>QANY01004052.1:955548-1330009 GCA_003255025.1 Datisca glomerata | reverse complement strand
CCCCCCCCCCCCCCCCCCGCGTCGTCCTCCTGTGAGACCACCATCGTGAGCTCCTCTGTCATAATCACAATACCACCACGAGATCATCCAGCGTCGTCACAGTTGGTGAACTCCTCTTCTTTCTCTTCATTTTTCTTCTTCTCCTCTTCTCTTCCTCTGTTTTTTGGTGAGTGAGAAATTTGAGAGAGAATAGTGTTTAGGGTGAGAAATCATTTCTTCTTGTGCTTCTTACCATCGTACCCGGCAAAAAAATGACAGAGAAGTAACAGAAAGTCAGAGAGTCAATTATTTGTAAATACAATAGGAAATCATCACAAAAATTGTTTGAGATGAATGGAATGAAAGATGACCCACCTGTCAACGATTCAAAGCTTACTGAGACCTACCTTGGTCTCCCAAATCGTGTGTTATCAACTTTTTCAAGTAAGGATTGGACAATACTATTAATTTACAACCCATTCTAATTTGCAAAATTCAGTACAGTTTCGTCCTAGCTCGAACAAGGCCTGATATAATAAGCAACTGATTGAATGACGATTGTAAGATTTCTTTTAGATAGGCTAACAAGAGCAACTAGGTCGTCCGTATTGTCTTTTAAACTGGGCTTTGTCAAGAATACACACGAAGTTGTCCGGATTGAACAAGTATGTCTATATCGAATGAAGAAACTCATGAGATACAAGCCGAAGGTTAGATTAGAGTTAAGTCTGAGACTCTTCTACGGATTAGGCTTGCCCAAAGAAGGTTCGTAATCCCCTCATGGTTGGATATTAGTGATCTACCAAGATTAAAACCAACAGAAATTAATGAGACTAAAAACTCAGGAAATATTGTTGAATGCATGGATTACATCATGAGATAGACAATGGATATGGAGGGGAAAATGCTTAGTTTTTCAGTTGATCTCGTGATGTGCAATACGACGGGCTTTTGCTTGTGTGCTATAATAATTTGTTGCATTTTGTGGTCCCCGTTCATTTTTCTCTTTGAGGGCAAGAGCTCTCTGTCACTCGTGGTCTCCTTCTCCTTTCATTGTTCGGTCTTAATGTTCTTTGACTTTTGGGTCGTTTTACATGCTTAGTACGAGATCTGTGGTTGGTTTGGATGCTTTGCATGATGTAGGCCGTTTTTGTGCCTGAGTTGGGCCCATATGTGCAAGGTCTGTGAGCCATATACAATAGTTCATCAAGATTTGAGAAATAATTTTCACACTTATTTTAGCTAATCTATGAGCCACATGATTTATCATCTCAATAATTAGAATTCTTATATAAATTTGTCTTTAAAGTCTTCGTGAAACGTCTCTTCTTGGGTAATCTTCAATACAAATACTATTGCATATATGATAGAAAAACTCTTCAAAATAATATTAGTACGTCAATGTTTTGTTATCATCAAAATTAGTTTTGAACTTAGAGAGCAATAAAATTTGGAGTATGTTTGTGGTCCATCTCTTCCTTTATCTCTTTGCCAAGTTGCTAATCATGTGGCAACTTATGGCTATAAGTGAATAATTAGGATGTGGAAGACTAGAGATGATGCATCACGATCTTGATGTACCAGAATCAATTATACCCATGATTTAGCAGCAGTAAAGTGAATGATATCCACGATCTTGACGCACCACAATCAATGATACCCACGATCTTAACGCACCAAAATCAACGATACTCACGACCCAGATGCACCAGAATCAATGATAACCATAATCATGGAGCACTAGAGTTAATGATACCTATGATCCAGATGCACGAGAATGAATGATACCCACAATCCAGACACACCAGAGTCAAACAGACGCACCTGAATCAAATACCTGAGGCATAACCCTCCCCATGTAGCGTCAAAACTTCACTAATACGAGCTCAAACTAAAGTATCAATCAGAAACATGTTCTAGAAACTCCATAAAATTCATAAAATCCAATACTACAAAGATTGAAGCCAACTTTTATCCATACTCTATGAATCTAAGTCAAGTTGAAATCACTGACCATTCCCAAGTTCTATGTAAGTCCTTAATGAAGGGGTTGACGCGGTGAAAAGTTGTCCCGTTCTTAAAATCTCTATAAAACAATCTAGCTTATAGTAGAACAAACATAAAAATCATACATTTGATGCGTGAACTCTAAAACTTGAGGCTTTGTGTTATGATTTTATCCTCAATATATGCTCAAATTGTATCCTAGATCTACATTCGATAACGTAATGATCTTGCTTGCTATTCTTTGGACATCAACTGATGACTAGGAGAAAACATGTCTCCCTAGAATTTCTCCTCTCTCACTGATGGTGCCAAAATGACTTTGACCTAATCTCTCAATGAGGCCTTCTATTTATAGTGAAATCCTATGGTCAAGATTGGCTCAAAATTATCTTTTCGTTTAAATTGATTAAAATAATTTTAATTATTAATTTTCATCACTAAAATTAGGATCAACTTGGTTGACTACTAGGTATCCATGTCATACATATTTATCACTGTTATGATAATACCTATAACTTATAGGCTAGATAAGATACCATAAAGATAATAATACTCATGGCTAATGTAGTACTCTATTACCCCCTGAGGGTAACTTTGTAATTATGTTAAGATGCTTATACCTATTATAAATACTCAATTCTCACTTCTCCAAACCTATAATTTTAATCTCCCACCCTTAACTTCTTCCACCCCTTTTATCTATTCATTCTCTCACACTCTATCTCCTCCTTGTGCCATCTTTGCCAACCTACGTCGTTCCAACCAATAATTTTCTTTCGATAATGATGTGTGTGTGAACAGGTAAAAAATACCCACTGTCACGTGGGCAAAGATGACCGATCAAAGAATTGACAAAAAGCAGGCAGAAAAATAGGAACGGGGACTGGAGTCGTAAGAAACTCATAAACGGATAAAGAACAAAATGTGCACCCTTAGAAAGTGGGAAAGAACGCGAGAACGGAGAGGAGCAGGAATGTATGAAAGAGCACCAGAACGGAAAAAGAAGATCGACCAACGGGAAAAGCTAACTGGTCAACCAGAAAAGACTGGCAGAAGACCCATACCTTCGAGAACGGGAAAGGATTGACGGGGGACCCGCACCTCTGAAACAAGAATAGGAACCTGATACATGGAGAACCACCCTGAATAGGAAAGAACGAGAAGAAAATGTGACTAATTAAACGGGAACATGCTGACGGGGAACCCGTGCCTACGAGAATGGGAAAAGACTGAAGGGACCAACATCTTTGGGACGGAAAGGACTGAAAGAAGAACGGGAACGGATGAAAGGAATCTAGAATGACCACCAGGTGGTTGTGTTTGATTGACTTGAACCATGAGAAACCACCAAGTGACTATGACTGATTGGGTGGCTGACGGACTGAGGACAAAACAGCTGAAAGGAATGAACAAAGTAAATGAGCCCACATCTGAAAGCAATCCCATCATCCGGAAGCATAGGGGGTGTGATCATCCCCTTTTTATTATTATTATTATTATCATCATCAGACCTATAAGTACAAGCACATGAACAAGACAAGGAGAGGACCTAAGCGAACCTTAACCAAATGCACTACCATTTCTCTCTTCTCTCATCAACAACTATGTAAAATCTTTTACACAAGTAAATATCAGCAATCTTTCCATGGTTTTTATTCCCTTTAAGAGTTTTTCACGTAGATGATGGTGTCTTTAATCTCTCATTTTCTCTTTAAATTATGATCTTTATTATTTTTTCATAGAGGGTTTTCCATACCGAAAAAATCCTTTACATTTTGGTGCTTTCATTGAGAGCGAGAAGAAACCTTAAAGATGCCCTCCAGAAAACCAAACCATGCCTCGAACCAGATTGAACACCACCCTTAATAAAGAAGATGAGGACGAGGATGAACAAGCAATCATGATGCTCCCCTAGTTGAGATACTTCATGTTATACTAAGTCGAATGCAAGTGATAGAACAGAAAAATGCCGAAATGCTGCACAACGCGTGGCAGACGATACAGGAATAGATTGCTGCATTGCAATGGGACCTTGCACAGACATGTGCAGAAGTTCAGTTCAAGGAACATAAAAAGGAGAAGGCGGGAGAAATTTTCCAACCAAAGGTCATGACGGAAGTTGCCATGGGGGAGATGATGGAACTAAGGAACCTAGGAAAAATGGGAAAAACTGACCTGGAATCACTCACTAGAACTCCATTGAGTCTGAAAATCTTGGCCCTCCCAGTTCTGAAGAAGTTCGTGGCACCTAAATTCAAATGTTGTGAAGGGACGTAAAGATGAAATATTTCTTGAAACTCAGCGGATGATCCTGAAACTCAAAGCCAAAACGGGATCATGGTTCTTTATCTGAACCTAAAGACTTTCTCTTAGAATGAACAGGCAAAATCTCACATGACAAGATCTGGACCGAAGACTCTATAAAAAAAGAAGAGAATCAAACCTACCAAAATTAGACATGTGTTAGAAGCATTCATTGTACTTAGAGGAACTTCGCCGAAGCACAATGAGGGCAAATGAACAGGTAAAAAATATCCACTGTCACGTGGGCAAAGATGACCGATCAAATAATTGACAAAAAGAAGGTAGGAAAATAGGAACGAGGACTGGAGTTGTAAGAAACTCGTAAACGGATAAAGAACAAACCGTGCGCCCTTAGAAAGCGGGAAAGAACGCGAGAACGGAAAGGAGAAGGAAAGCGGGAAAGAGTACCAGAATGAGAAAAATAGACCGGCCAACAAGAAAAGCTTACTAGTCAACAGGAAAAGACTGGCCGGGGAGCCACACCTTCAAGAACGAAAAAGGATTGACAGGGAACCCGCACTTCTGAAACATGAAAAGGAACCTGAGACATGGAGAACTATTCTGAACTAGCATATCACTCGTTGAACTATGCAAGAACGAGAAAAAAATGTGACTGGCTAAACGGGAACAGACTGACGGGGAACCCACGCCTACGAGAACGGGAAAAGACAGAAGGGACCAATGCCTCTAGGACGGAAATGAGCAAAAGAAGAACGGGAACGGATGAAAGAAATCCATAATGACCACCAAGTGGTTGTGATTGATTGGCCTGGAGAACGAGGAACCACCAATTGGCTATGACTGATTAAGTGGTTGATGGACTGAGGACAAAACAGCTGAAATGAATGAGCAAAGTAAATGAGCCCACGCTTGAAAGGAATCCCCTCAACCGAAAGCATAGGGGATGTGATCTTCCCTTATTATTATTATTAGTGTTATCATCAGGCCTATAAGTACAAGTACATGAAAAAGGGGAGGACCTAAGCAAACCTTAACCAAATGCACTATTGTTTCTCTCTTCTCTCATCAACAATGATGTAAAATCCTTTACACAAGTGAATATCAATAATCTTCTCGTAGTTTTTCTTCCTTTTAAAGGTTTTTCATGTAAATGATGATGTCTTTATTCTCTCATTCTCTCTTTAAATTATGATCTTTATTATTTGTTCATAGGGGTTTTTTCATACCGAAAAAAATCATTTTAAGTGTGATATGAATGCAAGTTTTCATGTCATTAACAAGTAATAAAGTGATAAGTGAGTGTCATTCTTTACAGGGATTGATGAAAAATAATTAGTTGACCAAATCTGTTTTAAACCTAAGTTAATTTGTTGAAAGAAATGAAAATTGGTGATTAAGAGATCCTAATATTAAAGAAGAGTAATATTAATTAAATGTGCAACAAAAATAGAAGCAAAGTATAATGTAATCAATGGTTAAATAGGCTAGAATAACTGATTCCTCTTTTCACTAATAACATTGACTTAAATTTGCTTGAACTGCTACTACTTTAGTAACAACATTAACATCAACTCATTCATGTGCAAATGATTTTCATCTTTGCACCTCAAATCTTAATCAAACCTAACTTATTCCTATGCCAAAGTGAAACTAAGATCTTAAATTTATGCTTCCAGTTGTTAGGTTTACAAGATGAGTGATATATGCTTATATTATCCACTAATTATTTTAATTACAAAAGAATCAAGTAAACATGCATTATCCAAGTTTGATCTATTGAATTGAACCTTTCCACAATTCCAATAAATAGGTTTCTCATGTAATGGGGGCTTAGCAATAAAAATACTTGGATAAAATGTAAAAGTTTAATTTTTTGAAAAGCCACGCGCCTCCATGCTTCCGCCAAGCACGCGTCGCGATGATCAACAAGTGGTGTCAGAGCAGTCTTTATATGTTTATATATTAAATGATGTGTGGGTTTTCTTGCATTATTTATATAATATGATATATGTATGATGATGGATGGTTATGTTTTTTGAATGTATGAAAAATAATGGATAGTTAATTGTATGGTGATTATTAGATTAGGCTTTGTTTTAAATTTTCCTAGATCTTGTGTAAAACGAATTGAGATGTAGGAATTTTTGGTAATTTTATTTTGAATATTATTGTAATTATTCCCAACGAAAAAGATGAAGAACGCATGAGATGAACGGCAAGAATTTACTATTCACGTGAAAACACTGTTCGCCTACGAAAACAATATTCATCCGTAAAAAAACTGTTCACGCCAATAATTTACTATTCTGGGTGGAGGTGAACAGTGCTGGCAGTACTGTACCGAAGGTGAACAATAGTTGTCAAGCATGGCAGGCGGTTGCCAGCAGTGAGACGGGCAACGATGGTGATAGGCAGCGATTAGAAAGTCATTTCATCGGTGACAACTGTTGTCACGTTTTAGGAAAGTTTTCAACAAATCATCCAACCAACTCTATCACCTAAGTGTTTCATTAAAACCCAAACTCTTTTAATTATCAATTTAATTTTTGAAATTAATGTAATTTTATAGTTACATAATACATCGAAAGTCTGAAACTTTTAGAAAGTTTAAAGACTTCAAGGCTGAAACTGAAAAACAATTAGATAAATCATTGAAAACCCTTTCGATCCGATCTGAGCTGGTGAATACTTGAATTTAGAATTTAAAAATTATTTGCTTGAGTGTGGAATCATATCCCAACTCATAGCACCTAAAACACCACAGTAAAATGGTGTTGTAGAGAGGAGAAACCAAATCTTATTGGATATGGTTAGGTCAATGATAAGTAGCTTAACATCGATTTCTACCAAAATGTCACATACATTTTGGGGATATGCACTACACACAGTAACATACATTTTGAATGTAGTGTCTTCTACGTCTGTAAGCAACAAGCCTTTAAAGTTTTGGAATGCCTCTAAACCTAGTTTTTGTCATTTTCATATATGAGGGTGTCCAACTCATGTTCTTAGACCCAAGTCTAGAAAATTAGACTCAAGGTATGACGTACGCGTATTCATTGGCTATTCTCTAGAGATTAATGTGGGTACTTTTATAGTCACAATGATCAAAATATGTTTGTGTCGATAAATGTAGCATTTCTTGAGCATGACTATATGCAAAACTACAAACCTCGTGTAGTTCTCGAAGAATTAGCAACTAATGAGATTATACCACCTTCAATTTCTACTAATAAATGACAAACCAGATAAACCACAATTCCTGCAAAGGAATCCCCGGTGCAACGTCGTAGTAGGAGAGTTGAAAGATAACCAGTTCGCTACGAACTAAAGGCACATGTCCTAGTATCAGACACTAATAAAGATGATCTATTATCTTATGAAAAAGTAATAGATGATCCTGAAAAGGAGAAATGGTAAGGTTTCATAAACCATGAAATGGAATCTATGTATTCCAATTCCGTCTGGGAGCTTGTAGATCTACTTGAAGATGTCAGGCCCATTGGATGTAAATGGATCTTCCAGAAGAAAAGAGGTGCAGATGAGAAAGTAGAGACTTTCGGCACAGTTAGCAGCCAATGGCTATACACAAATATGGAGAGTCGATTATGAAGAGACATTCTCCCCTATGGCCATGCTAAAATCCGTTCACATCCGTTCACATCCTTTTATCCATTGCCGCTAGTTTTGACTATGAGATATGGCTAATGGACGTCAAGAAAGTTTTTCTGAATGGCTCTCTTGAAGAAAACATCTATATTATGTAGCAAGAAGCGTTCGTACAAAAGGGGCAAGATCAGAAGTATGCAAGTTGCTTAAAACCATTTATAGATTAAAGAAAACATCTAGATCTTGGAATCTTACATTTGATGAGATTATAAAGTTTTATGGCTTCGAGAAAAATGTTGACGAAGCCTGTGTTTATAAATACACCAAAGATAAGATTGTGATTTTCTTAGTTCTTTATGTTGATGATATTCTACTCATTGGAAAATGATGTAGAAACTTTGTCAAAGGTAAAGAAGTGGTTAGCTGAGAAATTTCAAATGAAAGATTTTGGAGAAGCTAGCTATGTTCTAGGAATCCAAATCTTAAAGGATAGAAAGAACAAGTTTTTGGCACTTTCTTAGGCATCTTATATTGATAAGGTGCTAGAGAGATTCTCTATGGTGAATTCCAAGAAAAGTCAACAACCGATCAGACATGGAATTGTCCTCTCTAAGGAACGATGTCCTAAGACACCTAAGGAGAAAGAATATATGAGAAAGGTTCCTTTTATTTTAGAGATTGAGTGATGTGGACGGATGGGGACATGATCTTATAAGATTTGGAATCTAAGCTTTCCTAACGGATAGTATATTGGTTATTTTAAGTGTTAATTCTAGGACTGAATGGTTATTGAGCTCAAATTTATAATAAGATTATAAATTAGTCATTCACTAGTGGAATAATGGTATTTAAGGATCAAGAGATAATTAGACGGGTAAAATGATAATTTTGACCAATTATAATTTATGAACCAATAATTGGAGGACAGAAACTACATGAAATGATTATATCAATGTATTACATGAGAATATCTCTGTAAATACATTCTATAATCTCTAAGGGCTCGTTTGACAGTCAGGATAGTACTGTACTAAATCTGTCAGACTATACTGTATTGTATTGTATTGGATTAAATAATACTGTCTAGTGTTCGGTGTTGTATTAGTTAAAAAACTGTAACACTTATACGATGTTTGGCACGTTATAATACTAGATTGTAAAACTGTTTGTCATGATTTAATTCGCAAAGCCTATTTGAAATTCATTAACATGTTATTTTACATTTTCAACTATAAAATAAATTATCTAATTCATACTATCACCATAAATTCCCTATTTTTTGACTAAAAATACAAATTTAATTATACCCGTAAACTTTAAGATAGTGATAATTTATAGTTATAAACATTAAAATTAGAAAAAAATTCATTGAATTTTTAATATACAAAATAAGTCGTTTAAAATATATAAATAATTACTGAACCACTCATATGATTGAGAGGACCTAAACATTTAGAAAAAAATAAAGAAAAAGATAGTAATTGCTTTGAAAATTCATAAAATTAAGTCATAAGTAATTATTTTTGCACCTTTTGAAAATTCATAAATTAATTTTGTTAGTGAGTGAGGTTCCTATAAGATATAAATTAAAAAAATCATTTTAATAAAAAAATTATTTTAAGATATAAATTAAAAAATAACTTTATTTTCCTTAGTCCGGTGTAGTCCCCCCTAAAAGGAGAAAACTAAATTATCCCATGTGGGTGGGACTAAAGAGTCCCACCGTATCAACTAGTACGGGCTCCATATTTATGCCAAACGCGGACAGTACTAAAATAGTACTGTCATGCTTTTAGTGTTGTACAGTACGGGTTACCAAACAAACCCTAAAAGTGTAATTTCATATTTATAGTAGAGTAATAATGGAACTAATAAATAAGATTATTTAATTAAAAAGTTTAATTAATAATCTAGTTTATTGTAGCTCAGGATTATAGGTCCATGGTCCCCAAGTCACATCTATATTGCGCTGTCTAGGATATGAATATTTCAGGATATGAGAAAAGAACCGACTTGCAAAATAAATTTTTTTCTTGAGCAAGTACATAATTATGTGTGATTAATTAATTAACTGAATTATTTATATATTTAAATATAATTTTCAGAAATTTTATATATAAATAATTATCATTTTTTTAAGATAAGTGAGATCTAATATTTAATTTATGAAATTAGATAATTAAATTATTGTTAGATAATAATTTAAATCAACTAAATCTTTTATTTGTGAAATAACAGATACGTTAGTTGATATGGATAATCAAATATGTTAATTTTGAATTAACGGATATCTACATAATTATCTGATTAAAAATAAATATTTAATTCACAATAATTATCACGTGTCAATCACTTATAGGATATCAAAAATTGATATGGACTATGGCAACACTACAGTGCCGTGTGGCACTGCAGTTATGCATAATTACAATGGTTCCCACTGCAACTGGTAATTTTATAATTAAATATTACTTCAGTTTATTCCTAAAAATCTGTTACGTCATTATCTAGAATATATACAAATATTATTCTAATGGCCAAGGTTGTTGAAAGAAGAGGAGAGAATCAATTGACTAGATCATCAGTTTGTCAATCAAACGTTGAATTGAGAATACGATTGATGTCAGAGAGGTTTTTTATGTTTAAACATTAATCAAATCTCTAAAAAAATAATCATCACGTTCTTTTATAGAATCGTCTCGCTAAAGTCATTCTCAGTAAATCTTTAAATCTCATGTGTTGAGAACATCTAGAGACAGAAATGTTTGTAATATTCTACGTGCCCACACACGTGCTAGTGCGTTGATGATTGACTTAGAAGATCTTGGTGTGGATCTCAGAGTTTACTGATCGTTGGAACGTTTTCGTGGGAACGGAAGATCGATTGGTTTTTGTAGAACACTTGATATAGAGTATAAGAGGTATTTGATTCATAATCTTGTATATTATAAATTTGACCTATAAATATATAATGGATCCTCACTGATTGAAAAAAAAATTCAATAAATTTTTTTATTTGGTTATCGTGACATTGAGCAAGTTGTATTTTGTTAAAAGATTCAATTTTTATTAAAAATTTAATTTTCTTAAAATACCGCGCACCTCCACGCTTCTGCCATGCACGCGTCGAGATGACCAGCAATAACCTCAAAAGAATTATGGGTATAAACCATTAAACCATTTTTATATCCTAAAAATCTCTTAATAAATATATATTTGTCGAAATTGATTCCTAATTAGGTTTAAAAATCTTTTTATTTTATAAGGGTGTGCACAGGATGAGGCAATTTTTTTTAAGTCTCATCCCGTGTTGAGGGAAAATTCCGACCTGGACGGGACGGGATGAGACGGGCATCGGGACGGGAAGAGATGTGTATTTTAGGTAAAAAATTTAAAGGTTAAAAATTAAAATTGGTTTAAAGTTCAAAAGACTAAAATGTTAAAAATAAAGAAAATTAAGGGTAAAATTAAAATTTAAGGGTTAAAATTTAAAAAAATAACGGTCAAGTTTTTTAAAAAATAAAAATGTTAGGTTATTTTTGAAAAATCAGGAAGAGACGGGACAAGTCGGGACAAAAATTTTGTCCTGTGTCCTGTCCCATCCCGTCCTGTCAAGTGTAAAAATCTCGTTCTATCTCACTCAACTTGGGACGGTTTTTAAGGCGAGACAAATTTTTAGAGACGGTTACACGCCTCTATTATTTTCTCTACTCATGTTATGTCTTACTTCTATGTACTCTTTCATTATTCATTTTCTTCATATACTTCTCGGATATTCTATCTTTCATACAACAAAATATATTATTTGAAACTTTAACTAACTATCTCTCTGATTGTAATTATTTTGCTTTCCTTAATTACAAGAAAATATGAAATTTAATATATAATTTTTTACAGAATCGAATACCAGATCTGTTGTGAACTCATTAATGTAATCGTACACAAGGTTAATATTTGGTATATTAAATATTTATTGCTTAATTAAATGAAAGAAAATCGTTTGCAGTCAAAATTAGAAAAAGTGGTTCATGAACTTTGGCCTAATTAGATCGTTATTTATGATGATATGGAAAGATATTGTGAACACATGAAACAGGTGTTTAGTGTATGTAGAAATTTAGATTAAAAATATGTTTTTAGATTAAAAATAGTCCAGTAATGTGTTGTTTAGATTTGAGATGTTCTTTGAGTTAAAACAGGTGTTTAGTGTAGGTAGAAATTTAGATGCGCTTTAAGGATAAATTAAGAATAAAAATACTAAACTAAAAATGGTTATGTAGAGAAGTAGTCCATTTTAAAAATTAAGTAAGAGAATGACAAAAAAGTTGTATTGCAAGAATGATCGTTTTCTTAACAGTAATTTTTTTTATAGAACCGTAAAAAATTTATGTACATGTATGTTATGATATATTTTTATATATCGTAATATATTTTAATATATCATTAATAACTATAGTATATTTTTAGTATATTATTATATATCATCCGTAATAATTATACATCATGAATAAAATCATCAGTATCAAACCTCTTCCTACACCCAAACACATCTCTTTCTTCTCTCATTCAGCTATCGCTCACTTGAATATCAGAAATCTAAATTTCAAACCCTAAAATTAAAAAATTATTGAATTCTTCAACCTTAAAATCAGGACCTTCAAAGATCTGAAACTTCTCTCTTTCTTCTTCACTTAGTTGGAGAGTTTATCTCCACGAACTTCAAAGTGATGTAAAAGGTGATCCAGCCCACGTTTTTGTTGGATCGTCATCTATCAGCCCAATGTTCCTTTGGTTAAGCTCATCTGATTTCCCCTTACAATCCCAAGATTTAGTTGGCTTGTACGGAAGTAGCTAGAAGATCTTTTAATGTGTTATGTCAGGTTGATAAGAAGGCAGTAGTTCACCAAGACTCATTTGTTTTAGCTAGAGTAGAATGGTCCTCCCCAATCAAATCAATACTAAGATTAAATGTGATGCCCCTATCACAAATAATAACCCTCCAATTGGAGATGCAGCAAGAAACCATTTTCTATATAACGTATAAATTTTATTCTTTAAGATTATGGAAGTTCTCATATCAAATTTTTGACTAGAAACATCAACTGGGGATTAATCCTTTAATAGATTAAACGAGAAGGGACCATCTCAACCAGTCCATTTAAAGACATTCCCTCTAGTGGAATCTCAAAAATTGATTGATATCCCTTCTTCAAAACTTGATTAGTTGGTGTTTTCATCCCTTTTTTTATTACTCTCTTCATTACCATCATAATCATCTTCTTCCCCATGAAATCAGCTCTTAATAACAAAATGGCATTTCTTAATTCACTACGCGGATATTTAAAATGCTTGTTATGGACAAACTTATACAAATTTTTGTTGGTAAATAATTAAACATATGGATTAATATATGTAATTATATGTGTCTTAAAAGTTATTGTAAAGTTAAGTCCATCTAAAATGATCTTGTTAAGATCTAATGTAATCGGAATTAGAGCATTTATATGATATGAATTTATTATATGTAGAGATCTGATTCTATATTTCTAATTCTATGATAGGTCAAAATAAAAATATGAAAAAATAATTTTATATATAAGGGTTATGATTATTGATTCAAGAGATACAAATATTGTTCTTATTTTTTCTGACAACTCATCATAATTGAGAATACATAGATTTTTCTTTAAGGAAAATCTCACTGAATCAGAATATCGTTAACCAACAATCATATGTTTTTATGGATCAAAGCACGCTTTTATTTTCATTCTTTCAGTGATTTGATATAGAAAATTTTGGTTTAATTAGATTTTCTCTAGATTTTGACTTTAATGATTTTTCTACAAGTGATATCAGAACAATTACATGTTGAATCAATTTCTTCTTCTTGAATTAAATTTATGGTTTTGGGTTATTTAAAGCATCCATAAAAACATAAATTTGGTGTTCAATTTTCTTTGGTCTGACTCATACGAATCTGAATTTTTAGTGCACCAAAAATCTATGTTGTATTTGGTAAAGTATTCTGTTTGCTTTTGCATAAATTGCATTCTTCTGGATTTATATCAAATTTCTTATTTTTTGGAAATTTTGTGATGATTCCATTTGATGACTCGTGGGATTGACGGAATAGTAATTTTGTATTAATGCTCGGTTATGGATAAAAAATTCAAAGGATTTAAGTATCACAACATGTGTTAATGGAAGGATTATTTAAAATAAAATAAAAAGGATTGGAAGAATGCCATGGCAGTCGCCATGACCATGGAAGAAAACTATAACTAGTGAATAGTGCCGCCTAGAATCGACGCCATATATGGTCGTCAAATGCAAGCAGTTTCATTGAGGAAGGAAAACTGCCGCCTAAGAATTGAAGAAGATAATGGAGAAAGGGATATAAAATTCCCCGTATTTTGGTACCATAAATGATAGGGAAGGTATTCACTGTTTTGCGGTACCATATAGGAGCTGGGTATTATTCCCTACTTTGCGGTATTGTACAGGTACGGGTAAATTATTCCCTGGTATTTTCGGTACCATACTGGAAAACGGAATTATCTCATACTTCACGAGTATGGTAGTCAAGCACTGTTACAATTAAAAAAAATTGTGTAACCTCACTTGTGAAGATTAATTTATTTTAAATATTAAGATTGTTGTATGAATGTAGTTCATGCGCATATTGAGTGACTTGAAAGAAGGTCAATATTTGGCCGATTTACATGCATGCTTATAGTAATAAATTTGTGACAATTATAAGGAGTTTCATGTGAACGATAAGTCCGTCCAAAGATAAACTTATCGTTTGACCGGATTTATTGTCAGTATTTGATTCCTATACCAAGAGTACCACTTACAAGTTTTTATCTCTGTCCAAAAACTAGATATTAATTTCGTGCTAGGTATCTTGTGATGAGGTCCACCATGTATGCCATGTTGGAGGTTATACCCTCAAAGTATGTGTATTGACATTTTGATATGCAGTTTAAAGATGATTTCATTTTTCTTATAGCTGTTCATTTAAGTTATTGTTGAAACGAGAGGATTAAGATCATAGATAATGAATAAAATTGTCATCAACATACTAAAGTATGAAATCTTTAATGAATGGTTGCTAGTACGGTTCACTAAGCATTATGAATGTGTGTGATCTAAATTCAGATCATTGATGTGGGTAGATATCTTAGTGAATGTACTTTATATAATAAGATTATATATGATAGGACTGATGTGAATTAATACATTTATTAACGTGTTGTTTATCATAAAGGTTTAATACACATCATTTCGATGATCATATATAGATCAGTCTGAATCTTGAGTAGTCATGAACTCCTATACATGTCTACTGACTCTTTTGATTCACCCGTTAAGGTCTGTTTGTTAATCATGCTAGTGACTTTTCTTTTTGAGATTCAGTGATGTGGATGGCTGGGTACATGATCTTACAAGATTTGGAATCTAAGCTTTCACAACGAATCGTATATTGGTTCACTTAAGTGTTAGTTCTGGAATTGAATGGTTATTAATCTCAAATTTATAATAAGATTATAAATTAGCCATTCACTAGTGGATTAATGGTACTTCAGGATCAAGAGGTAATTAGAAGGGTAAATGGTAATTTGATAAGTTCTCATCTACGAACCAATAATTGGATGATAGAACTATCTGAAATGATTATGTCAGTGGAATACATGAGAATACTCTGTAAATACATTCTATAATCTCTAAAAGTGTAATTCCATATTTATAGTGGAGTACTAATGAAATTAATAAATAAGATTATTTAATTAATAATATTTTTTTATTGAAGCTTAGAATTATAGGGTATGAGTATTTTAAGACATGAGAAAATGACTAACTTGCAAAAGAAATTTTTATTCTAGGACAAGTACATAATTATGTGTGATTAATTAATTAAAAATTAATTAATTGAGCTATTTATATATTTAAATATAATTATCATAAATTATATATATAAATAATTATGGATTTTTTTAATTATTGATAAGTGAGACATAATATCTAATTTGTGATATTAGATAATTAAATTATTATTAGATAATAATTTAAATAACATATAAGTTGGTTGACAAGAATAATCAGATATGTTAATTTTGAATTATCCGATATCTAGATAATTATCTGATCAAAATAAATATTTAATTCACAGTAATTGCCATGTGTCAATCACTAATCGAGTATCAGAAATTGACATGGATTAGTGTGGTGCCACGTGACACTACAATAAAGAGTGTGCAACACTCTAGTGCATATGTCACTGCAGTTATGCACAAATGCAGTGGGTCCCACTACAATTGGTAATTTTACAATTAAATATTATTTCAGTTTATCCCTAAAAATCTGTTACGCCATTATCTAGAATATATATAGATATTATTCTAATGGCCTGAGTGGTTGAAAGAAGAGGAGAGAATCAGTCGTGAGATCATCAGTTCGTCAATCAAGAGTTGTGTTGAATACGCAATTGGTGTCAGAGAGACTTCCTTCTGTGATTTAACGTTAATCAAATCTAAAAAAAATAACCATCACGATATTTTAGAGAATCGTCTCACTGAAATCCTTCTTAGAAAATCTCTAAAACTCATGTGTTGAGAACATCTAGAGACAGAAAAAGTGTCTTGTAATATTCTACGTGCTCACCACGTCCTAGTGCGTTGAGGATTGACTTGAAAGATCTTGGTGTGGATTTCAAAATCTACTAATCGTTGGAACGATTTCATGGGAACGGAGGATCTATCAGCTTTTACAAGGACACTTGATATAGACTACAAAAGGTATATGATTACTAACCTTGTATGTTGTAAATTTAACTTATAAATATATAATGGATATTGACTGATTGAAGAAAAGTTTTAAATAAAATTTTTTATTTAGTTATCGTGGCGTTGCGCATGTTTTATTTAATTAAAAAATTTAATTTTTATTAAACATTTAATTTTTTAAAATGTCACGTTCCTTCACGCTTCCACCGCGCACGTGTCGTGATGACCAACAAGTGGTATTAGGGCGGTCTTTACATATTTATATGTTAAATACTGTGTGAGTTTTCTTTTATTATTCATATAATATTAGATATGTATGATGATGGATAGTTATATATTTTGAATGTATGAAAAATAATGGATCGTTAATTGTATGGTGATTATTGAGTTATGTTTCATTTTAATTTTCCCTAGATCTTGTGTAAGCTGAATTGAGGTGTAGAAATTTTTTTAATTTTATTTTGAATATTATTGTAATTATTCCGAACGTGAGAATTTGAAGAACGCACGAGACGAATGACAGAATTTTACTGTTCACGCAAAAATATTGTTCATCAGTGAAAATGCTGTTCATCTGTGAAAACATTGTTTCACGCCAGAAATTTACTCTTCCGACAGAGGTGAAACGGCAGTACTGTCCCAGCGGTGAACAGTCTGTGCGGCGTGACAAGCGACTGCCGGTGATGAGATGGGTAGCTGTGGTGATGCGCGGTGATCGGAGAATTCTATCGTCGATGACAACTGTTGTCCCATTTTAGAAAAAATTCTAATAAGCCATGCAATCAACTCTATCACCTAAGTATTTCATTAAAACCCAAACTCTTTTAATTATCCATTTAAATTTTGAAATTAATTATTAATTTTTGATTTTATAAAAATAAAAAATTAATAGGTTGATTGAGTTTGACCGAAGTTTGACTAAATCGAATAAAATGTTTATTTGACTAAGTCAAAGTCAATTTTATTAAAATGGATAATTATATAAATTGTTTTAATTAAGAAAAATAGTTTTTCTAATTAAAAATGGCTTTGTTCAAAGCTTGAAGATTATGAACATGGACATCATGAGGAGAAGACAATATTTGAAAAATATGTATTCTTGAAGTCCGTTTTGTAATTTTATTTCTTTATTTCAAGGATAATAATTTAAAAATACTCAATAGTCACTCGGTCCATTATTATTTTATTTAATTGTTAAATAAATATTTAAATACTATGTTTGATAATTAAGTTTCAATTAATAAGGATGAGAATGTCTCATAGACATTCTGAGATTAATCTGACCGACCCTAAGGCGGCACATTATCGTTTGGTTGTTTTATCATGATTATTAAATGCTAATTTTATGTATTTATTATGATTGCATTCATGCATCACATTTACTTTTCGAATTCTAGATATTTATCAACTATATTGAATCATATATGTTTTAATTTTCAGTTATCAATATTATGTCTACCATGGGTAACTCTGTTACTGCTTTACTTGCTCTTAAGAAATTGAATGGTGATAATTTCGTACGTTGGAAATCAAATATGCTGATTTAGAGAACCATAAGTTCGTTCTTTCTGAGAAATGTCCTGAGTAGGCCGCTGCTAACCCCCTTAGAATGTTAGTGACAAATATGATGCTTGGATCATATCAAATAACAAGGCGAAGTGCTACATGCTTGTGAATGTGAATGATGTTATGAGAACCAAACATGAAAGCATGAAGACTGCCTATGAGATTATGGAATCTTTACAGGCAGTGTTTGGGCAGTAGTCCGATCAAAGTCGTCATGAGGCCACTAATAGTTATATGACAACTAAGATGAGGAATGGTACTTCTGTTCGAGAACATGTTTTGAACATGATCAACATAATGCACGAGGTAGAAGTACACGGGGTGACCATTGATGAGCATACTTAAGTTAGCATCATACTAGAGTCGCTCACACCATTTTTTTCTATGTTCACGACCAACTATGTTATGAACAAATTGTAATTCAACTTGACCCAATTGTTGAATGTACTACAGACTTTTGAGTCACTCAACCTTAGAATGACCGTAGTGGGCGAGGTAAATGTCGTTGACTAAAAGGAAAGTGTTTCCACTTTGGGGTTGAAGGCCATTAAAAAAGAAACTGTAACAAATATCTCTCTGAGCCAAAAAAGAAAATAAATATAATTTATTTGTACTTGAAGCTTGTTTAGTGGAATATGATTTGTCATCCTAGATACTTGATTCAGGAGTCACTAGCCATGTATGTTCTTTTTTACATATGCTTAATTCGTCAAAGGAGTTGGCTAATGACGAGGTCGTTTTGAGAGTTGGTAGTAGTGCGCTCGTTTCACCTAAAGCATTAGGGTTAGTCCGTTTACTTTTTGAATATAATTACTTAGTTTTGAACGATGTTTATTATCTTCCTATTTTTTCGAGGAATTTGATTTCTCTTTTATTTTTACAAGAATAATTATTTGAAGTTTCTTTCATTAATAAAGAGTTTATCATTTCTAAGAATGGATTCGATATCTGTCATGCTAAAATTATAAACGGATTATATATGCTTAAACTGGCTGAACGTGCTTTAAATAGTTCTAAATTATTTAAACTAGCAAAACCTAAAAAATAACAAACGATACAGAGTTTCTCATGATGATAACACATATTTATGACATCTTAGCTTGAGACATATTAATCTATATAGGTTAAACATGTTAACAAAGCATGATGCTTTGAGAGAGCTAAAAGTTGGAACTCTTCGTATTTGTTAATACTGTCTAGAGGATAAAATGATCAAGAGACCTTTCACAGGAAAGGGCCAAAGAGCCAAGGAATTACTTGAGTTAGTACATAGTGATATCTGTGGATCGATCAATGTACAAACTAGAGGTGGGTATGAGTATTTTGTCACTTTCATTGATGACTACTCAAGATATGGTTATAGTTACCTAATGCATCGAATTTCTGAAACTTTTGGAAAGTTTAAAGACTTCAAGACTAAAGCTGAAAAGCAATTAGGTAAATCATTAAAAACCCTTCAATCCGTTCGAGACAGTGAATACTTGGATTTAGAATTCAAGAATTTTTTGCTGGAGTGTGGAATCCTATCCCCACTCACAGCACCTGGAACACCATAGCAAAATGGTGTTGTAGAGAGGAGAAACTGAACCTTATTGGATATTGTTAGGTCGATGTTAAACTACTCATCATTGTCACTTACATTTTGGGGATATGCACTACACACGACAACTTACATTTTGAATGTAGTGCCTTCTAAGTGTGTAAGCAAGACGCTTTTAGAGTTATGGAATGGCTCCAAACCTAGTTTGCGTCATTTCCGTATGTAGGGGTGTCCAACTCACGTTCGTAGACCCAAGACCATAAAGTTAGACTTAAGGTCTGAGGTATGCATTTTGTTGGCTATTCTCTAGAGACTAGACATGGGTACTTTTATAGTCACAATGATCAAAAAGTGTTTGTGTCGACAAATGCAACCTTTCTTGAGCATGACTATATGTAAAACTACAAACCTCGTAGCAAAGTAGTTCTCGAGGAATTAGCATGTGATGAGATCAGAGCACCTTCAATTTCTACTGATAAACGACAAACCAGAGAAACCACAGTTCTTACCAATGAAACCCTGGTGCAACGTCGTAGTGGGAGGATTGTGTGATAACTAGTTCGCTACAAACTAGAGACATTTGTCCTAGTTTCAAACACTAATAAGGACGATCCATTATCTTATGAAGAAGCAATGAATGTTCCTGAAAAGGAGAAATGACAAGATGCCATGAACCAGGAAATGGAATCTATGTATTCCAATTCCGTCTGGAAACTTGTAGATCCACTTGAAGATGTCAGACTCATTGGATGTAAATGGATATGCAAGAAGAAAAGAGGCACATATGAGAAAGTAGAGACTTTTAAGGCACGGTTAGTATGAAGAGACATTCTCCCTTGTGGCCATGCTAAAATCCATTCACATCCTTTTGTAAATAGCAGCTAGGTTTGACTATTAGATATGGTAAATGGACGTCAAGGAAACTTTTCTAGATGACTTTCTTGAAGAAAACATCTATATGATGCAACCAGAAGGGTTCATAAAAAAAGGGCAAGATCAGAAAGTATGCAAGTTACTTAAGATGATTGAAGGGTTCCGCATTCACAGGAAGAACAATAGTCTAATGCTCCATTGCCTACATTTTAGTCTCCAGCTAATCATTTTTATTTTCATTCATCATATCCTTTTTTAAACGTTCTCTCTTCTATATTAGATGGTAATAATATTTACTTATTCTAACTCTAGTTCTGAGTCCTCTATTTCATCTGGTAACATTATAATAATTATGCCCATTCTAATACTCTTTCGCCTTCTCCTACTTTTGTTTTTGCATCCTCAACTTCTCACACTATTCCCTCTCCAACTATCATACCCATCTCTTCTACTTCTATTGATTCACACTTGACTAACTGCTCTCAATTTCTTTTGTCTTTAACATTACCTTAACGATACTACAATTGATACTAATAGAGATGCTAATTCATCAGTAGTTAGAATCTATCAACTATCCTCTTCTAGTATTAGAACGGTCAAAATAGCAGAAATAAATCTCCTCCTGTTGGATATAGGGGATCTGTGCACTAAATCTTAGATGTTCATGAAATCATAGATGGCTAGCATCACCTCGACACTAATAGCAAGATGAAAACATTATTTGAATTTGAATTTTATTTTTACTTTTTACCTTTTTGTTCTTTTTTAGACTAATCTTGGCCGTCCATTCGTGTAATAGACTGTCTAGATTAAACATGATTCTTCATTCTTGTAATTGATTATCCAAGTAACTCGTGTCACGTAAGTTAACTCGAGTATTCAAATAACTCAAGTAGTTATTTGACAAAGCATGTAGCAATTTCAAGTACTAGAGGTAAATTTTCAGAAAAAGACCAAACCCCAGTTTTGAAAATTTGAAATGTTCTTTCCGAAATCATTTTCATTACATTTTTTTACCATTTTGCCCTTGGCAGATAATTAGCCTAATTAAACCAATGAGAGAGAGACGCACCCAAAGATGAATGGAACTTTGGGCAACAACTTCTGCTGACCCTTGGAGTTGGCGTAAAACAGATCAATTGAACTATGATTTAGTTCCCCACGTAATACTGATCCGATGACTGAGGGTAGCTAAGTTCACATTTGGTTTGAGCTGCAATGCAGACTTTAAACATGTTGCCAATAGGGCTCTCTGTTGGGTTTCGGGCATAAAGTTTGTACCCAAAACAGAACCATAAACAAGAAGCTCCCATTATTATAATTGAAACTTTAAATTTTTCTTCCCATGTTGCCTTTGAAAGCCAAAAGAAACTCAAGGCAGATCCACAAATCCAAGCACATTTCCACCATACGTTTTTACGAACCTCTGTTCATTCTTCGTCCTCCTTGTTAGGCCTTTGAGGGGACCCTTTTGTCATTTGATCATAAAGAAAAGCTTGTAATGGTGGATCCTTCCCTGCTTTTCCTAATGCTGTCAATACTACTGCCCCGTAAAACAATTGGGCACCCGTACTTGAATCTAGGTACCGCAATCCAAGCCATAACATTGTCAATCCCTTCAACAATTGAGCCCTATTAAAGATGTAGTTGTAGTGACTTGTTTTGACATTTAATTACAAAGAGCACTGATAATGTATTTTCACAAGAAAATGTCTTAAATATTATAAATTTTGGAAAATTAAACCAAATTTTTGAAAAGCCACTTTTAAAAATTTATTAGAAGTTCGTACGTACAGCTATGTAGGCAAGAGATGTGAGGACAATCATTTTGAAGCGACCAATATATGCATCAGACAAGTGAGAAACCAACATGACGAAGATGGTGGCTAGTCCGTCTTGATATGGTTTGCGCCATCACATTATCGGTTAGATATGTTATGAGAACAGTCACCACTGAGTATTCCACCAAGCTGTGACTCACGATTAGACCTGAAATGAATGGAACAGACGAGGTATAGTAGACATAATGATGGAACTTATCAGTTGCTTCCTTCTGGTTTGTGGAGGGGGAAAAGGAAAGAGGGAAAATGGGTTTCTTTCATGGGTTTTTTTATGTTAAACTGATCCACGTACAAATCATTTTATAGAAATAAATGCATATGCTAATTTTTATTTCGCTCGTCAACCTTCCACTCAAAATATATTTATCAAGTTACATGTTTATTCTTTACCTCATTTTTCCTTTTTCTTTTTTTTTTCATTTTTTCCAATTCTTCTTCATTTTCTTCTACGCTTTATTCTTCGTCTTCTTCTTCATTTTCTTCTTCATCTTCTTCCTTCTTCATGCTACGGTAAAATATTTATTTATTTTCTTTTTCATGTTCATGAATTTTCTAGGAATATTATTCATTTTCTTTTTTCTAAAAATAGGTTTTTGCTCATTTTCACAAAGTTGAACCAGAAGATCTGACTAAAAACCAGATCTAACTCAGATCTGAAAATGAGTTTTTGCCTATTTTTATAGATCTGAACCAGATCTAGCCACAAACCAGATTTGAAAATGGGTTTTTACCCATTTTTTAACAACAATTCCTTCTTCTAGTTCTTCTTCGACATTTTATTTATTTTTAGTTTTTTGACGTTTTATTTTTAGAGTGTCATTCATGGGGGTGTACTAGCATCGTGTACCTATCGTGTAGCCATCGTGTAGACTACACGATGGGTAAACTACCATCGTGTAGACTACACGATGGGGTACACTGGCATCGTGTAGGCTACACGATGGGGTACACTGGTATCATGTAGACTACAGGATGAGTACACTGACATCGTATAGACTACAGGATGAGTACACTGACATCGTGTAGACTACATGATGGGTACACTGGCATCGTGTAGTCTACACGATGGCACTGACATCGTGTAGTCTACATGATGAGTACACTAGCGTCGTGTAGACTACTTGTATATTATATGAAATAGCTAACATATTTATCATGACTACACGACGCTAGTGTGCCTATCGTGTAGACTACACGATGGCTACACGATGACTACATGATGGCTACACGACGCCAGTGTACCCATCGTGTAGACTACACGATCCCCGTGTACCCATCGTGTAGTTTACACGATCCCCGTGTACCCATCGTGTAGACTACACGATGCCAGTGTACCCATCGTGTAGACTACACGATGCCAGTGTACCCATCGTGTAGACTACACGATGCCAGTGTACCCATCGTGTAGTCTACACGATAGGTACATGACGCTAGTGTACCCCATGTATGACACTCCAAAAATAAAATGTTGAAGGAATAAAAAAAGTAAAACATCGAAGAAGAACTAGAAGAAGGAATTGCTGCAAAAAAATGGCAAAAACCCATTTTTAGATCTAGTTTGTGGCTAGATCTGGTTCAGATCTGTAAAAAAGACGAACTCATTTTCAGAAAAAAAGAAGTAAATAAATATTCCTGGAAAATTCATGAACATGAAGAAGAAAATAAATAAATATTTTGCAATTGCATGAAGAAGGAAGAAGACGAAGGAGAAGATGAAGAAGAAGACGAAGAAGAAAATGTAGAAGAAAATGAAGAAGAAGTGGAAAAAATGAAAAAAAAAAAGAAGAATGAGAAATAAGGTGAAGGGTAACATGTAATCATAGATACATTTTGAGTGGAAGGTGAGCTATAGACTAGGGGAAATAAAAATGAGTGTCTGGGTCCTTTTCTGTAAAATGATTAGTCTAAGGGTCCAGTTTATCCTAAAACTCTTCTTCGATTCTCCCTTCAATTTTCTTTCTATTTCAGTGAATGCTTTGGGACCCATTTTCCCCTTTTTCGATGCTAAGCTTTTTGGTTATTCCAATTTCTTTGCAGGGAAAATTTACAATGTCAGGCAATTATTCCGGGCATTGATGCTGGACCATTGTGGCCTTTAGATTGATTTTGGAGTAATCTAGGCCACACAAAACCCAGTAGGTGTGTAACGCCCCGATCTCCGAGGGTTTAACATATGTGTAATTTCACAATTTTGAAATCTCTAATTTGAAAGCAAACCCTATTTGAGAAAATTTTCAAATTGAAATTCTTAATTTACCCATGATAGAAAAACCTTGACCTTAAATAGCAAAAGCATTAACTTATCCATGATCAAAATCTTAATCATTAAATAGTGGAAGTGATAAAGTGTCTTAAATGCGTAATTAATAAAATCTCAAAAAACTGAAATAAAGTCAAAACTCGAAATCCATAATTTATAAAGCCTTTTCTAATCATAATTCGTAGAAAAATATAACGTAAAATAAACTACTAAGTTAAACAGAAAATATTTTCCTAAGTTTTAAATCAATTCATAAACTGAAAACATAAATTCCTCTAATTCAACTGGTTATGGCAGTCTCTCACTCATGCTACTCGCTATCATCATCTACATCATAAACAACTGAGGGGTGAGTATTTTAAAATACCCAGTAAGCAAACTCACATAATAACATGTATCCACATGTCATAAATGCAATCCTGACATAACATAATTGAACTTGACATATATCATAAATGAAATAAAGTAACATACTTGATCATGACATGACTTAACATAGCACGTAGATAACATTTTTCTCAAACAGAATCATATAATAATCTTAATCATATTTTGTCTTGGCGTTTCCCCTAGTTAACAACCTAATCACAACTGATCACACGTTAACTGAAACACATCATGACAAATTGGATGATGAAATAGACGACACACATCAGGCGATGAAACATATGACATACATTGGGGGACAGAACAGATGGCACTCATAGGTGACGAAATATGAGAACAGATGGCACCTTATGAGTGATGAAAAACATTTACAGATGACACCCAATGTATGACCAAAACTTGAATAGATGACACTCTATGTGTGACGAAAGCATGAACATATGACACCCCATTTGTATAACAGAACAAAACGTGAATTCTGGTTAACTAAGGGTCGCGCTTAAGTTCATATCTTTGCTTAATTACACTTGATTGAATTAACTTCATAACTTGCAGAATCCAACGTATGATAATAATTAATCATATAATGCATACGGTTACATGTAACAGAATCAAACATGATAACATACTAACGTAAAATCAGTCATACTCAAATATTTATCTCATGATAATCAAATTAATAACTGAACAATAAATAATTACCAAAGTGTTAACAAAATATAATAATTATTGAAAAATGGTTAAAGATATAATAAATACATGATACACTTATAATATCAGAGTCACAACATTATATTAGTCAATTTACACAAATATATATATGAACATAACATGCTTATAGATAATTAAAGCTGATGAGAATAACACATATTACATTTATCACACGTGGGTCACATTACATGGGTCACGTTACGATATAAATTTACTTAGACAAAACATATACATTTATAACAACGGGAGTCACACCATCATGTAAGCCCACTTACCTCAAGCGGAAGAATGAACTAAACAATTAATGACCTGAAATCCAAAGAATATATAATCACTAAATGATTTTAAAATAAATCAATATAAACACATTTTCAATATCATAAAATAAAAGAGAGAATATTAAAACAGTGTTGAGCGGTCTGAGCGAGTTAAAAAAAAATATATCGGGTCCATACGTCAAATGCTAAAGCCTTGGGTCAAACGGTTCAGACCGGGCTGGCTCAGACCAAACCGATTCGATTTTATCAACTAGACTGGTCTGGTTCAACTAAACTGGTTTGGTTCGGTTTGAACCGATTGAAGACAGAACCAATTGGGTGCAAGATGTAGTTGCAGAACAAGAAAATATGAGGAAAAACAGGGGGAACGACGAGAAAGTGAGAAAACAGGGGGGAGAGAGAGAAAATGAGAAGGAGAAAGAAACAAATAGGGGAAGAAAAATAGTGAGGGAATCTGAGAGGGGAAGAGAGAGATGGATATAGATAGAAGTAAAGAGAGACAGAGGTAGAGAAAATGAGAGACAACGCAAAGAGGGAGAGACAAACCAAGACAGAGAGAAATAGAGAGAGAGATAGAGAAACAAAGGGTGAAAGAGGGAAACAGAGAGTGAGAGATGAATTCGAGAGAGGGGAAGGGGAAACAAAAAGAGAATGAGACAAAGAGAACCAGAAAGTAAGCGAGAGGAAAACAGAGGCTGAAGGAAAGAGAGGCGAGAAACAATGATCGCGAAAAAATATAGAGATAAAGGGCTTACCAAAGGTGACGATGAAGCACCGACGACGACACAACACGGTGTTCTCGGAAAAAGTCTGGTGGTCGGCGATGGTGAAGACTAGCAGAGATGGCGGATGGGCTCGCGATTAAAGAAAAAGATGAAGGATACAATGAGCAAAGAGTAAGAGAGGCTTCATAGAGAGAAGACGTAAAGAGATAGAGAGATAGCAGAGACAGAGCATATAGAGCAGATAGATAAAAGCAAAGAAAAAGATCAGCTGAGAGAAACATAGGGAAAAGGGGATGAAGCAAGGACGAGAAAGAGAGAGAGACAAAAACACAGAGGAAGAGAGAAAAGAAAGAAATCAAGAAAATGAAGGAAAAGGTAATTACCAAAATCGATGAACCCAATGATGTCGAAGGAGAACACAGGCTCCATTCAAAGAGAATCCGAGAGTGGGGGAGAGAGTTGTAGAACAAATATATAATATTAGGTTAGGGTTGGTTTCAGGTGTATGTGCATATAGGTTGAGTGGATTTCAATTTGAGGGGTGAGATTGCCGAATCAAGGATAAAAATAGGGTTAGGGTAATACGAGAGTATACATAAATATGTGGTGTGAGTGAGTTTTAAATTTATATACTAAAACACTTTTAAAATTAAAAAAAATCAAACTTTGAATAAATCTTATCTAATTAAAAATAGTTTTACAAAAAATACAAATAATCCATCTTTAAAATCAAAATTCAAAGTCACACTATCTTTTAAATCAATTTTATGAAAATACCCATTTACGAAAGGTCGGGGTATTACATTCTCCCCTCCTTAAAAACTTTCATCCTTGAAAGAAAGATGCCACGTTTTTTTTTAAAAACACTAGAAATATCCAAAAAGAATCCAAAACTCAACCAACGGTAAAAAACAAAACAAAAATGAAGAAAAGAAAATCAATGTTCAATCAACGCAAAGATTGAGTGCCTAAACTCAAGAAGTATACCGATAACAACTGCAGTTTAATCGTTCGCTTCCTGATGTGTCAAAGTGAATGCTTTTCCTTTATTCTTGTTGATTGTTGTGCTATCGTTCTGACCTTATTTGTTCAACGGACAATCCTTGAGATAATGCCCAGTATCCCCACACTTAAAGCAAGCATTAATCTTCCGATAACACTATCTGACATGGATTTTGTTGCAAGTGACGCAAACAGGAAGAGAATCTCTAACTTATTTCTTTGCATCTCATTGTTCAAAAGGGTCATCCTGAAGCTTCCTCTTCTTTTGTGACGAGCGATCATTCTGTGGTAGCTCTCTTGGTGGCAGATTCTGCTCCATCAACAACGCTACTTCAACCATCGCTACGTAAGTAGTATGCTTGTGGAGTGACACAGAACCCTTTATCTCTGGACGAAGTCCCCTTTCGAACGTGTGAGCCTTCTTGATCTCGCTATCAACGTAATGCATGGCGTAGCGAGATAATTCCTCGAACTTCCTCTCATAATCAGCAACAGTCCTATTACCTTGCACTAGCCTAAGAAATTCGACCTCCTTGCTTGCTCTGACGGTGATCGAAAAATCTTCTCGAAAAACAACTTCTTAAATCGATCCTAAGTAACCAAATTAAACACAACATCATGAGTTCTTTGTGTGAGCTCTCATCATTTTCGAGCTTCTCGCGTCAGCATAAAAGTTGCACAAATAACCTTTTGAATCTCAGAACACATCATAAGCTGGAAGATCTGCTCCAATCTCACAATCCAATCGTCCGCTAACAATGGATCAGACGAAAGACCGTCAAATTCAATCGGGTTCAGCCTCCTGAAGGTTTGGATCAGCTGCACGTCGACCGTTGTCACCTGTTGCAGTTGTTGTAGTTGAGCTGGGCGAGTCATCATCGTCTGCCTCAACAACTCCAAAAATTCTTGAAACATTTCAATCATGGTTGCCGGAGGGTTCTCACCAGGATCGACTGATGCATGATTGTTGTTTCTCATAGGAGGAGCCATTACTTTACTATCCATCAAAGTTCAAGACTTACCAAAAGCCTAATCTTATTGCGCAAATATAACATATACGTAACAAACATGCCACAATGAAACTAAAGCACGTCATACTGAATCAATAATTAAAACATACATATCATGCTTACCTGAGTTGTAAGGTGATGGAGGAGCTGAGTGAGTGACATGCCATATCTTTCACTTAGAAAAGTCTACAGAATCTAAAACCATTGCTCTGATACCAAACTGTATCGCCCCAATTCCCGAGGGTTTAACATACGTGTAATTTCACAATTTTGAAATCCCCAATTCGAAACAAACCCTATTTGAGAAAATTTCCAAATTGAAAATTTTAATTTACCGATGATAGAAAAACATTGACCTTAAATAGCGGAAGCATTAACTTATCCATGATCTGAATCTTAATCATTAAATAACGGAAGCGATAAAGTGTCTTAAATGCATAATTAATAAAATCTCAAAAAATTGAAATAAAGTCAAAACTTGAAATCCATAATTCATGAAGCTCACTAATCATAATTCGTAGAAAAACATAACGTAAAATAAACTACTAAGTTAAACAGAAAATATTTTTCGAAGTCTTAAATTAATTCATAAACTGAAAACATAAATTCTCCTAGGGTGTATGTGCATATAGGTGTGAGTGGGTTTCAATTTGAGAGGTGAGATTGCCAAATCAAGGATAAAAATAGGGTTAGGGTAATACTAAGGTATACATAAGTATATGGTGTGAGTGAGTTTTAAAATTATATACTAAAACAGTTTTAAAATTAAAAAAAATCAAACTTTGAATAAATCTTATCTAATTAAAAATAGTTTTATAAAAAATACAAATAATCCATCTTTAAAATCAAATTTTAAAATCATATTATCTTTTAAATCAATTTTACGAAAATGCCCATTTACGAAAGGTCAGGGTATTACAAGGTAACAAGTTTTTTTTACAAGATAACAAGTTTTTTTAGTTCACTAATTACGTACTGGGATTCACTAAGTATGTAGTAGGGTTCACCAAATACATACAAATTAATAATTCTTGGAGGGGTTCACCAAATATGTAGTGGGGTTTACCAATTACGTACTGAGGTTCACTAATTACGTAGTAGGCTTCCCCAAATACGTAGTGGAGTTCACCAATTACATATTGAGATTCACCAATTTTGTAATAGGGTTCACCAAATATGTACAAATTAATAACTCTTGGAGGGGTTCACCATATAAATACTAGGATTCACCAATTACGTAGTGGGGTTCACCAAATGCGTACAAAATAATAATTTTTGAAGGGGTTCACCAAATACGTAATGAGGTTCACCAATTACGTACTGGGGTTCACCAATTACGGACAAATTAATAATCCTTAGAAGAGTTCACCAAATACGTATTGGGGTTCACCAATTACGTAGTCAGGTTCACCACATACGTACAAATTAATAACTTTTGGAGAGATTCACCAAATACGTATTGGGGTTCACCAACTACTAAAATCTAATCGCCATACCTAATAGGTGAATCACCTATTTTTAGCCCCTAAACACCATATTGAAGGTGCTTATCACATCGTCAAAACCAAGCGCTAATTTTATGCCTCCAATCATATGTTTCATTCCTAAACACCATTTTGTAATAATTTACCGTACACTGAGAAAATCAATGACGAAAATAGAAAAAACTCGTTATTTCAATGCAAACATTCATGATATTCATTTATTATGTGAAATTAAATTGGATTAATTAAGGATTCCGGATACAATTGAACACTTATTCCTAAACTCGTTAAAAGTTATCATTTATAATGTTGTTGTGCTTTTGTGACAAGTATCGAGTGACGGATTTTCACCATATATAATTAAAGGTCGTGATATTATGATCGTCGGTAAATTCTATTTATCGGTTTGACGAACACGTATAACCTTCAAGGTCAGATTCTATCTTTTTCCTAGGAAGCAATCCGATATCCTGGAGCGCCAAAAAGGAGCCAACTGTTGCTCATTCTTCTACAGAGGCCGAATACAAAGCCCTTGCTAACATCGCAGCCGAGTTGTCCTGGATAAGACAACTGTTATGTGATTTGCACTTCTATTTGCCCAAATCTCCCATTCTATACTGTGAAAAAAAATCTGCTATTGCTCTTACTTCAAATCCTGTCTTTCGTGCTCGTACTAAGCATGTTGAAGTGGATTTTCATTTCATTCGTGAAAAGATCTTCGAACTCAACACGTTCCATCTAAATACCAGCTTGTTGATCTTTTCATCAAGCCATTATGCACACCTTGTTTACTTAGGAAACAAACTGATAACCCTCTATTCCTGGCATCAGTTTACAGTGGATGCAAATAGTAATTTGTTAAGTAATAGTTGGCTTAGTTTTTTTTATAACTGATATTGTGTGGATATAAATGTTGGAACGTTGGGATGCTTGTTACCATGGGAAAATAATAAAAAATCATTGTTTCTTTCTTGTTCATCTTCTTCCTCCATACTGCTTTTCTTATCACTTACTCTTTTCGTCTCTGTTTCACTTCTCCCTGCCTTCTTTCTTCTTCTTTTCATTTTATCCTTCACTCTCATGTCCCTTCATTTGCCCCAACCGTCCACCACCTCTCTCTCTCTCTCATGTCCGTTGGTTCACCCTAATTTAGTCCCACTTCAATTCTCCTTAAATGCATTTTGCACGTATTCCACTCAAACCGTACAACTATGTTTTTTGCAATAATAATTACACCAACCTCACAACTACCTTTAATTGCATTTTCATTCTATATTGCATATATATACATACACAAGTTTTGTCTTGAAATTGACTCTTGAAGCCTTTTGTACTGATATTTTCTCCTCTAATAATTAACAAATTCTCATTTTTCTTCTTAAATATAAATATTGTCTTTTATAGCTGTAATATTTCTGAAATTTTGTTAATAACAACTTCTTCTTTTTTGCAGCAAAACACTTATTCATGGGTCTTTGTTTGTTGAGAAAGTTGAAGAACTTGACTATATGGATATCTCAAGATCTTGCATATTCAACATTTTCCCTATGATAAGTTATTTTTTGGTCTAAATTTTCCACTTTCATACTAAGCACTTATCTTGATTGTAGATTGAAAAATTCATGTAGGAGGAAAAGATTTCTTTTTATAAATTGGTTACACATATATGAATAACTGATTAGAGATAAGAGTAATTAGTATGAGTTTACTATATCTTAATTTATAGATTCTTATCTTTTCATAAATTTGTAACGTAAATATTGCTATGTATTCCCATTTCATTTTCAGATTTAAACGTTGAATCCATGCAAAAGTTTTTACATAAATAATTTGACATATGTATTTGATGTTTTTTTAATAAAGCATATGGATTTGTTTGTTATCTTATCAATTTAGTTTTAAAATGATATTTTAATTTAATAGCTTAGTATTTCATAAATAATATCCGATTTTTTAATGATAAATTATTTATATTCTCTTTTCTATGTTTCATAATTTGTCAACCATTATACTTAAACATAACTATATATAATATTATGTATATTCTCTTTTCTATGTTTCATAATTTGTCAATCATTATACTTAAAATAACTATATATAATCCCAACGAAGTACGGGCATCTCCCTAGTTTCTAATAATGATGGAGTACTGAAACCTTAATATTGATACTATTAAAAAAAAGGTGAATATCAAGAATATGTCATTTTTGAAAAAAATATAATAAAATAACTAAAGAAAAAATATCCACCGTTAATTATAAACAAAAAGCCCAAAAACCTACCCGCGCGTCAGAGAAATTTTAAGTTTTTATCTACGGAGTTTATATACTATATGATGTAAATAAAATATAATGTTGATATCACGTAGGTTTATCTAATATATACTATATATGTTAAATAGACAATTAAAATTTGCAAGCAAACTTCAATAGCGCACCGGAATTCTTTTGTGCGTGTAATTATTTTGAAAATTGTGCAATTGTTATCGGGGTCCCTAATATATAATATATATGTTACATGGACAATTAAAATTTGAAAGCAAGCTTGAGTAAAGCGCCGAAATTTTGTGTGTGCAATTTTTTATGGGTAGGGTATGGGGATATTCATTTAGGTATGGATATTCAGTGGATTTTTCTCTCAATCATAAGTGACAATCATATTTAAAATGATATGAAATGATTTTCATATATTCATATCAAAATCTCATAATAATGTTTTATATTATAAAACTTAAAATAAATATAATTTAAAACACAACTAAGTCTTATAAATTTATAAATCTAAATTTGTTCATGATCATCGTATTTATTTAATTTTTAAATTTAATATCCATGTAATATTTGATAGGTCTAAAAAATGGATAAGTGGAGATTGATAGGTCAAAAACCGATATCCCATCCAATATCCTCATGGGTATTTTTCTGTATTCTCAGTACCCTAACCAAACTCTTTGTAAACCCTATATCCTATCCTATCCATTAGAGTCCAGTATTCGTGACTACCCAAACCTGTAGGTAAATTTACCATCCCTATTAAAATAATCTGATAACCTAGTTTCATTAATTAGTCAACCAAGTCTACTATGATTATCTATAAGTCTTTCTTATTTCCACAGAAATTCATGGAACATATGGCTTGCTATCCGATGTCTTTCTTATTTCCACAGAAATTCATGGAACATATGGCTTGCTATCCAATGTCCACTATTTTCCCTTCTTTAATTTATTCAACTACTAAGGCATTTTTTTAATACTTTTATCTATGCCGCAATTTGATATTTTATTACTACAACGCAGAAACTAAAATTAAAAGACTCACGAAAAAAAATTATTTCACAAGATTTATTAAATTTACTAGTATCATATACGTGCGATGTACGGCTATAAAAATATTTTTTGAATCTTATTAATTAGTAATCTCATATTTTTATTAGTTAGTTCTTCGTAATTCTAAATAGCATTACTTCTACGGATATGCAGAATTTTTAAGAATCAACCAAACCGAACCGGTGTGGTCAGTACTTTTACTATAATAATTATAATCAGTTCAGTTAATTTAAATAACCTAACTTTCGGTTCAATTATATTTTACAATAAACCAATAATCGGTTCAAACATGTTATAACTATTATATATATATAACACATAAATTATCAAAAACTTAATAAATTAGACATATATTATTAAAAATTAGATATATGTGTGTGTGTGTGTGTTAAGTGTGTTGAGTGTTGATATTTTTAATTTAATTATTTTTGCTATTTTTTGAAAGTTTTATAATTGTAGCTTCGGTTACAAGTAATCGAACTGAACCGACTACCTCAGTTTCATTCTGTTCGGTTCTTTTGATTATACCAGTTTGGCTCGGTTCAGTATTTTAGGGAATCGCTGAATTCAGTTGATTACAAAAATACATTACTCACCGACCAAACTGAATCGTGCATACCCATAGTTACTTCAAAGAACCTGATGTTTTTCTAAAATATTTTTCAAAATCAAGGCATTTAATAAGATTAATCTAGGAAAAACTATCAATTTAATCATCATCGTTAGCCTCATTTTTTAATTTGGCCATCACATATTTAAACAATCTCAATTTGGTCATCTGAGTTTACTTAACGTTTTAATGTAGTCATTATGTCACTCTCCATGAACAAATTTTGAGGGAGTTGCAGACGTGACACGTTAAGTGCTAATGTGACATAAGTGAGACCCACAAGTACACAATCAACAAAAAAAGATATCATCTCTCTGTTCCAGTTCATTTCCGTCTCAATATTCTATTTACCTTTGTTTTTACCTTTTTTTAATACCATTATTTATTTAACTTTTGACCCAACATTTTGTCTTCACCTTCATCCTTCTTATCTTCTTTTATACTGAGAATTGGGTTTGTGTTAGTTAAGAAACAGAAAGAAAAAGAAGAAGAAGAATTCATTCTATTGATCTTTAAACGGTATTACATAAGGCCATTTGCAATGCTCAGCTAAAAAGAAGGAGAATATGTATTGTAATATAACATAAGACAAGCTTAATCTAATATCGGTGATTAACTAAAGATAATAGAGAGTTAGTTAAGCAAAATACAAAAGAGCATCATTATGACAATCATGAGAGAATATTAGCCAAGGTGGCCAAGCCACGTCAACCAGGAGAGCACGTGAAAATGAGGGGGAGAGATTGAGATGGACCCTAACATGGACAAATAGTATGCCTTAACTGCTCCCCTCAAGCTAATGGTGGCTCAGCCACATGACGCTTGGATTTAAGAAGGTGAAATTGCACTCCCAAGAGTGGCTTGGTAAACAGATCTACAACTTGTTCCTTAGAGCGAATATATCTGATCTCAAGATCTTTAGCAAGCACACCATATTATTGGAGGTTTAGAAGAAGACAAGTGCATATCTTTCATTAAGGACAGAATCCAGGTTAATTCAGCAGTGGTATGACTAGAGCTCTATATTCACTCTCAGTACTATACTTGCAACCACAGTTTATTTTTTCAGAGGAACAAGATATGAGGCTTTAACCAAGGTAAATGACAAAGCTATAAGTGGACTTTCAGTCATCAAAACAGCTAGACAGTCTGCATTAGAGAAGGCTTCTAATTGAAAATTAGAAGCAAGTTTAGAAGTGAGACCTTGATGAACAGAACCCTTTAGATAACTGAGAAGTCATTTACAAGCTTGCCAATGTAGAGTTTTTGGACAGTGAAGAAACTGACTCAATTAATTGACAATATAGGCAATGTCAGGTTTGGTAATGGTGACATACTGCAAGGCTCCAATAAGACTCCTTTATTGAGTAAGGTCGCTAAGGAGCTCACAAACATGTTTTCTAACCTTGGTAGAGGAAGTAGTAGAGGTGGAGCAAGCTTTAGCCTCCACCATTTGAGATGTGCAATAGATCAGTAATGTATCTAGCCTGCGACAGGTGAAGGCCAGGCGTTGTTTTGGTAACAGAGATACCAAGAAATTGATGTAGAGGGCCAATGTCTTTTAATGCAAAGGTAATGTTCAATTCTGAAACGAGATGAGATATGTAGGTTGGATCACTACCCGTAAGAATGATATCATCCAGATAAACAAAGGATGAACACTGTTCTTTGAGGTTGATGCACCGTAAAGAGAGAGTGGTTTGATTAAGAAACTTGAAAACCTTTATGAATAAGAGTGAGCTTGAGCTTGTCATACCAAGCTCTGAGAGCCTATTTGAGGCCATACAAAGCCTTGTTGAGTTTGCACATATGAGAAGGGCAAGCTAGATTATGAAAGCCATCAGGTTGCACCACATATGCAGTTTCATATAGAAAACCATGCAGGAATGTATTGTTGACATCTAGCTAATAACCCATTTCCTAGTTAGTGCTAAAACCCAAAACAAGTCTAACCGTCACAGCCTTGACCACATGGTTGAAAGTCTCAGACTAGTCAAGGCCAGGAGTTTGATGGAAACCCTTAGCCACTAAGCTTGCCTTAAACATTTAAATTGTGCCATATGTGTTAGACTGGAGTCTAAACACTCATTTGTTCCCTATGACATTCATGTCAAACTTGTAGGTGACCAAAGTCCATATGTGGTTATGTATAAAGGCTTGATACTCAGACTCCATGGCATGTTTCCATTTGGGATGTTGTAAGGCAGGCTTGGTGATTTTTGGTCCAGTGTAATTGAGATCTGAAATTTTAGTCAGAAGAGACTTGGGTGTATAGATACCTACCTTAGACCTTGTCATCATTAGGTGAACGTTCGTATTTGGTGGTTGAGGTAGAGGGGAAGGAGAGATAATGGATAAGGATATAGGCTCAGAAGTAGTGGGAGGTTGAATAACACTTCCATTATTGTTAGGAGAAGAAACAAAAGCTAAAGGAGAATTATTACCAGAGTTTGGAGCCTCAGAGGTGGTTCTGCTATGAGTTGCATGAAAATTATGAGATTGAGCTACAAAAGTAGCCATTAAGGGTAAAGGACTAAATATATGCCAAGCAGGTGATGAAGACATAGACATTAAGTGAGAAGAAGTTATCGAGAGAAAACCATGCTTGAAGGGAAAAACCAGCTCATCAAAGACAACATTGATTATAGTGAAATTTGCTTTAGAAGGATGCAGATACTGGTAACTTTTATGCAGGGAAGAGTAACCTAAAAAGACATATAATTGAGACTAGATTTCTAGTTTATGTCTGTTATAAGGTCTGAGATAGGAGTAACAAGCACAATCAAAAGACTTAAGGAAAGAGTAATTGGGTTGGGTTATATGCAACTTATGAAAAGGAGATGAGTGATTGAGAGTTGGTGTGGGCATCTTGTTAATGAGAAAGGTTGTTGTTTGAAAAGCATTCCACCAGTAGGTTAAACGTATAGAGGCATGAGAGAGTAAATCAAGACCAGTCTTAACAACATTTTTGTGTTTTCTCTTAGCAATGCCATTTTGGCGATGAGTATAAGGGCAAGAGTGTCTAAATGCTATCCAATTTTCAAGTAAGTATTGAGTGAAGGGTTTGTACTCTCCACCCCAATTAGACTATAGGCATTTTAAAGGATACCCAAGTTTCTTTTCTGCAAGTGTTTTGAAATGAACAAAGGTGTAGAAGGCTTCAGACTTCAGTTTAAGAGGATGCACCCATGAAAACCTCGATTAGTCATGTATGAAGTGTGTGTAGTACCTATAACATCCCGAAGACCACATGTGATTACTTCGGTAATTTTGTAAAAATAACGCAGAAGCTAGGTCAAAATTTTTCTTTTAAAATCAACTCATGATGATATTTGAAACAACACATTTATTAGAGAAAAACTCAAAACGCGTTTCTAAAATTTTAGATAAGAAATTTATAGAAAAAATATATTAAACTTAAATAATATTTCGTAGATCTTTCATAAATAACAAACTAAAATCAACTTTAAAATAGTAAGTTACTCAACTAATTAATTAAACTCAAATGTCGTCACATGCCATAACGCTTAACCGGACCCTTCACATTCATCATCATCAGAAAATTTAATGTAAAATGGGTTAGTATAAAATATACTCAGTAAATTTTTGTTTACACATACATAGCAAATACAAGTGCATCCAATCTATTTTTAATCATTAACCAAAGCATTGTGGTTGATCATTTTATCACTTTATTATCTTTGCTTTAGCATTACATCTTCATTAAAATCCTTTAATGCAAACTTTTTGCCACATTCTTTTCCTTCGTTGCATTCTTTTTTTTACATTATTCGCGAGCTCGCTTATATAACACTTAGCTAATCAGAGGCAGTGAGTTATTATTATGAAAACATGTTCGACTGCCAGATCATTGGTAATATCATTCATTCACATTATATCGTTGGACAAATCAAACGATCATTCATTAACATTAACCATTCAACATTTTTGGGTCCGCTAGTCCCCACGTCCCATTTCTCACTCACCCATTTCATAGCATAAACACACCAAGTCTTTTCAATCTTTATTCACTTACACACACACACACACACACACACACACACACACACACACACACACACACACACACACACACACACACACACACACACACACACACACCATTAATCATAATAATGAATACACAATTAAGAATTCAGTCACAATTAAATCATCACATGGGTAAAATTCGCTTATTAAAGAACAAACAAGAGCAGACATACAATCACCCATCATAAATTTTCAGAATATCACAAATAATTATGTATGCATAAAATTCTACTTACCTGATCACCCTTTAAAGAACTACGAAAGTTAAATTCCTAAAGCAATTATCATTATTTATATTTAGTACATAATGATAACCCATAATGGAAAGTAACGCTAAGAGCAGACTCGGTTAAAACTTACACAACTTATACTAGGCTTCTCTAAACATTCTAGATTTCATAAAGAATGACCTATTACATGCTAGGGTTTTACATATTTCATAAAATTTTGATATCGTTTAAGTATCAAAACATGAAAACAAAGTCGTTACAGAAAATTATTTTTCTTCAAGTAAAATAGTAACGTTCAAAAATATGTTTCATTATGTAAAAATCATCATACAATTCTGAAAATTAATAGAGTTACTAAAGATACATATAGAACAGTACTGCAAAATTTTGGGATCAAACTGAGTTGCTCTCAGTACCAAAACAACCCTAAGTTTGGACATTGAAAAGTTGTTTTCCCCTTAAAGGGACATAAACTTTAGAATATCGTATAAAATAGTAGAGTGGCATTTATAACCTAAAATTTTTATAGAACATGCTTCATCACGTTGAGAAACTAAAAATTTCGAACTCAACGAAACATGAAGTCATTTTTACAGTATACAGAAAAATCTAAAAATCCCAAATTTTATGAAAAATCATATCTTTTATAGAAAACGTTTCTCTCTTATTAAAAACAATTCAATAGACTTATGTAAACATAAAATGATGTTAAAAATGAGAAAAGAGGAGAAATAGAGAAGAAGAACCTTACCAAAAAGGCCAATCAACGCAGCTAATAGTCCAAGGAAGGTCCAAGTAAGGTAGTGATGGAGCTCTCATTTGTGAAGAGGAGGGGAAACAATAGAAACAAGGAGAAATGAGGCAACTTTAATATTTTTAGAGAGAGAGCCGTGGGTTTGGAGAATGTGATGCTTATAGGTATGAGTGAGTTTAGAAAATATAAAAGTAACCTTTGATTATTTAAAAATCAAATTTTAGTGAAAAACATTCTTATCTAATTAATATGGGTAGTACAAAAATACCCTTTATGGAGGGTCGGAGTTTTACATTCTCCCCTCCTAAAAATAATTTCATCCTCGAAGTTAAAATGTAACGAACAAATATAGATGCTAGAAGCACATTGCATCTTCCACTATGATTTAATTTAAGAGATCCCAGTAATGATGGTCTTGAATGTTAGGGGTTATGCTCCCAAAACATGTGTATTGACATTTTGATATGAAATTTTATGAGGATTACATTTTTCTTATAATTGTTCTATTAAATTATTTTTTATTAATTTATATAAATATTTCAAAATTCCATATTCAGTAATGAGACTATGATCTTGTATTAGTACAAGAGAGTTAAGATAATAGATAATGAATAAAATTATCAGCAACGTATTAAAATATTGAATATTTAATAAATAGTTGCTAGTATGGTTCACTAAACATTATGAATGCGTATGATCTATAGACGTGTTAGTGAATGTACTTTATATAATGAGATTATATATAACATCACTGATGTGAACTAATATCCTTATCAACGTGTTATTTATCATAAATATTTAATACACATCAATTTAATGATCATATATAGATCAGTCTGAATCCTGAGTAGTCATGAACTCATATACATGCCTATTGGATCTTTTGATTCACTCGTTAAGGATTGTCTATAAAATAGGCTAGTGACTTTTGTTTTGGAGATTCAGTGATGTGGATGGTTGGGAACATGATCTTACAAGATTTAGAATCCAAGTTTTCCTAACGGATCGTATATTGGTTCCTTTAAGTGTTAATTTTGAAATTTCAATAGTTATTGAGCTAAAATTTTTAATACGATTATAAATTAGCCATTCATTAGTGAATTAATGGTACTTAAGGATCAAGAGATAATAAGAAAAGTAAAACGATAATTTTGACCAGTTCTAATTTACGAACCAATAATTGGATGACAGAACTACATGAAATGATTATATCAGTGGACTTCATGAGAATACTCTGTAAATACATTCTATAGTCACTTAGAGTTCAAGTTGTATTTATAGTGGAGTAATAATAAAAGTAATAAAAAGATTATTTAATTAAAGAGTTTAATTAATAATTTGATTTATTGTAGCTTAGGATTATAGGTCCACAGTCCCCAAGTCACCTCTATACTACAGAGTCTAGGGTGTGAATATTTGAGGACATGAGAAAAGGATTGACTTGCAAAAGAATTTTAATTATGGGGCAAGTACATAATTATGAGATAATTATGTGTGATTAATTAATTGAATTATTTATATATAATTTATGAAATTAGATAAGTGAGATAGAATATGTAATTTCTGAATTCATCAATCAAGAATTGAATTGAGAACATAGTTAGAGTTAGAGAATTTTTTCTCTGTGATTAAAAGTTAATCAAATTTCTAAGAAAAATAATCATCGTGTTATTTTAGAGAATCATCTCACAAAAGTGATTCTCAGTAAATTTATAGGTCTCATGTGTCGCATTTTCCAACAGTGAAGATATCCATATACAATTAGGCAAGCACATTAAACAAACATAACAACATCAATAATTAATAAACTTAGACATTTATGACATTCTAATTCCTGGCACTGAGTTCTCGAAAATCACTTCTGAAATTTTTTTTTTAAAAGTCTACATATTCTAAAAACCTTGAGCTCTTATATCAAACTGTAACACCAGGAAGACCACTTGAGATTACTTCGCTAATTTTATAAAAGTAACGCAGAAGCTAGGTCAATTTTTTTCTTTTAAAATCAATTCATGATTTATGGTATTTGATGAAGTATCACATTTATTAGACAAAAACTCAAAACGCGTTTCTAAAATTTAAGATAAGAAATTCATTGAAAAACTTTATTAAACTTAAATAATATTTCATAGATATTTTGTAAATAACAAACTAAAATCAACTTTAAAATAATTTACTCAACTAATTAATTAAACTTAATTTGTCATCACATGCCAAAGCGATTAACGTAAAGTGGGGTGAGTATAAAATATACTCAGTAAGTAAAATTTTACACATACATAACAAACAAATGCGCATCTAATCTATTTTTAATCATTAACAAAAGCGTTGTCTTTGATATATACTATTATAAATCATTTTATCGCATTATTTTCTTTGCTTTAACATTACATCTTTCATCAAAATCCTTCAATGTAAACTTTTTGTCACATTCTTTTCTTTCATTGCATTCTTTTCTTTATATTATTCACTATCTCACTTGTGTAATGCTTACCCAATCAGAGGTACTGAGCCATTATTACGAAAATCCGTTTGACTACCGGATCCTTGGTAGTATGATTCATTCACATTGTATCGTTTGATAAGCTAAACGACCATTCATTAAGATTAACTATTAAACATTGTCAGGTCTGTCGGTCCCCCTGTGTGCCATTTCTCACTCACCCTTTCATTTCATAAACATACACCAAGNTGACACTTATATATATATATATATATATATAAACACATCATCGATCATAATAATTAATATACAGTTAAGAATTCAGTCACAATTAAATCATCACATAGGTAAAATTCACTTACAAAGGAACAAACAAGAGTAGTACGACATGCATAAAATCCTACTTATCTGATCACCATCTAAAGAACTACGAAATTTAAACTCTTGAAATGATAATCATTATTTATATTTAGTACAAAATGATAACACAAAATGGAATGTAACGCTAAGCGCAAACTCGGTTAAAACTGACACAATTTATACAAGGGTTTTAAAAAATTCTAGATTCCATAAAGGGTGACTTGGAACATGCTAGGGTTTTACGTATTCAATTTCATAAAATTCCAATATCGTTAAGCATCAAAACATGAAAATAAAGTCATTATAGAAAACTGTTTTCTTCAAGTAAAATAGTAACGTTCAAAAATATGTTTCATTATATGAAACGCATCAAACACTGGAAATCAATAGAGTTACTAAAGAGACATATAAAACAATATTGTAAATTTTTAAGATCAAACTGAGTTGATCTCAGTATCGAAATAACCCTAATTTTGGACATTGAAAAATTTCAGACTCAACGAAACATGAGGTCATTTTTACAGTATACAGAAAAATCTAAAAATCCCAGCTTTTATGAAAATCATATCTTTTATCGAAAATGTTTCTCTGTTATTGAAAACGATTCAAGAGACTTATGTAAACTTAAATTGTTGTTAAAACAGTGAGAAAAGAAGAGAAATAGGGAAGAATAACCTTACCAAAAAGGCCAATCAACGCAACTAACGGTCCGAGGAAGGAAGTGATGGAGCTCTCATTTGTGAGGAGAAGGGGAAACAATAGAAACAAGGAGAAAGGAGGCAACTTTAATATTTTTAGAGAGAAAGTCGTGGGTTTGGAGAATGTGATGCTTATAGGTATGGGTCAGGGTAATACTGTACCTGTAGCCCATGGAGATGATTGGAGCAAGGCCCTAGAGATCATTGTAAATGAGTCCAAGAGGATGCTTACTTTTAGTAAGAGAGATATGATGACTTAGTCTATGGCTTTTTCCTTATTGGCAGGCAGTGCACACATCAACATTTTTATTAATAGGTTTAAGTTTTAAGTGATTCATTATGAATTTGGTAAGCTTAAATGTTGGATGTCCAAGTTTGTGATGTAAGTTTAACAGTGTATCAGTTGAAATAGTTCTAGTATTGGCAAAAGAGATAGGAAAAGCATATTTGGAAGCAAGAACATTGTTATATTGAATGCCAAAGTTAGTTATAGACTTAGAAGCATAGGATAACTTTGGACAAAACTAAGATGTACACTTTGACACTCTGTTGGAATAGAAACCTAACCTATTAATAGACTTGGACACATTCTTATGAAAAAATAACTGACAGGTGAGTACAGTGGCTCTAGCTCCTCCTGGTTCAAAGAACTTATAGAGTCAATCTCTAGGTCTCCAGTATGACAATCCCCGTTACCTTGTCCTTCACAAAATAATAAAAAGAGTAAAATTCAACATATGCAGTATTTTCTTGACATATCTTTGTAACATTTATCAGGTTCTTTGCAATCCTTGGTACTCTAAGGATTTGAAATGCAGTGGATGTAAACATGTATTAAGTTTGCCAGAACCAATGTGAGATGTGGCCAGTTGCTCACCATTACCAACTGTGAGAGTGTCACTACCTTGATCCTCAATGTTAATACTAAGCTTGTTCAAGTCTGCAGTGACATGGTGAGTGACACCACTATCAACATACCATGGTCCATCTGAGTCAACTACAGGTCTGGAAACATGAGCTGCATGAGTTTGATGTAGGTTCTGATAGGACATAATGTTGGAGTTCTTTCTATAATATCTAGGAAAACCTTGTCCAAGAGCAAAGTTTGCATGGGGAGTGACTTGAAAGCCTCTATCAAACCTGTACCAATAATTAGTTGCTGTGTGGCCAGACTTGTTACAGACTTGGAAAATGACTCTAACAAAGAAGTTCCTGCCTCCTCTAAAAGTGTTTAGAGTTCTTCCAGCACAACTATACCCATTTTGAGACCATTGTTGTCGGTCTGGTCTCCTTGATCCTTGGGAGCCAAAATTTCTAAAACCTTGAGCTAAGTGGGCCCTATCTCTCCTTGAAGCTTCTTTTTTAGATTCGATTTTGCTATTCTAGTTTCATGTATCATTAACATAGATTGAATTTCTTCTATTGTTAAATTATCAGATCTAGAGGTTATATTAACCATTACCGGATCAAACTCAGAAGGGCATCCCATTCAGAATATGTAGAATTAAATTCTGGTCACTAATTAGATCTCTAGCAGCTAACAGGTTATCACTTATGCCTCCCACTACATCAAAATAATTTGTTGCTAACTTGTTTTCCTAGTTGTGTTGTACAGTGAATTTTTAGGCTCAAGAAGCTTAGATCTGGATCTGTTGGCAATGCTTCTTTCAAGAGCATACCAAAGGCTTCTTGATGTTTCATATTGGAGTACTGATCCAAGGAGTCAATCACTCATTGTTGATCGTAGCCAGCTGAGTAGTAGCTAGTCCTACCTGAGCCATTGAACATAACTTGGATTGATGCTTTCATCTTCAAGATACTGAGTTGGACAAGAGTGTGAGTTCATTATGTAAACAGTTAAGCTATGGCCAATTATGGCCAATTATGCTGGCACTACTTATGATTTCCACATAATGTAGTCTTCTCTTTCGAGTTTGATTGACAATGTTGATCAAAGAGTATTAGCAAATGGGCTAAGCTTGATTGGCTGCCTTTGAACATTTTCAATCGAGTCTCTGTTTTGTGAGCTCATTTCAGGCGACGCCATTCATTGCTTCTTTGGTTCTGAAGAAATAGAAAGAAGATGAATTCGTTCTATTGATCTTTCAGCTATATTATTACATAAGGCCATTTGCAATGCTCAACTAAAAAGGAGAATATATACTGTAATATAACCTAAGACAAGCTTAACCTAATACCAGTTATTAACTAAAGACAATAGAGAGTTAGTTAAGCAAAAGACGAGAGCATCATTATGGCAATCATGAGGGAATATTGCAATAACCGAATAGCCAAGGTGGCCAAGCCACGTCAACCAGGAGAGCACGTGAAAGTGAGGGAGAGAGACTGAGAATGGTTGCTGACATGGAAAAATGAGAAACAAGTTTGCCATAACTATATCTTTTTTGTAATTTTACCTTCGTTTAGGCTTGCTGCTTCTGCTGTACTCTTTCTCGTTATCAGCCTTGGAGTTGGCTTTAGAGTTCCCTACTGCTCCGCTTGTTCACCACCACTCCCGCCTACTCTTGCGGCCGAATCTTGTACACTGCAAGAGGAGCAGAAGTTGTAAGGTACAGTGACGCATATGCTGCCACTTCGCTAAATTAGTTATGATTTGGCGATTTAATTTTAAAACTAATTAGAGTATGAAAATGAAGCAGAATTCCAATTGAAGGGGTATCTGATGAGATTAGCTTATTTGATTGAACGTTAATAGCTCTAATTAGAAGACTTGTTTGTTGTATCAATTACATCAAGTTCATTGTGTTTTGAAGGTAACGTCGGTACCGATCGAAGTGTGGACACATTGGAAGAGAGAATTAGAAACAGCTTTCCAAGTTTGGAAGTCAAAGACATTTGCTTTGACAGTCTTTTTGAAGATTATGGCTCTTCTTGGCTCTATCCCATCCATCGTGGATTAAGGTTTATGCACTGTTAAGTTGAATTATTTTCTGTTGAATGTGGTACAAGACTTTTCTCTTTCTTCTCAATGCGGATTCCTTATGGTTATCTCTGCTTTTGTTAATTTAAGCTTTCGGTTTATTTTGTGCTTAAAATGTCAAGAGTAGTGGCATTGGTTGGAATGTGTAGTCTCCTCTCTTCAACCTTTAGTCAATCTAAACGAAAACCCATTTTCTCAAATCTGAAAAAAAAAAGAGAACAACGCAGACTCATTTTCTCAATATCGAAGAAGAGAAGAAGGATGAAAGAGAAGAAAAAATGTTTGGAGTACAAAAAAAGTGGTATTAAGAAAAAGGTAAAAACATAAGTAAGATAGGACATTGGGAGGGAAATTAGTTGGAAGTGATGGATGATATTTTTTTTATTGACAGTGTATTTGTGAGTTTCACTCATGCCATATTAGCATTTTACGGGTCACATTCGTATCTCCTTCAAGTTCTGTTAACCGAGAGTGACATAATGACTACATTGGGACGTTATGTAAACTCGAAAGGTCAAAATAATTTTTTTTTAAATATGACGGCTAAATTAAAAAAGGAGACAAACTACAATGGTCATATTGATAATTTTCTCATTAATCTAACTTAAACTCGTTCAACTTTACAAAAAAATATAAACAAATTACCATCATAATCATAGAAACATGGCATAGAAATTTTTTTCCTGTGTGTAAGAGATAATAAAACAAACAAAAGAAAGATGAGAAAAAATAAATTAAAAACTCACCGCATGTATCTCATTTCTTGACTTGAAAAAATATTATCGCGCGTCAACCTCGAAAGATCATATTTTTGAAGACAAAATATAAGTTTGTTAGTAATGTGTTGTACATACACGTTAGAAAAAATAGCTTGAAAAGACAGGTTTCGGGGTGGAGTTGTAAAAATAGCCGAAAATATTATTTATTTGTAGAAATGATTGAAATATGACCATAGTAAATAATTTACTTACTAAAATTACACAGTGATAAATATATTATTTACTATATTTCGGTCATTTTTACAATAAAAAAATTTCTTTTTGTCATTTTTACAATGAACATCACAAACCTTACAGTATATATATTCTTTTTGTAGTGTGATACTAAAGAAAACTAAATATAATAATTAAAAATTAAGCAACGAAAAAAACTTCAAATGGGCGTTTGAACGAAATAATTGATGGAAGAAAATGTGTTTTCCATTTTAGGACTTCTTACATCGAAGGATAAAATTTTGTTGATTTAAATATAGGCTTTTCATCTTCATCTTTCTGTAAAACTAAAAACCTATAAAATGAGAATTGTAAAATGTACAAATTAATTGGAATATGAAAAGTTACAATTGAATCCATTCATAAACAAACTTTATCAACAAATTTGTTGAAGAATATTATTTTCAAGTATTTCTTTAGAACTTGAAACTAATAAAGTAGAGAGAACTGATGTATAAGACTATTTTTACCCATTTCTAATATCTAATTTATATTTCATAAAATATAAAATACTTTGCCCATAGCTTTATCTGTTTCATAAATTAACAGTTCACCAAATATTTTGTTATAATTACAGAACCCCTAGTCAAGTATAATGTATATTAGTATTTGATAATCAAGTATAATTTATCATTACAGACACATTTCGTCACGATCATTGCCCGATTATACATAAATGCGACCTCTTGGGTCCCAAAGAGTCCATTCGAGCCCAGCCAGATGCTGGGGTTCCACCCATGCTCCATCGGAGTGCAGCTTCCACACCTCACTTCTATTCCCTGAAAAACGGTGGTCTTCACATCCAAAGGAGTATAAGAGTTCAATTGGCGTTGCACAAGCCAATCGCTCCATGCGGTTTAACCTTTAGCCCATTAAAGCTTTTTTTGTTCCAAATTTTTCAGATCCGTGAAAAATTTCGGTATTGGAGATGAGCAATCCCTGATAAAATATTATCATAAATATAGTTTCATATATCAACAAATGAAAAGCCCTGAACCGATCAGATCTAAAGGATAATGGACTCGCAAGTCAAATTTTTGTTGCGAAATCACATTTGAATAATAAATGAGTGGATGTTTCCATCTCTTTACCAGACATCGACAGTATATATTAATGCACATTCCTCTTTCAATCACAAGAACCTTGTTTCCATCTTTTTACCAGACATCGACAGTATATATTAATGCACATTCCTCTTTCAATCAAAAGAACCTTGCACGTTCCAAAGTCATTAAGATATCTCTATATAAAATCCTTTATCTTCGAAGACACCTCAATTTTCAAAATATTTTTCCAGGTCTAAACACCATCCGGTATTCCGCTGCCGATACTAGTTTTCTTCTTCCTTAAAAAGTCATTCTTCATTAAAAACATGGCTGTATCATACAATGATTTAATCGAATAAATATCATTTTTATCAAAATGCCACCCCAAAAAATCATCCATTCCACAATGGCTCATAGGGATATGACTAATGAGCTCGACATCATCCTTAAGAAAGATCTCACTAATCAAAGAAAGGTCCCATTCCATACCACTCTCCCACCCGAACATAAAAATCTCATCGACCCCAGGGGAAACACTCCTAAATGTAACTGGTCTAGGAAGTCATGTGTCATCCCAAATGCGTATACTTCTTCCATTCCCAACAAACCATCTAATCCCACGAGTCAAAATTTTACGACCCTTAAGGATACTGTGCCAATAGGTGCATTCATAGACTCACAATTCTTGAAATACCTGCTCTCAAGGACTTTAAAAAGCAGAGAATTTAGATTAGTAAGAAATTTTCAGCATTGTTTAGCCAAGAGGGCTAAATTAAAGCAAAAAGTATCTTTAAACCCAATTCCATCGTCCCTTTTTTTCCTACACGGAAGATCTCAAGATCCCCAATGGATACCACACTTATATGGGGAGGAATTCCACTAATAATTTGTCAAATGATTGCAAATTTTCTTATAGAAAGATATATGAATTTTAAAACACTACATCGTGAATAGACAGCGCAATCGCTTTAATTAGCACCTCACAACCCATAGGGCTAAGAAGTTTTGCCGACCATCCCGAGATCTTACGAACAATATTCTTAACTAATATGTTAAAATATGACCTGTTTAAATAGACCAAAATCTGTTTCCAAACCTAAGTATTTCTTTCAGAGAGTTGGTGTAAGACCCCTACCGTATGACCGATCGGGATAAGAGCAAATTTTTTCGGTCTTGAATTATAACTTTAACCCTTATATTTTATTAATATGACAATATATCTCTTCTACGTAATATATTATATTTGGATATTTGAGTATACCTTTATGATTTTCTAAATAAAAATGCCCTCGGCAACATAAGGGCATTTTGGTCATTTTTTCTTCACGCCTATCTCATTATATATGATGCATGTAAAATATTTTTATGTCATGTGCATGTGGAGTGTGGGTTTTATGTTATTTCGATTATAGTATTTCTTTTTTGGGAATTATCTTTATACCGAAAATTTTAGAGTTTTGATTTGTTTAGGTTTTTGAGTAGTAGAGTTTTGTTTTCCCTTCCCCTCCTTGCTTTGGCCGAAACCCTTCCTCCCGTTTTAGGAAACTAGTTTTTCTTTCCTAAATTCTAAGAGAAGAATTGTAATATATTTCCTAAACTTTAAGGGTGGAGTTTTAGAAACTTTCCAAAACATCGAAGGCTAAGGTTTTTTTTACAAAGCTTCCTTATTGCAAACCTATTATATAAGCTTCCTAAACCCTTTTGCCTCTCATTTTGAATCTCCCTCTCTTTGTGTCATGCAGCGACCCTCTTCCCCTTTCCTTTGAGTTGTGTGACAGCCCCTTTGTTCCCCTTTTGAGCATCAATCGGCCACCCCCTTCTCTTTGGTAATTTCGGCTTCTCTCCCTCCCTCATTCTCGTGCAACCTATACTTACACGAGTTTTTCTTAATTAAAATCAATTTATATAATTATCATTTCAAAATTAGTTGACTTTGACTTAGACAAATAAACATTTTATTTGATTTGGTCAAACTCATTCAACATATTAATTTCTAATTTTCATAAAATTAAAAATTAAAAATTAAATTTTAAAATTACATTAATTTCAAAATTTAAAAGGATAAGAGATAGAAATATGATTATCATCAAACTATATAGTTATAAAGTTGGTTAGTATCAGGGTTTCTGTGAAACTTACTTAAATGTGACAACAATTACCACCAACCATAGGACTCTCCTACCGCCGCTAGCCATAGCGGCCGACGACGGTCGGCCGGCCGCTGGCTGTCGACCGATGCCAATTTTTCCAGCGACATCGCTAGAATAGTAAATCTGGTGACATTGCCGGTAATCCAGAATCGACGACGCTAGTGCCAGAAATCTTATTTCCGGTGCCGGTGCATGAATTTAAGAATTCCTATTTATTTTCTTTTTCCTCCATCGTTCGTCTTGTGCATTCTTCATCTTCTCATGATCAGAATAAGTACAATAAATATTTAAAATAAAATTACAAAAATTTCTACACCCCAAAATGGCTTCCACAAGATCTAAGAAAAAAACTAAGACCAAAGCCTAACCCAATAATTATTATACAATTAACGATCCATTATTTTTCATACATTCAAAAAATATAATCATTCATGCATTCATACATATCTCATATTATATGAATAATACAAAAAAATCACACAACATTACATATAATTATATAAAGACCGCTCTGATATCACTTGTTGGAAAACGCGGTGCAGGCGCAGCGGAGGCGTTTAAAAAATTGAATAAAAATAAAATAAATCTTTTTCGATAAAAAAACAAGCACGACGCCACAATAACTGACTTTTGTTTATTCAAAACTCTTTTCAATCAGTCAGGATTCATTATACATTTATATATTAAATCTACAATATACAAGATTAGGAATCATATACCTCTTGTAGTTTTAATCAAACGTCCTTGTAAAACCGATCGATCCTCCGTCCCATGAAGTCGTTCCAACAATCAGTAGACTCCGAGATCCACACCAAGATCTTTCAAGTCAATCCTCAACAGACTAGGACATGGTGGCCACATAGAATATTACAAGACACTTTTTCTGCCTCTAGATGTTCACAACACATGAGATCTAGAGATTTATTGAGAAAGACTTTTGTAATACGATTCTCTAAAAGAACATGATTATTATTCTTTTAGAAATTTGATTAACTATTAATCATATAAAAAATCACTCTGAGCAATTGTGTTCACAACTCAATTCTCTGATTGATCAACTGATCATCTGACCAACTCATTCATCAACTGAGATCATTCGAATAAAATTTGTATCTTATTATAGACAATGACGTATCAAATATTTATGGAGAATTAAAATTAAAAAATAATATTTAATTTCAAATTATCCAATATAGTGAGACTCACTGTATAATGGTGAATAACTGCAGTGCCACATTGCACTGTAATGTGCCGTGAGGCACCACGGCACCACTGCCATGCCTTGTTGCACTACAGTGTTGCACCCACTATTGTAATGCCACGTGATACTATATTAGTCCATGTCAATCTCTGATACTCAATGATTGACATGTGGCAATTATTGCAAATTAAATATTAATTTTAATCAGATAAATATCTAGATTTCAGTTAATTCAAAATTAACATATCTGATTATCCCGATCAACTGAATTATCTGTTATTTCACAAATAATAAATTTCGTTGATCTAAAATATTATCTAATAATAATTTAATTATCAAATTTCATAAGTTAGATATTATGTCTCACTTATCGATAATTAAAAAATAATCGATAATTATTTATATGTATTACTTCCGAAAATTACATTTACATACATGAATAATTTAATTAATGAATTCTTGGTTAATTAATCACACATAATTATCTCATAATTATGTACTTGCCCCAAAATAAATATTCTTTTAGAAGCTAGTCCTTTTCTCATATCCTGAAATATTCACACCCTAGACTGCGTAGTGTAGAGGTGACTTGAGAACCATAGACCTATAATCCTAAGCTCCAATAAACCAAATTATTAATTAAATTCTTTAATTAAATAATCGTATTCATTAATTTCATCATTACTCCATTATAAATATGAAATTGACTCTTAGTGATTATAGCTTGTATTTACAGAGTATTCTCATGTAGCCCACTGATATAATCAATTCATGTAGTTGTGTCCTCCAATTATTGGTTTGTAAATTAGAACTGATCAAAATTATCGTTTACCCTTCTAATTACCTATTGATCTCTTATGTACCATTAATCCACTAATGAATGATTAATTTATAATATTATTATAATTTTGAGTTCAATAATCATTCGGTTCCAGAATTAACACTTAAGGGAACCAATATACGATCCGTTAGAAAAGCTTGGATTCCAAATTTTGTAAGATAATGTTCTCAGCCATCCATGTCACTAAATCTCTAAAACAAAAGTCACTAGCCTGTTTTACAAAAAGACCTTAATGAGTGAATCAAAAGATCCAATAGACATGTATATGAGTTCATGACTACTCAGGATTCAGACTGATCTACATATGATCATCGAATTGAGGTGTATTAAATCCTTATTATATACGACACGTTGATAAATATATTAATTCACATCGGTCCAGTTATATATAATCTCATTATATAAAGTACATTCACTAATATCTCTATTCACATCAATGATCCAGATCTATATCACACACATTCATAATGCTTATTGAACCGTACTAAAGATTTCATACTTAAATATGTTGCTGACAATTTTATTCATTATCTATTATCTTAATCCTCTCATACTAATAGAAGATCATAGTCTCATTAATGAATATAGAATTTTCAGATATTTATGTACATTATTCAACAATAATTTAAAAGAACAATTATAAGAAAAATGTAATCATCATTAAATTTCATATCAAAATGTCAATACATATGATTTGAGGACATAACCCCCAACAACATGTATTTGTGCAACAAGCATCTCTTGCTCCTCGCCTTCATGCCCTATTGTTCTAAGAAGATTTACTCTCTTGGCAGCGGCCGTTGACTCAATTTTTAGACATAGTTTCGGCGTTCACTTTCAGTAAATCCTTATGACCTTGTCTTTTTCCAACTAAAATGTTTTAACTTTGTTCTTCATGTCTTACTTTTATACATCTATATAATAGTGAGCTTTAACACTATCTTTATGTTCACATTTGTCACATGAATCGTTTTCAATAAGAAATAAATATTTTCGATAAAAAATCTTATTTTTCATGAAAATTGAGATTTTCATATTTTTCTGTATACTGTAAACTCGACCACATTTTTTGGAATTGAAAATATGAAGTTTTAGTCTGAAATTTTTAGAGTAGGTTCTCTACATATTGATGTACGTTCTGTGAAAAAGTTAGACCAAACTCGATCTCTACGATTTTATATAATTTTCTAAAATTTCCATCCCGATCAAGAGAAAACAATTTGTTTATGTCCAAATTTGGAATATTTCGACACTAAGATCAGCGTGGTTTGATCTAAAAAAATTCAGTGTTATTTTATAGATATCTTTAGTAAATCTGTTAATTCCCAGAAGTTTTTGACATGGTTTGCTTGCTTAAACATTTTTTGAACGATAATACCGTACAATTAGACAAAGGGTCTCCTTGCCATGATCTGTTACTAGGCTTAAAAGTCTTATCGAGTTGCCCGCTGATATTCACATGGAAGGAAACAAACGAAATACAATTGAAAATCCATACGCACCATTTATTAGAAAAGCCCATTCTTCTCATTGTCTCCACTACAAAATCTCATTCAACCTTATCATATCTTGAACGGCTTGGTAGACACCCTCTACAACGTCTACTCGTCGTTCAAGACGGCAAAAGAGTTGTGGCAAGCCTTGGAGAAGAAGTATAAAACTAAGGATGCCAGGACAAAGAAGTTTATCGTCGGGAAATTCTTTAAATACGAGATGGATGATAAGAACACGATAATCAGCCAAATGGAGGAATTACAGATCATCTTCAACAACATGTAGGCCGAGGGGATGATTGTGAATGAATCATTCTATGTCATGTCCATAATTGAGAAGTTGTCGCTGTCGTGGAAAGGCTTTAAGAATTATCTGAAGCACAAGCGTAAGGAGCTTAGCATGGAGGATCTGATTGTTCGGCTGAGGATAGAGAAGGACAACCGGAAGAATGAAAAGAAAGCAATGTGGGCAACCTGTAGAATGAAAGCTAACGTGGTGGAATGAAACAAATCCAATCAACCGAACAAGAAAATGAAGACATCGTTGAGCAGTGCTCAAAAAGGTAACTCAGATAAAAGCATTAAGGACAGTTGCTGGGTGTGCGGTAAAGCTAGACACAGGGCAAAGGGCTACCGTTTTAAGAAAGATCAGAACGATGGTAATCAACCTCGTAACAACGGAAAAATGAATCAAGCAAATATGATGGAGATAGATGATATATGTGCTATGATTTCTGAGATCTGTGTGGTCACTGACACCAAGGAATGGTGGGTTGACACTGGTTCGACAAAGCATGTGTGCAGTGATCGAAAATTTTTTTCAACTTGTATAGAGGTCGAAAATGATGAAGTTCTCTATATGGGGAACGCCTCAGAAGCTACTGTTAAGGGAAATGGAAATGTTGTGCTGAAGTTCACATCCAGAAAATAACTCACTCTCCTAGACGTCCTGCATGTGTCTGAAATTTATAGGAATTTCGTTTCAGGATCTCTTTTATGTAAGAGTGGATTTAAGTTGTCTTTGATGCTGCCAAGTTTATTCTGACGAAGGGAGGGATGTTTGTTGGGAAGGGTTATAGTTTTGATGGTCTGTTTAAACTTAATGTGTCTGCTGTAACTCCTACTATTATTAATAATAATTATGCTTCTTTTGTTTATATCGCTGAACTGTCTAATATTTGGCATGCTAGATTAGAACATGCTAATTTTCGATCCTTACAACAAATGATTAATTTAGAAATTTTGCCTAGTTTTACTCTATAAAAAGGAAATAAATGTGAAATATGAGTTGAATCTAAATTTGTAAGTAAATCATTTAAATCTGTAGAAAGAACAAATGTCTTACTTGATTTGATACATAGCGATTTATGTGATTTAAAATTAACACCTAGTAGGGGAGGTAGAAAGTACTTTGTTACATTTATTGATGATTTCAATAAATATCGCTATGAATATCTGCTTCATTCAAATGATGAGACTTTGGATATGTTTAAGACATACAAGTCTGAAGTTGAAAACCAACTTGGTAAAAATATTAAAATGCTTAGATCTGACCGAGGTGGAGAGTATGCCTCCACTATACTATCTGAATTATGTGCTCAGCATGAAGTTGTGCATCAGACTACTGCACATGCCTCAACAGAATGGGGTGGTTAAAAGGAAGAATAAAACTCTGAAAGATATGGTGAACTATATGTTGAATAGTTCTGGATTACCTCAAAATTTGTGAGGGAAGCCTTGCTTACAGTAAACACCATACTTAACAGGATTTCTCGTAAGAAGACCAACAAGTCTCCTTATGAAGAGTGGAAAGGGAAGTTACATTCCTATCGAATCCTAAAACTGTGGGGGTGTCTCGCAAAGTACAAGTACTGTTGCCAAAAAGAGTAAAGCTTGGACCTAAGACGATAGACTCTGTTTTCATAGGATATGCATTAAACAATGCTGCATATAGATTTTTGGTTATTAAGTCAGAGATTTCTGACATAAGTACCAACACTATTATGGAGTCTGCCAATGTTGAATTCTTTGAGAATGTGTTTCTATTTAAGGAAGGAAGACACAGTCGAACTTCCAAACGAGGTTTAGAAGAAAGTTCTTCTAGAGCTCAGATTGATGAATAATCTGAACCTGAGCTTAGAAGAAGTGAAAGAGTTAAATCGAGTACCTCATTTGGTCTAGAGTTTCTAACATACCTGACGGAGGCCGAACCTCAAACCTATAAGGAGGCAATGTCCAACCAGGCTCCTTTTTGGAAGGAAGCAGACGATAACACATGGATGTCGGTAGATCTCCCACCTAGGATTAAACCAATAGGCTGTAAATGGATCTTAAAAAAAGCTGAGAGTTGATGGTATTATTGAAAAGTACAAAGTTCAGTTGGTAGCTAAATGATACCGACAGAAAGAAGGTATAGACTTTTTCAATACCTATTCTCAGTGACGAGAATCACATCTATCAGGATGCAGATTGCACTACTTTGAAAATTCACCAAATGGATGTAAATACTACTTTCTTGAATTGGACGAAAAAATCTACATGGAACAGCCCGAAGGGTTCGTGGTTAAAGGCCAAGAACGAAAGGTCTGTAAACTTGTTAAATCTCTTTATGGATTAAAACAAGCGCCAAAACAATGGCATGAGAAGTTTGATAACACAATGTTATCTAATGGTTTTAAGATGAATGAGTGTGATAAATATTTCTACATTAAATGTACTAATGATAAATTTGTCATAGTATGTTTATATGTAGATGACATGCTTATAGTGGGATCGAATAAGGATATAATATCTTCTACTAAGAAAATGTTGAATTCTAAACTTGACATGAAAGACTTAGGTCAAGTAGATGTTATTCTTGGAATTCAATGAACTGAAAATGAATATATGCTTACCCAGTCTCATTATATAAAAAAGATTTTGAAAATGTTTAGGCAATATGAAAGTAAACTTGCAGTAACTCTGTTCGACCCAAACTGTAAATTAAAGAAGAATAATGGAGTTGGAGGATCTTAATTAGAGTACTCACAAATAATTGAGAGTTTAATGTATATCATGAATTGCTCCAGGCCTGATATAGCCTATTCAGTAGGACTGTTGGCAAGATATATGAGTAATCATGGACGTGATTACTGGAGTTCATTAATAAGAGTACTAAGGAACTTAAAATTTACTATGAAGTATGGACTGCACAACTGAATCTATCCACCGAGGTTAGAAGGATTTAGTGATACTAGCTGGATATCAGACAGTTTAGAGAGTAAATCTACTAGTGGATATGTTTTTACCCTAGGTTGTGGAGCTATCTCATGGAGGTCTGCTAAGCAGACATGTATAGCTCGTTCAACTATGGAATCAGAATTCATAGCTTTGGACAAGGCTTGTGAAGAAGCAGAATGACTCAAGAATTTCTTGGAAGATATTTCGGTGTGACCAAATCCAGTGTCAGCAATATGTGTCCATTGTGACAATATGGCAATAACTTTTAGAGCAAAAAATAATGTGTATAATGGTAAGTCTAGGCATATCAGACGAAGACATAATACCATTAAGCAGTTGCTCTCCAATGGGGTGATTTCCTTAGACTTTATAAGGTCAAAAGAGAATCTTGTTGACCCTTTGACCAAAGGTTTGTAAAGGGAACAAATAAAACAAACATCAAGGGGAATGAGTTTAAAGCCTATTCAATGAATCATTCAGGTGGGAACCTAACCTAGTTGACTGGAGATCCTAAGATCTAGGTTCAATAGGCAAACTGGTAGGAATGGTTCACGTAACACACAAAGAAACTGTGTTTCTTCCCATTCCTATGATGTAATGAAAGTGTGTTGTCTGTCGACGATAAAAGGGTATACTTAGTATTTAATGACGTTGATATCTTGCTTACAAGAGGAGTATAGACATAATACTCTTAATCATCATCACCTATATGAAAGTAGAAGTGGGGTCGTTTCTATGAGAGGTTTGAATGACTTAAACTCTCTAAAGCTCTCATGAAGGTGGAATATGTTCAGGACCAAAATGAACAAAATTGTATGAACTCAGATGTTAAGATGAGATGTGTGAAATTTGTTGTATCGGTTTATCTCAGAGGAAGTTCAGTTCAAGAACGTAGTTCACTGTTCTTCAGAATAAATCCGATAAATTCTCACTACGGAAGGTCCAAGTCCAAAAGACACATCTCCTGATGCATATCTCATTTGCTCTCTCTCATGTTGTTGTCTAGCTAAGACACATTTCATTCATGTGGGGGATTGTTGGAGATAATAAGGGAAAGAGAAGTCAAAAGAAAGAAATAAAAGAAAAAAATGTGAATGAAAGTGTGTGATGTGAAATTGAGTGGGATTTAATCCCACATTGAAAACTCAAGGAAAAGATATTGGGTTTATGAACCCAACTCTCATGCCTTGAGATTAGCCTCAAGGGGCACCCCACGTTTTGTGAGGAAGGGAGGACCTAGATGGCACATGGTCCTCCCCTCACACACGCGCGCCGCCGCCGCCGTCTGTCCGGCCGGCCGGCTCGCCTCAGCTCGGTTCGGTCCGATCCGGATCAAAAAAATATTTTTTGGATAAAATTTCTTTTGATTATTACTTGGAAAAGAAGACTTGGAGGTTTGAATTTGTCAAAGCTAAATAAATATCTCCTGCATTATCTGGATTATCTACAGAAGATAATTAGACTTTATCAGCACTAATTTCGCGCTTATCTCCTTTATCCCCAATTTCGTGCATTATTTTATCAGCACTAACCAATTTTTTTACTTGCTCCCTAAACTGCCCACATTTTAAATAAAGGCAGTGTGTAAGCACAAAAAAAAAGAATTTTGGTTTTGTACTTCACCAGAGACTTCATTTTTATCACCATAAAAAATCTGGTTTTTATCACCATCATCACATATTTGCATATTGAGAGAGAGATACAGAGAGTTCGAAGAGAGTCTGAGTTATTGGTTGCTATACTCAGACTTAGATCGTTGTATCTTGCAGAGGCGATTCGTCGTAATCTCCAAGCACCCTATGAAGGACGATTATTGTTTTAGGATATTTCTTATGAGCAATCATCGATCTTTACCTATTTTTGCTTTAATTATTGAAATTTCATTTGTATTTAATTTCTCTATTTATTTCTGTATTTCCGTGTAATAATTCTAATTATTTTCGTTGTAATCGTCATTGTTGCATTTAAGTTGTATTCGTTCCAACTTCATTGTATTGTTGATTTATGAAAACATCTTGTTCCATCACTATCTTCAACTATGATTCCGAGTTCAATGGCTAAGTCTAAGGAGAAAATCTCAAGCAATCTTCAGAAGGAATCTGATACTGATTCCAGATTACTTTATGTGAGGATATTCGAGCAACTTTTAAGGAAAGAAACAAGGGAAGAGATAAGGGAGTGTTTTTTTTTTGGAAGATGGTGAGTGAGAGGAGAGAGAATGTGATGGGGTTGGATAAGGAAAGAATATTGGATTTAACGGTGATGATGATGAGGGAAGATATAAGGGAGTTTTTGTTGGGGAAAATTTTAATGGGCACGTGAATTATGGGAAAGAAAAAAGGGTGTGTGGGAGAAGAGAGAATATGATGGGGTTAGGTAAGGAACGAATATTGGCCTTTAATGAGGATAATGACGAAGGGAAAATAGTAGGAAAAGGCAGATTTTAGAGTGGAGTTGTAAAAATGACCGAAATTTTTTTTATTTGTACAAATGACCAAAATATGACCTGGTAAAAAAGTTACACAGTGGTAAATATATTATTTAGCAAACTTCGACCATATTTTTAATAAAAAAATATTTGGACATTTTTGCAACTTGAGCTGGGAAAGAGGTCATTTTTATAGTTCTTCCAATGACAACAGTGGCGCAGACCTCAACAAGGAAGTAGATAAATCGCACAGTTAAGGGATGCTTATTGATGTTATTATCAATGAGGAGAGAGTGGGGATTTTTCGAAGTCTGCACATGGAGGGAGTTCGCTGGGCCTTCAGAATCTTTTTGAATTAGGTCCAATCATCTCAAAATTGTCCAAGAAGCCTATAATTAAGATGAAAGGAAAAATGAAGCAAGTTTTGCCCAGTGGGTCACGGTCGAAGGAGGCCGGATCTAAGAGGCCTTTTACATAAGTGCAAGTGAGTTCTGTCTCGGGTAATGTTGTCATAGAAGATAAACATAGGAAGATTGATGGTGATTCTGATGATATGGTGGAGGAAGCCAGCTAAAAATAACCTCAAGGTGATCAATGAAGATCGTTGCATGGAACTGCTAGGGTGTGAAGAGGTCCCTAACGGTTCGTTCTCTTAAGAAGCTTTGTAAGCTATACTCCCAAGACGTGTTAATTTTATTTGAAACAAAAAACAAAGTGAGTAGGTTGGAGAAATTATGGCGTAAATTAGGGATGGATTTTGTCTTATAGTTGATTCGATTGGGCTTAGTAGTGGTATAGCCTTATTTTGGAATGATTACAATCTTGTGACAGTAACTAAATATAGGGATTTCCTCTGTTGAAGTTGTCATTAATGATTCTGATAGAATTGCTACTGGAGATTTTTTGGAATTTATGCTAGTATCAATGATTCTGTGAGATTGAGCCAGTGGGAGATGTTATTGAATAGAATTAATTTGGTCGATCAAGCTTGTCTTTTAATGGGATATTTTAACATTATCTCAAAAAATTCAGGAAAATGGGATAATAATAATAGACATTGGAGTTGTATTGATGCTTTTAATTCTTTCATCATGAATGCTGATCTTATTGATTTGGGTTTTACTGGTAACACTTTTACGTGGATAAATAAGAGGGAGAATGGGGTCTTATTAAAGAGCATCTTGATAGATGCCTTGCTAATTCGAAGTGGAGTTCTATTGATATTTATTTGGATGCTAAACCGATGCATACTGTCCTAGGGGGTTCAGACCACATGACTTTAATCCTAAATTTGGGCCAATGGTTTAATAAGTGGAAGCCCATGTTTAGATATGATAGGAGGTGGGCTTCTTTTGATGGTTGTAAGGATGCGGTGAAGCAGGCGTGCAAGGAGTGTTCGGGTAATAATGTCGCGGCCCATGTTCCTACAAAGTTGAAATTGGTTAAGGAGAAGGTGCTCAAATGGAGGAAAAGGGAGCATACTGCAAATTCAAGTTCTTCATGGAGATGAAGAGGCAGATTTAGAAAAGATCTGTGATACAAAATTATTGCTTAATCAGGCCATTGTTGTAGAAGAGAAATTTTGGAGAGATCGTTCTCGGGTAGAGTGGTTGCATGAAGGATATCGAAATTTTAAATTTTTCCATATAAAAGTAAAGTTGAGACGAAGACTGAACCGTATTCATGGGTTGGAAAACAAGGATGGCAGTTGGTGTACTGATCACAAATACATTAAAAGGGTTGCGGTAGAGTACTTTAAGGAATTATTTCAGACCTCTGACCCTTATAATATTGATGACGCCTTGCATGGATTGTTTTCTAAGATTGATGTCGAGGATTGTATGCAGCTGGAGAAGGATTTGGATAGAGCTGAATTCGATGCAACTTTAGAATATATTAATCTGACTAATCTCCAAGTTTGGATGGGTTTAATGCAAGTACCATCAATTTAAAGATATTGTGGCTGATGATTTGTTTCTGATGGCTCTGGATTTTTTTAATAATGTTGTTTTGCCTGAATCTCTAAATCAGATGTTGATTACCCTTATTCCTAAGGTTGCTAATCTTGTTTCTATGACCAATCTTAGACCTATTAGTCTTTGTAATGTTTCGTATAAAATCATCTCTAAAGCTCTGACTAATAGAATGAGGTTGGTGATGGATAAAATTATCAACCCGACTCAGAATGCTTGCATTCAAGGTAGATGGATTGGGGATAATATTTCGCTTACTCATGAGATTCTGCATTCTATTTGTTCTAAATCTATTAAAGGAAGGAAAAAGGCAGCTTTGAAATTAGATATGTCGAAAACCTATGATAGGGTGCAGTGTGATTTTATCATTCAAACTCTTAAGAGGCTAAGATTTTCTGATAAATGGTGTAGATGGATATATACATGTATATCTTTCGTGGCTTTCTAGGTGTTAATTAATGGTGATATATCATATAGTTTTAGGCCTAAGAGATGTCTTAGGCAAGGAGATCCCCTTTCTCCTTTTATGTTTATCTTGTGTGTTGAGAATCTGTCTTCCTTGTTTTGTCGTGCTGAGGAAAGGGGGAGATTCATGGCTGTAAGGCTTCAACGCAGGGTCCTTGTATATCTCATATTTTCTTTGCAGATAATTCGCTTTTATTTTGCAGAGCTAATAGAGAAGAGTTTGGGCAAATATTGTCCATTATGATCTGTTATGTTATGGCTTCTAGTCAATCTATTAATTTTGATAAAAGCTGTATTTTTTTAGTAAAAGTGTTTCTCCTGAGCTTAAGAATGATTTGGCTAGTTATTGAATATGAGGCATAATAATGATATGGGTAAATATTTGGGTCTGGAATCTAATTTTGGTCTCTCCAAACTCAAATTATTTAACCAAATTAAAGATAAAGTTATTAATAAGTTGGCTTCAAAATTCGTCGGGGAATCGACTGATCTTCCTTATATACGCAACTTTTCCACTTAGTCTGTCGTTTCCCAATTCTCCTCTTCCCCACAAAAAGCCAGCTGGAGTGTGTCCACTCTTATCTTCCCTTAGACAGCTTCTTCCTCTGCCCTTACCAAAACTTTCCTACTTAGTTCCTTTTCTTTCCATCTTTCCTTTTGGTTTTGCCTCAGAATAACTGGTATATGAATACCACCCATCCTGCATTTCATTGCTTAAGACTTTTTTTTATTAGCCTAGTCATGAACCACCCTAGTTAAAGCCATGGTCTACCCAGTAGTGCTACATATTCTCCTTGCTCTTTGTCTAAGATTAGATAGACGATATTTGTCCGGTGCTGGTCATGAGGAGTTGATTAAAGCTATTGCCCTTGCTATTCCTGGTTATGCAATGACGTGTTTTAATTGCCAGTTACCTTACTTAATGATTTATGTGTTCGTGTGTGCAATTTCTTATGGAAGTCGAATGGTAGTAAAAGGGATATCACTTGGGTGGCTTGGAGGAATCATACTGATAGTAAAGATAATGGGGCTCTAACTTTTTGCTAGATCTGATGGCTTTTAACGTTGCTATGCCTGCGAAGCAACGATTGTGTATTTTGCCTAATCCTTCTAGTCTGCTTGCTAGGTTTATGAAGGCCAAGTATTTTAAGAACTGTGGATTTCTGCATCCTAAGTTGGGCTGGAGACCTTCTTGGGGTTGGAGGGGAGGAAAATTTTGAACGATGGTGTGAGGTGAAGAGTAGGTATTGGGAGATCTATTAATATTTAGACTGATCCTTGGATGCCTCATCCGATCAACTTCCGTGCTATTTCTCCCCGTGATAGATGTTTTTGCTGTGTCGATGAGTTAATTAATAATTTTGAGTGGGACATGGAGATTTTAAATGGTGCGTTCATGATCGAGGATGTGGATATTATTAGGAAGATTCCTATTAGCAGGTTTGGTTGTGATGATCTCATTGTCTAGCACTATTTAAAAGATGGGCAATACAATGTTAAGTCTGGTTATAAGGTGGCGATGTCTCTCTATCAGAATTGTGATTTGGGCAGATCAGCTCGTGGTGTTTGCAGTTCCAGGGTGGATAATAAGGCGATCTAGAAGGGTATGTGGAATGTCAAGGCATCCCTGAAGATTAGAGAGTTTATTTGGAGGTGCGTTAGAGGCTTTGTGGCTGTCAAATCGGCACTTCAAAAAAGAGGTATGAATATTGATCCTTCTTATTCGCTTTGTGGCTCTCAAGAGGAATCAAATGTCCGTTTATTTTTCAGATGTCATTTTGCTAGGGCTTTCTAGTTGTGTTGTCCTTTTCTTTACATTTGTCCAAGTTTCAGGGGAACTCATTTTTTGAAGCCTGGTCTACTTTTTAGGCTTCTATTAGTCACATGGATTCGGTAGGGGAGTGTTTACAATGGGTAATTTATGGGTTGTGCGGATTTGGAAGTGTAGAAACCAAATGTGTTTCAAAGATGATTTGACTGATCCTGTTGAAGCAATTCGTATCATTTGTTTGCAAGTTGAAGAATTTAATTTGATCGATACATGTATGGCTAATCAGATTAGTTCTTCGGATAAACAGGTTTGGATTCGACTAAGGGCCTTTATATTGCGATCCCCGAGGATAATCAGTGGAGGCTTATGACTGACGCTGCTTACTGGAATGGCGTAGGAGGTTTGGGTTTGATTCTGTTCCATCCGAATAATTCTATCTCCTGTCTGGGTTATAAGAAGATTATTCATGTTGAAAATGCTTTGATGGCTGAGGCTTTGGCTATTAGATGGAGATTGGAGTCGTGTGGTTTATCTAATGGGGCTTCTCTCTGCATTCAGTTGGACTCTTTGGATCTAATTTCACAATTAAATAGTGAGTTGTCCACTAACGGAGTAATTGGTACTATAGTTAAGGATATTATTGTTGCTTGTTCTTCTTTTGGTTGTTCTTCTGTTCTTTTTATTTCTATGGATTTCAATATGCTTACTCATCATCTTGCGTATCTTGGCTCTTTAGGGCATGAGCAAGTCCATTGGGACTTTCTTCTTTTATGTGTGTTTAATTATTGTTTTAGTTCCTGAGCTTTTTTATTTTTGGTTTTTGGCTAGTACTTATTTTCCTTCTCTAGGTTTTCTCCATTGGGGTTTTTTCTAGGAAATGTTTTAACGAGTCTAGTCTAGGGGTCTTTCTAGAGTTTTCGTTAGTTGAGACTCCGCTTGTGGAGCTCCTTCTACTTTATACATGTCAGTTTAACAGATATCCTGATGTATTTACTAATTGCTTTCTCAGTCTTGAGTCTTTATTTTTTGTCCTGGGACATACCCTTACTTTTTTGTACTCTTCATTTTAATTAATGAAGGGTCTTGGGGTGTTTTTTTGCCCCCTTCTATTTGACAAAAAAAACCAATGCAGAATCATGAGCTATTGATATATTATCTGTAATATTTCTGCCGGGCACAAAAGCACTATGGTTTTCCCCAATGATTTTATCAACCACACCCCTAAGACGATTAGTCAGAACCTGAGATATAATCTTGTACACAAAATTACAAAGACTAATCGGACAAAAGTCAGATTCAAATCGAAGAAGTTGAACACCAATTTAAATACCTCAGTAAGTATCACCTCCCAGTTTTGGGTGAAGAAAGCCGCTGTAATTCCGTCGGGTCCAGGAGCCTTTGTGGGATGCGTCGGTCGAAGAGCTGAAATAATTTCATCTTCTAAGATGTCTCGATCCAGGTTCTGAACGTCCTCCGGGCTTAGACGATTTGAAATTCCGCAGAGAGATTCTGCAAAATCCTCCCTATTAGGATTGGAGGATCTAAAGAGAGTTTGGAAATAGTTCACAGCCATTCTCTGAATTTGCACATCGTTAATTTGCACATCGTTAGAGACCCAAACACCAGAATCACCTTCAAGCCCTTGGATAGCCCTTGGATAAGCCTCGTTCTCCTTCTCGGCTTTACCCTCGCATGCATCAACACACTCTGGAAAAGCCCTCCACCGTCTGTCAAAACGAAACTGGTGGTAAAAATGTGGAAGTGCCTCTCCCGGATCCGGATCTAAAAGAATTGGGAGATGATCTGACCCATAAATTGGTACATGGATCAGCTTAGCCTTCGGGTATGCATCTAGCCAGCCCACTGATACCATACCACGATCCAATCTCTCGCAAATCAAAGAGTCATGGGCTCTTCTGTTAACCTAAGTAAACCGCGGGCCTACAAATCCTAAGTCCAGCAAGTTACATTCATGGACCAGACAGTGGGACTTAAGCTTCTACTACCTCTATCCAACCCACCCAATTTTTCATCCGCCCACATCAGATCATTAAAGTCCCCTATGACTACAACCTCTTCTCGACAATTCAATATTCTTTGTGAAGGAATGTTAAATTGTTCCTGGCGAATCGAGTCATTCGAATGTAGATAAACCGAAAAGATCCTCCGATATTTATATTTGATCGAATCAAAAACTCAAACTTCTATAAAAAAATCATTATATTTGATGACCGACGACATTTAAATCTCCATCTAAAAAATAACTAACTCATCATTCAACCCTTTCGGATCCACATAACACACCACCAACCGTTGACATTTCAGGCTGGCATTCTTTACCCTTTCAGAAGAATTCCAATTTTCTCCTAGATTTTCCTTCAACTCTTTTTACTTTATGCCCGTCTAATTTTTTTTTATAAAGTTACTCCCAAACCCCTCCAATTTTCTTTTACAACCAAGGAGGAAAGGTTTTTGTGTATCAATCTGCCCGACTTTTTCCTTCCCCGGATTACTTACTGCTGCTCTTATTTTGATAGTGCTCTTGGGATTCCCACCACGTCCTTCTTTAACTAAACTCATTTCAATTCTATTAATTAGCCTAAAAGGATCATCTTCTTGGAAAAATTAGGAAAATGAGCTATTTGTTTTTATTATTTTAGAAAATAGCTTAAAAATTTTCAAATTGTATAAATGCCCAATTTTTTTTCCCCTTCTCCCTCTCTGTTTCTATTTTTTTCTACTTGTCTCTCGTTCTTGTTGCTTCTCCCTCTGTCTCTTTCTCGTTCTCTATTTGTTTCTCTCTATCTCGCTCTCTCTCTCTCTGCCATCACTGGCGGTGAAAAACGCCAACGAACTCCTGCCTCCCCTGCTCTTTCTTTCTTTTTCATTTTCGTAAGTGAAAAAATGTACATAAATTGAGAGGGGAAAGAGATGAAGAATCGGGAAAAGAAATGAAAAATCATAAGAGGAGATTGTTATGGTTTTCCTAGATTGATTTTCTTATTTGATTTTAGAAAGATTGAAACTCCAAAATGAATAATTAGGAATCCATCGAGAGAGATGAAGAAGAAGAAGAATGGGACGTGCTTGGGTGTGGGAAGAGATATGGTGTCAGACGGTATATAAAAATATATATTATATATATTATGATATATTGATAGTATATTAAAATATACTACGATATATTGATGGTATATTTAAACGGACCATAATTAATATTCTCAATTACTTTCGCAATAAATCCTTCTCCACCGTTGTTGGAAACTGCATCATGACTTGCTCCCTCCGTCTGTTTCCTCGGCGACGATGCAAAAGGCGGTAACTTGTATCCACCACCATCACTCCGACGAAAGTATCCTTGGATGTATCTTTCAGCTCTCCAAAATTTATTATTTTCACCATCAAATCGTAACTCGAATCAGAATAAAATCACTTTCAGCTCTCTAAACCTAGAGAGAAAGTAGTTCTCTATAGAGATAGAGCCTTAATGAAGCTTTGGATGAACAAGCACCTTCATGGATTCCCCTTCCGTTGCACATTAATATAATAAAGATCATTGTATACATGATGAACTATTATTATTCATACTATGTGATGGTTTTGTGCTACAAAATCTTCTAGTATAGGTAATTTTGTTATTCTTTTCCTTCTATACACTACTTGCATAATTTTAGATTGCTTACGTTTTTGAAGTGTATTTTGGCATCAAACTTATTCCATTAAATAAACATTCCTCCCTTCTAATTAATAGGCGAGAAATTTGTCATGGGGATAGATTATATTTTTTCTTCTATGTTCGTTGGTTTATGGAGCATGGAAAATTATTTTTCCTATGATTCTTGATGCGATTTTGTATGTATTTAAGAATGCGTGCGTGAAAATTTGTCTTGCAAAAATTTGAAAATTACCTCACCGAATTATTATTTTCTTCAAAATATTACGTAAGTGTATATGTTTAGTAATACAATTAATAAATGACAATACTCATATGTTGAGTAAATTAATTCATACCTTTATTAGCTTTTCCATTTCTATTTTCATGATAGTGTTAAGCCTATTATTTCATCACTTTATTATGTGTTATGAGATAATATTTATTTTTTTAAAAGAAAAGAATTTATATAATACAAAAACCATTCGAAGCACGGACCAGTAACTAGTCCTTTATATTCTTGATCTTTCAATTGCATCATGTAAGAAAATTAAAATCGTGTTGAACATGGCGATCACCAAGAACGGTCTGTCGATTGACGCTGGAAAAAGGGATCGCCACTTTGTGATGTTGGAAAAAATGGCTTAATATCATTCATGTGTATGGTTGTTCTAAACAAGTAGGTAAATATGAATATCATAGATCCTCTCTCACGAACGAGAGAGTCCATATCCTCCAAACCATCGGTTTTGGACGGACGATTCACAACTAAGCTTGTATAGGTTTGAATTTTCATTTCCAAGTCTTATTTTTCTGAAATTTGAACTGTCATTTAATTCCAAATTGTTAATTGTAAAAGAAAAAATTTAAAGTCTTAGAGAATTGATCGTGAATTTCCTACATCGTAAAAGAAAAAAATAAAGAGTATATGGAAACGAATAATAAACACTAAGATTTACATGAAAAACCCTTACATGGAAGAAAACTCACGGGTAGATTTTGATAGTATTTTATTATGGAGAAAATGTTTACAATGCTATGCAAGCTACATAATCAGCTTGTTTCTAATGGGTGTTGCGAGTTGTTGTCCTTTTGGAGTTACATCTTGCCTTTATTTATAGGCTTTCAATCGATCACATAAAATCTAATACAGTTTATCTAATTCTATATGAAAATAGGATCAGCAGAATATTCTACTTTGATCTAGCTTATCAACATTAACAACTTAGTAAATCTTAACCGTCTTATCAATCCAATGATCTTGATTAGCTTTTCTTTAGATTGTCACGCCGGTAATTCATGTACTTTCGTCTGATTGGTCTGTTCTTCATAACCGTCTAGTTGATCCTACGGTCCTCGCTCTATCTTCTCTTTGATGGAGTCTTCGATCTAGATCTTACAACGTGTCGTGTGAAATTTTATCTTCATTGGCCCCATTACACTCTACGGAGTTTTATTCGCTGATGTGTAATGATCATCTTTTCTTGTTATGACGTTACGTTTGTCCGTTTCTGTTCTCACGTGCTTCTTGAAAACATTCAAAGTAGTTTTCCAAAAAACTTTTTGACTGTGTATTGACGGCTTCTTCTTTTCTTTCTGTTGTTATGTTCTTCTGTTCCCGTTTACAGATGTTTTACTATTGTCGAGAAACTTATTTGTCAGCTTGTTGATAATGATTACTTCTCCTTCATTTGTTGTTATGCCTTTCCGTTCTTTCACTACAAGCTCATTGATAAAAAAATTCATGTTTTCTTCATTTTTTTTCTTCTCTCGTATGTTAAGATTTGTGACAAGAATATTGTACAATCACAATATAATAGTTTATTGAAATGAGTAGGGAAGAAGTGTACCGTTTCATAATTTCATTGCAGGACTTTGAGTTTGATACCCACTTCCATTGGTATGATTTTTTCTGTTTTCTCAAGAACTTAAATTCATAAAGAATCATAGTCCCGTCTTCATTCCAAGAGAATAAATTACGAACTATCATTTTCTTTTAAGAGGATAACTTAGGTTCAAACAAAGAACTGTGATCCCATTTTTATTCTGAGAGAATGGACTTACGAACTGCCCGTTTCAAGGACTTGGGTTCAAATAAAGAACCATGACCTTGTTTGCATTTTTGGCATCTGGGAGAATGTCTTACGTATTGTTCACTCCCAAGGACTTAGGTTCAAATAAAGAACCATTGCCCTATCTTCATTCTGAGAGTAGGACTTATAAATTGCCATCCCAAAGACTTACGCCCTTAGATCATTCTGAAAGTAGGACTTATGAACTGTCCCTCCCAATGACTTACGCCCTTAGTTCATTCTGAGAGTAGGACTTATGAACTATTCTCCCAATAACTTACGCCCCTAGCTCCTTTTGAGAGTATGACTTACAAATTGCTCCGCACAAAGGACTCACGCCTTAGTTCATTATGAGAGTATGACTTATGAACTGCCCCTCCCAAGTACTTACACTCTTAGTTCCTTTAAAGAAAAAAACTTACGAGCTACCTGCTCTCAAGGACTCATGCCTTAATTTTCGTTGTTGTTGAAGAAGAGAGAAAGTTGACGCTAAGTATTTGTCTTGTAAGCAGTTTGTACGTTATCATGCCATAAGTTCTGATTGAAAGTTTCAAATTGAATTGCATGAAATTTTCAAGAATTTGATTTTCATATGCTTCCGATGATATATAATTTGTCGTGTATTTGGCTCCCACTCGGTACATTTTAATTAATGAATTTGATCATTCCGCATAATATACTTTCTAGAACAGCCTTCATGAAAATTATTATAATTTTTGTTCGGGAGCTCCGAATCAAGATCTGCAAAATTCATCAAGCAGTAGACATTCGTATCTCTTTCAATAATATGTAGTTTGTCATATAATATTGTCTAAAATGAAGCAACCTAAAGATTCAATTTGAAAGACGTGAATTACCTTACTTTTCTGAGTGACATGTACAAAAATTATCGTGCCTCTTGATCGAAATCTCAAATTGATACAGTTTAAAAATTAAATTTAAGAAACATTCATATATTTACTTTTCTAAATAATGCCAACGAAAACTACTATATCTTTTGATCGGGAGCTCCAAATTGATTTTCGTAAAATTCTCCATAAAGTAGGTTTCTGTATCTTTCCGATGAAATATGATTCGTCATGTAATTGGCTCCCAGTCGATACATTATAATTTTGGAAATTTATTGTTCTGCATAATCTTCATTTCTGAACAGCTTTCATGCAAATTGCCACAACTTTTGCCCCCGAGCTTTGAATTGAGTTCCACAAAATTTTTCAGGAAGCTAATTTCTGTATCTTTCAAACGATTCATGATTTTCTATGTAGCACGCTTTCATTCAGTATAGTTTAAAAACTAAACTGATTGATATGTAATGGATTGTACATCAAAGACCACCCTGGTTAGATGATCGAGCGTTAAGTTGGCCAAGTTAAATACACTATTTTTAGTGTCTCGAGTTAGAGCATGATCTTAAAAAGAAAAGACATTCCAGTTTGATAATGTTTAAAAAATCAAATCAGTTTAGGTATGGTGTAATAAATTATATACACGATGCTTGATTATGAGATAGCGTCATGCTAATATTTATTTGGTTGAACTATCAATATGTATATACTAGCCGATCCAACTTTTATAAATGTGATTTATGCTAACACATGTTAAGCATGGTTTTATGCACTTAAATTTTTGAGATTATGCATCAGATAATAAATTCATATGTAAGAGCAATAAAGTAATTAAAAAGGTAAATACTTAGCTTTGAGTTCAATGTATTTTTGTAAATGTCGTTTACAAGTTCTTAATTTTGCTGGCCACTCCTCGTCAGCTATTTTTCCGCTTTCCCTTCATGCCCCTTTATTCTTGGTTTCACTTTATGAAATTACTTAGCAAGTTGTTGTTTACATTTCATTCCTCGTTCATCTCTTATTTTCCTGCACTTTTGCATAAAGAAAAGGGAAAAGAAAATCTTCAAAAATACACGGATCAAAATCTATGTTTCTACTCATCTATCATGAAATTTTTCTTTTTAATATGTATTTAAAGGCAAAGCAATAATTTAAAAATAAATACTTAGTTTGCAATTTGATGTCCATCATATGGCTGCATAAAACGACCCGCACATTTGAAAATGGTAGTATCGTCGTGATGAATTTTGAAGTAACCCAATTTCTGGAGTTTTTTATGAGAGCCTTAAATCTACTAAGTGGGTATGAAGGGTATAGCAAGCCCAAAGTAACCTTGGCCCATAGGCCGCAGATTAAGGGCAAGGAAACGGGCTGCTCGCAGGTCTTCGCAGGTGGGTGCTGGCTCTCGTTGGGACTCTCGTAGGCTTACTCCATGGACATGGCGTGGGCTTCTTCTGAGCCTTCCCTTGGGCTACTGAAAATGAACTCTCGCTTGGGTGCGGGCTGAAGTTCAGATGGGGACCCGTGAGGACCAACGGGTAGGTCAACCCGCGAACCTAAAGACGAGTAGAAGAGGAAGTCGCCGCCGGTGATGGCGCGTGGGGCGCTTGCAGCCGTTTCCTGATGATTTTTTTACTGGAAACAGCTTCAATTTGATGGAAATCCTCGTCTGAATCATTTTGTGGGTGTCCTGGGGTCTAAAACAGCTTTACTTTGCGTAGATCTGAGAATCAATTTTTCAGAATTGGGGGGATCTCAGCTGCTCCTCCATTGAATCAGGCGACCATCTTCGTCTAGATAAGCCTTATGTCATCGTGGGTGAGCCGTGGATGTGTTGCTGGTTGCTCATGTGGCTTCTGCTTCAGATCTGGCCTGTCATCGTCATGGCTAGGCCATGGGTGTGTCGGCGTCTTTACTTTGTTGCTTTTTCCTTTTTTTTTGTTTCTTTGGTTGAAGCTTCCGCTGGCGACGTTTCCTTGGTGGCGATGCTGCCCCTGGCAGTAAGTGATGACGGCGGTGATCATTACCACAATTTTTCATATTTGATACAATTAATAATTTTTTTGAAAGTAATAATTGTACAAAAGAAATAAACCAATCGAATATGAATGAGTTTACCGCTCTTCGCTTCTAGTTTCGTTGCCATGTCATTTCTGTTTTGGTTTCCAATTCATTTCCATACCCGTTCATTCTCTCGATTTTGTTTTGGCTTCTGTATCCGTTGTTGAAAGCGTTTGGTTTTAAGAATTTTAGGAAGGGTTCTTGAGTTTTTTTCTCAGCTCTCAAAGAAAGCAAAAAATGTAAAGGAAATTTTTCCTCACGCTAGAAAATAATGAGAGCAGAGAGAATAAGTATGGAAGTGAGTAAATTTTCACTGGCTTGTATTCAATATATCTTTTAATTACACAATTGACATGTATTTATAGGCTTGTAGTACAACTAAGCTTTTGAGAATACATCAATAATAAACGAAATATTCTTCCAGATTGAGCTTACCCTCTGAAATTTGCTTCATCTTTTAGGTTAATGACTGAATCTTGCTTATCAGTATTAACAACTATTTAAATTCAGACCGTTAGATGTGTACGATGAATCTAACGATCCGTGATGATCGTTGCCTGCTTTGCCACAGTGAAAACTTTTCTTCCTGCTTTGATTGGTTTCTCCGGCTTGTGTGGCTTCCTAGGTGACTTTTATACTTCGTCTACTTGACTAGGTAAGCAACTCCAGATCAGCTTCTTCAGATCTGTCAACATGGAAAATTCGGCTATTCACATCATACTTTCATGCATATGCTTTAATTATCTTTTTTCTCTACTGACATGGCTGAATACGTAAATTATTCCTGTTCATTTGCCCCCATTACACTTGATGAGTCTCTCTTCACTCAGATATAATGATTTGATTCCTCTATTTTCAATACCATATTTGTGGTTGTCACTACTGTTTTAGAGTAGCATTTTTATGAACGATCATTAGTCAATTCTTTTCTTCTTTCCTATATTATTCTTCATTTGTTTATTGGGACCTGCAATGCTAATGACATGCAAAACTAATAACAATTTAAATATTAATAATTACTTTACTAGTCTGGAAACATATTTTCTCTTCTTCTTCTTCTTCTCTTTTTTTGTCTTTCTGTTTTCCTGTTCTCATTGATCTGTTTTGACATTTCGCTCTCCCATCCTTATTTAGAATCCTTTTAGACGCTTCGATTTCTTGTACGTTCTGACGTTTTGACTTCCCTTATTCATTTCTTTTTTCGTTTCCCATTTCCATACTCAGAAGTAATGGCTATTATTTACCTTTATGCATAATATATCATCCTTCTTTCCAACTGTCAGCCTCCGAATAGGCATTGGCAGTGACAGTCAGTTTTTCCTACAGATTTTTCTACAATCGAGCATGGGTCAGTCATCATTTCACTTCTCTTAATTAGCTTCTATAATTTTTTCGTGTCCGAAGCCTATATAAATTCCTCTTTTCCTTTTCATTTTATTCACTTTCTTCTCTTGAACAGACAATATTTAACATGACACGTGCCAAGATCTAGACCGAAGACTCTATCAAAGAGAAGATATAATGAGAATTGTAGGATCAACTATGCTGTTATGAAGAAGAGAACAATGAGACAAAAGTACATGACTTGCCAACATGGCAATCCAAATAGAAGCTAATCATGATCATTAGATTGATTAGACAATCAAGATTTATTTAAGTCGTTAATATTGAAAAGTTAAATCTCAGAAGAATATTCTATTGGCATTATTTTCTGATAGAATTAGATAACTGTATCAGATTCTATGTAACCGATTAAATGTCTATAAATAGAGATAAGATGTAACTCCAAAAAATAGAACAACTCTCAACACCCATAAAAAATAAGCTGACTATGTAGCTTGCATTAGCCTTGTAAACCTTTTTCTCCATAATGAAATATTATCAAGGTCTCCCCCTGGTTTTTCTTTCATTTAAGAGTTTTTCACGTAAATCATGGTGTCTTTATTTTCTCATTCTCTCTCTAAATTATTTTCTTGATCTTCATATCATGATCTAGGAAATTCACGACCGATTATCAATGATCATGAATTTTTTCCTTTACATTTTGTGTTTCATTAAGAGTTGAGAGAAAAACTCAATAAATCCCTTCCCAAAACGCCCAAAACCAAACCAAATGCTTTTGGCAATGGATATGGAACGGGTATGGAAACGACTACAGAACCGAAAGCAAAGAACGGTAAATTCATTTATTACATATTCTATCGATTTATTTATTTTGTATGATTATTATTATTAAAAAGAATTACTAACCCTATTCGTTGGAGATTAATCTGGAAATTCAACAAACACAACAAGGGGCTAACAAACCTCATAGACTGCCACTTGCGGACTGTTGGACGATTGAAGCTCCGCCTATGATAGCCAGGCCAAGAGCAATAAAAAAATCTGAAACGGTTGCTGAATCGAGTGATTCTGAGACGGCGACAACATGGATAGCCTAGAAGCACGGCCAACGTCGATGATGATCAGTCCATGGTGTCGAGTTCGTGGAGGAGCCGCAAACAACCGCCTAGTTTGGTCTGAAATTTATATCTCAGATCTACATCAAAAGGAAAAAATTTCATACCCAAAGCTCCCATATATGTGTTCAGACATAAATCCTTGTCATTTTATAGCCTTTTCCTTCCAAACAAGGCCATGGGAGTCGGCCGCACGCGCCCTCAACCGCTGTTGCTAGCGGCTGCACCATCTCTACCTGCTTCCCAGTTTCTGGGTTGACCTACCCAGATCATTCAACTTCCAGGTTGAGGCTTCACATAAGAAGGCCAGCCCACAGATAGTGCCCAGTGAAGCCACAACAAACCCAACCCGCGTGGCCTGCTAGCGCAACCCAGTTGAGACCTGCTCTCGAGCTTTACCCGTCTGTGACCTGCGCGTCCATGAGAGGCATGCCTAGCGTGACCCACACCCCATACGCTGCCCACACCTGCCCTTTAGGCCGCGACTTCAAGGCACAACCCAGCTCTTCATAGCCTGGCAGATTTGATCCATGAGCTTTCAAAGCATTCACAAAAAATTCCCAAAAATGAATTACTTCAACCGCACTTAAAATTCAGTCAGGGCAATACAAAATCAAATTTCAGACGCATGGGTTGCTGAATGCAAACAAATGAAGGACATCAAATTGCAAGCTAAGTATTTATTTTTTAAAATTATTGCGTTGTCTTTAAATGCATATATTATCTATTAAAAAATGAATAAATGCACGAGCATATCGTATAATGTCTTCAGAAATATATTTGCACAATCTTTCAAGCATATTAAATTAGTAGAAATTAATTCTACACTAATTGTGTAGGGCATAATTAACTGACTCTCTATGTTTAAATTTAAACGTACTTTAATATAATTATAGAAATTACATGTATCCTGTTTAGGTCATTTATCTTGATAAAATACATAGTTTGACCCTATTATGGATAACGTAAAAATTTTAATATTGTAAACCATATTCAAACCAATTTGATGCACGATGAATAAATTTTTGAATTTTAATTTCTAATTCAAGTTTTGAATTTAAGTTTATCTCAAGCTTAAAAAAATAAAAGAAAAGAAAATTCTCATGATAGATGAGCAAAAACATGATTTTGATCCATGTATTTTTGAAGATTTTCTCTTCCCTTTTCTTTATGCAAAAGTGCAGGAAAATAGGAGATGACGAGCAATGAAACGTAAACGACGACTTGTAAAGTAATTTCACAAACTGAAATCAAGAATGAAAGGGCATGGAGGGAAACTGACAAAAAATGACTGACGAGAAGTGGCCAATGAAATTAAGAACTTGCAAACGGCATTTACAAAAATACATTGAACTCAAAGCTAAGTATTCACCTTTTAATTACTTTATTTCTCTTAAATATGAATTTTTTGTCCATTAAAAATGTGAATTTATTATTTGATGCATAATCTAAAAAATTGAAGTGCATATGATCATATTTAACATGTGTTAGGATAAATCACATTTATAAAACTTGGATCGGCTAGTATACACATATTGATAGCTCAACCAAATAAACATTAGCATGTCGCTATCTCATAATCGAGCAGCATGTAAATAATTTATTACACCGGACCTAACTAATTTGAGTTTTTAAACATTATCAAACTGGAATATCTTTTCTTTTTGAGATCATGCATCTAACTCGAGACACTAAAAATAATGTATTTAGCTCGACCAACTTAATGCTCGATCATCTTCTAGGATGGTGTGAACAGCTTTCGTACAATCCATTACATATCAATCAGATTCAGTTTTTAAATTATACTGAATGAAAAATTTATACATAGAAAATCATGTATCAATTGAAAGATACATAAATTATCTTCCTGAAAAATTTTGCGGAACTCAATTTGAGGCTCGTGGGCAAAAGTTGTGGCAATTTGTATGAAAGCTGTTCAAAAATGAAGATTATGCAGAATAGTAAATTTCAAAAATCATAATGTATCGACTGAGGGCCAACTACATGATGAATCTTATATCAACGAAAAGATATCTACTTCATGGAGAATTTTATGAAAATCAATTTAAGCTTCCGATCAAAAGATATAGTAGTTTTCGTTGGAGTTGTTCAGGAAAGTAAATATATGAATGCTTCTTAAATCTAATTTTTAAACTGTATCAATTTTGATAACATTACATAACAAATAATATATCATTAGAAAAATATGGATATCTAATTCTTGAATAATTTTGCATAACTCGATTTGGAGCTCTCAAGAAAAACTTATAACGATTTATGTTAAGGCTGTTTAAGAAAACAAAATATGCAGAACGGTCAATTTTGGAAATTAAAATGTATTTACTGGAAACCAAATACACGGTGAATCTTACATCATTGGGAAGATACAAAATTTTACATATTGAAGAATTTTACGGAATTCAAATTGGAGATTTTGATCAAAAGTCAAGGTAATTTTTGTACACATCGCTCAGAAGAGTAAGGTTGTTCACGTCTTTCAAATTGAATCCTCAGGCTGCTTCATTTTAGACAATATTATCTGACAAACTTTAGATTGTTGAAAAAGATACGGATGCCTACTTCTTGAAAATTTTTGCAGAACATGATTCATGAAGGTTGTTCAGGAAAGCATATTATGTAGAACGGTCAAATTCGTTAATTAAAATGTACCGACTTGGAGCCAATTACATGGTGAATTATATATCATCGAAAGTATATGAAAAATCAAGTTCTTGAAGAATTTCATGGAATTCAATTTGGAACTTTCAATCAAAACTTATGGCGTGATAACGTGCAGACTGCTTACAAGACAAATAATTGGCGTCAGCTTTCTCTCTTCTTCAACAACAGTGGAAATTAGGGCGCGAGTCCTTGAGAGCAGGTAGTTCATAAGTCTTGCTCTTAAAAGGAACTAAGGACGTAAGCCCTTGGGAGGGGCAGTTGATAAGTTCTACTCTTAGAAGAAACTAAGGGCGTGAGTCATTGGGAGGGGCAATTCGTAAGTCCTAATCTCAGAAGGAACTAAGGGCATAAGTCCCTAAGAGGGGAAATTCGTAAGTCCTACTCTTAGAAGGAACTAAGGATATAAGTCCTTGGGAGAGACAGTTCATAAGTCCTATTTTTAGAAGGAACTAAGGGCGTAGGTCTTTGAGATGAGTAAATAATAAGTCCTACTCTTAGAAGGAACTAAGGGCGTAAGTCATTGGGAGGGGCGGTTCATAAGTCCTACTATCTGAAGGAAATAAGGGTGTAAGTCCTTGGGATGGGAAACTTGTAAGACCTACTCTCAGAAGGAACTAAGGTCATAAGTCATTGGGAGGGACAGTTCATAAGTTCTACTCTTAGAAGGAACTAAGGGCGTAAGTCCTTGAGAGGGGCAATTCATAAGTCGTACTTTCATAATGAAGACAGAGCCATGGTTCTTTATTTGAACTTAAGTCCTTGAGAGTGGACAGTTCGTGAGACATTCTTCCATAATGCAAAAAAATGCGAACATGGCCATGGTTTTTTATTTGAACCTAAGTCCTTGGGAGTGGACAATTCGTGAGACATTCTTCTAGAATGCAGAAAATGCAAATTGGGCCATGGTTCTTTATTTGAACCTAAGTCCTCATCTCAAAAGAAAATGACAGTTCATAATTTCTTCTATCAGAATGAAGACGGGGTCATTGTCCTTTATTTGAACCTAATTCCTTGAGGAAACATGTATATCATAAAGAATTTAAAGTCTTATCCTCGGGAACACATTTCATAAAAGAACATAGTTATTCTCAAGAGAACTGGAAACCAAAAGTTTCCTAAGTATTTAAAAACAGATTTTGTTGAAAGCTTGAAGTCGGCACAATACCAGATTTTGATCCCCAAATTTTTATAAGTCTTTGAATGAAGTACAACAAAAGGGAGTTCAATAGAAGAAAAATTGCACAAATAGAATAATTCATATTGATTGAAGCAGAAGTACAAAGGAAAAATACGAAACGAGAGAAGGAAAAAGAAAATAAGGAAACAGTATAAACCCTACTAACAAATGTGGAACATCAAATTCAAACTCATGCGATGTAATTATGAAATGGTACACTTTCTCTTTACTCATTTCAATAAATTATTATTTTATTATTCTTGTATAACATTCTTGTTACAGATCTTGACGTACGAGAGAAGGAAAATGAAAAATGAAGAAACGGAGAAACTCTATCAATGAGTCTGTAGTGAAAGGAACAAAAAGACGTAACAGCAAATGAAGAAGAAGCAATCATCATCGGCAACAAACTGATAAAAAAATTGCTCGACAACTGCAAAGCATTTATGAACGGGAACAGAAAAAGTAATGGCAGAAAGAAAAGGAGAAACCACCACTAACGATGGACAATCAAAAAGTTACATTGAAAAATAATGTGGCATGTTTTCAAGAAGCACGTGAGAAAAGAAATGGGCAGACGTAATATCAGAATAAGAAAAGACAGATCATTACACCTCAATGAATAAAATTTCGTTGAGTGTAATGGGGCCAATGAACAAACAATAATTCACATGACATTGGGAAAGATCTGGACTGAAAACTCCATCAAAGAGAAGATAGAACGAGAACTGTAGGATCAATCAAACGGTTATGAAGAAGAGATCAATCAGACAAAAGTACATGACTTGCAAATGTGGCAATCCAAAGATAATCTAATCAAACCATTGTATAATCAGACGGTCAATGTTTATTTAAGTCGTTAATATTGATAAGTTAGATCTCATAGGAATATTTCATTGATCTTATTTTCAGATAAAAATATATAATTGTATCAGATTCTATGTAACTGATTGAAGTTGTATAAATAAAGGGAAGATGTAATTCCAAAAAATAGAACAACCCTCATCACCCATAAGAAGATTAAGAGAATACTTTAGAGAGAGAATGAGAGAATAAAAACACCATGATTTACGTGGAAAACCCTTAAAGGAAATAAAAATCACGGGGAGACTTTGATAGTATTTCATTATGGAGAAAAGGTTTTCAAGGCTAATGCGAGCTTCATAGGCAGCTTATTTCTTATGAGTGTTGAGGGTTGTTCTATTTTTTAGAGTTACATCTTGCCTTTATTTATAGGCCTTCAATCGGTTACAGAGAATCTGATACAGTTATCTAATTCTATCTGAAAATATGATCAATAGAATATTCCTCTGAGATCTAACTTATTTGACTTAAATAAACCTTGACCGTCTGATCAATATAATGGTCTTGATTAGCTTTTCTTTGGATTGCCACGTTGGCAAGCCATCTACTTTTGTCTGATTGGTCTCTTCTTCATAACCGCCTAGTTGATCCTACAGTTTCGTTCTATCTTCTCTTCGATGGAGTCTTCGATCTAGATCTTGTTACGTGTCATGTGAAATATTGTCTGCTCATTGAATAAAATGTAGAGGAAAAAATTCACAGTCTTGGAGAGTTGATCGTGAATTTTCTACATCGTAATAGAAAAAAATAAAGAGTATATGGAAAAGAATAATAAACACCAAGATTTACGTGGAAAATCTTTAAAGGGAAGAAAAACCACAGGGAGACTATGATAATATTTCATTTTGGAGAAATGGTTTACAAGGCTAATGCAAGCTACATAGCTAGCTTGTTTCTTATGAGTGTTGAGAGTTATTTCCTTTTAGAGTTACATCTTACCTTTATTTACAGGTCTTCAATTTGTTACATAGAATCTGATAAAGTTTATCCAATTCTATCTGAAAATAGGATCAACAGAATATTCCACTGAGATCTAGCTTATCAATATTAATAACTTAGTAAATCTTGACCGTTTGATCAAACCAATAGTTTTAATTAGATTTTCTTTGGATTGCCACGTCGGCAATCCATGTACTTTCGTCGGTAATCCATGTACTTTCGTCTGATTGGTTTGTTCCATATAAACGTCTAGTTAATCCTACGGTCCTCGCTCCATCTTCTCTTCGATGGAGTCTTCAGTCGAGGTTTTACCACGTATTCATGTGAAATTTTATATGTTCGATTAATTAAACATATTCAGTTTTCTAAACTGTTTCCCACGCCTATTAATTGGCTTTGTTTTCTCTCATTTTCCACGAAATAATTTCTTTCTTCATTCTCAGTTTCTACTTTCTAGAAATATTGTCTTACTATTAAGCTTAGTGTGATACAATTTAGGTGTTAGTCAGTTCGGCGAAATAGTAAAGGGTATGCACGGTTCGAGTGGTCGGTTAGTAACCGAACCAAACCGATAAGTGAGTGGAGTGGACCGAACCGAACAGAAGTAGTGATTTCATGTTAGTTGTAATCGGTTCGATCATTCCCTGTTTTGATATTTTATATACATAGAGTTTTGATATTATATATATTAAAGTATTAATTAAGGTTTTGATATTAAATATGTAAACATTAAAATTTTAAAATATATATTTTCATAATCATAATCATTTTGAACCGATTACTATTTTAGAAAAAAAAAATAACCAACTTGAATTTGCGGTTCTTTAAATTAATGAATTGAACCGATGACAAAAAGATTCGACCTGAACGATCCAGTTTATTTGTGTTCGGTCCAGTTTATTTGCGCACACCCCTACGGAATAGTTTCATGGTGCACGACTGCTGATTGATTTTGTTGTTGCATCCTGCCTGCTGTTTGACACAAGCCTTGGTTCCATTTTGTTTCCTATTCTTGTTTCTACGTTTTAATTTTCAGATTAATATAACTTTCATGTCATGATTTTCAGATTACTGTAACATATTTAAGCTCCACCATCAACTATTAGTTAATCGAAATCCCTAATTAGTTGCAAAAAGAGCTATATTACCAGATGAATTCAGCTCTTTATAAGAACATGTTATTTCTTAACTCAAATTCACAGACTACATGGATATTGAAAATGCTTGTTATCAACAAACTGATACATATTTCACTTCAGCCTCAAGATCAGTTCTTGAGATTTTTATTGAAAAGCTCACAATTCACATAATAAATCTTACAACAACGACAGAGAGGGACTATGGGACTATTGTCATACAAAATCAACCTCTCTCTGATCTTCACTTCTTCCATTAATCCGAACTAAGCTCTCCACATGCGCATAAGTTTTAGTATGTTCATGATCTTTAACATATTCGATACTCTTCCTTTCCTTCGTGATCACAGAATATGCGATGAAATCTCTAGGGCTCGGCTCCTCCGACCACAGTGATCCCTGAAATTTCCGCCATAACAATACTCCATTGTCATAGAACCCCACAGGACCTCCAGGTATTGGCAAACCTCTGACAGTAAACAATTTAGTCCAACGATCCTCACCACTTTCACCATCCATTACCCATATCTCAGTACAACTTTCTTCCTCATCTGCATAAAAATCACGATAAAAGTATACAGCTAGCTGCTCTTTAAACATCCCAAGAGAGCAAGTGTTGTCATAGTCTGACTCAGGGAGATCAATTATCCCAAACTTCTCATCAGCCATGTCAAATGAAACAATACACTTAACATCATTCCCAAGCCCATACCCTATCCAATATGGTGTCCCTTTAATAATTACAGAACAAGTTAGGTTATAGATCTTACACGGCACACTCGCATTGATCTCTCTCCAACTACCTGAACTTACCGTATACAACTCGACTCGGTCCGGGTCCGGCTGTGAGCGGCCAAAACCTACAATCCTCACCACCTTGTACTCATCGCGATGGAAACCAAAGCCAACAGAGTTATAAATCGTATCGAAGTCGGAAATTCTGAATGGAAGAGGAATTAGAGGCTCAGGGAGGATTTTGACCTCTCTAAGTGCAGGATTCCATAACAGAAAAGAAGGTCCCCGGTCCCATAACAAGCAGACTAGACCATTACAAGAACCAACAACGACGCTTACCCCAAATTCCGGCAACGGGACGACGAGATCGGCGGCCAATTCAAGGCTTTCCGAATTGAGCACAGAGAAAGAATTATCCGATTCTATGGTTTCATGTGTTTGAACGAGTATGTGAGAGCCATTGCTGAGTGAGCGATGTAGGTGTTTGGAAATGAAATCAGGGTCTTTAGAAATAGAGCAGAAACTTTTGGCTACGCACCTGAATCGGATTATTGACTTGACCGGCAGCATTGAGAGAATATCTGCGATCACATCGGGAGGCAAGTCGGAGGATGTCGTACTCGTCGACATGACTGAAGTCCTCCTCTGTCCCTACCGTCGCCCTAAACTTTCTGTTACGGCCTGCCTGCAAAATAAAATAGAGATGAAGATAGGTCGGGTCGTTCGAATCCGGGCATGAGATTGACATGTTGGTGGATGTTGCCGAACAATATGGGCCCCCAATTTAAATAGAACATGCCCACTCTATCCTGTACACATGCAGAGCCCCTATGCTAGAAATTTATTACTTTGAATTTCTTCCTAAACCACTTGCATAATGTTTGTACCCAAGAGTTCAGCAGTGATGTTACATGCATCTCCTTCGCATGCACAAATTCTCTCAACCTAAAAATCTGTAAAAAACAAACAAAGAACCTAAAGGCGAGGGGAACTGAGGGGTGGTTGCCTCGCTTAAGGGTCTCCGATGCCTAAGTCAGTATCCTGGTTTTATTTTGACATAATTCCTTAGGGGAGAAATGACATACCTTTTGCCTTAGTAGATGGGGGTACTTGTACCAGAAATTCTGTGGAGGAAGCGTGTCGAAGAAGTCCCGGGAGCGTGTTGGGGAAGCTTCTTGAGATACGATAACTGCCTTCGATTGGACAGGAGGGAGGAGACATTTGACACAAAGTAATGAGTATTAAATTATTGACGTGCTTTTGAGGTGACATATCAGAGGTTGATCTGACACTCGGCCATGACGATTGGACCTGTTAGGTGCTCGCGTGTGTAGGAATGTGCCATCTGAGATGTTACTTTTCAACGGGTAATGATGACCTTGGTACTTGAGGTTAATCGAGGTCTCTTCTTGGATTACATTTATGTTGTCTCGCATATACTCATGTCTGTATGACCCGAGCTCCCTCAAGATTGACCAGATGAGGTCGATTCCTCTCCTTTCAAACTTTCCTTTATCCAAGACTTATTTGGTACGACGTGACAAGTGTTTCCTTGTCATTGATTCTAAAAACACACCCATAACAGCTGCCCCCAATCGAGGACTTGGGTGGTTTCATTCTTCTGGGTCCAAAGACTTCTTTTTTTTTAGCTCCTCATCAGAGCTACCTTTGAATGGTGGTAGGCTTAAGGCTTCATTTGTGTTGGGTACTTCACATTCGTACTTAAAGTTTGATCAGTTGGAAGGCTTGTACCGAATGAGATTAATTATTTGACCATTTTTATCATGACTCATCTATCATGCATACGTCATTTCAACATTTTCGCGGTTCAAGGCCGCAATCTCTTGGGAGTTGAGGTATTAATGGCACATGGGTGCGCATAAAGGAGCCTGTTTTCTCGATGTGTCGCTTTATTCTTGACGTGTCATTTGAATGAAGTTTGATCTTCCAAAAATTTTCTTATTGGTCCGCTTAATGACTGCTTACTAGGGCGTAGGATAGCCTTAACGGCCATCATCGGGGCCCTCTTTAATGTCCCTTAAATGAACGGTTTCCTTCTTCTAGGCCTATAAATAAGTGATTTTCCTTCTCATTTCCTTTATCCTATCATTCCTTACAAAATTGAAACCTTCATTCTTTCCCCCATTTCTTCTTTCTTCCTTGGGAGAACAATGATCCTTCCATTTCTATGGCCTCTTTTGTTGGGGGGCTTCCTCTTGAGATCCTCCTGGCATTCCTTTCCACGGTTGTTGTTTCTCTTTTTGTCATCTTTTAAATGTCGTGCCTCAAAGTTGCTGATGTTCCATTCGTGGTGATATTCTTACCGTCAACAAAGTCATGTGGTGAACCATTTATCTGCGTTGGTTACTAGCTTAAAGTTGTAAAGTCCCTTCTTTTGTAAAGTAATACGCTTAGGAGAGGTCGCCAACTTGGCCGGAGATCTTGTCCTTGGACTTATAACGAGGTGACTTCCTTGGCTGCATCCCACTACCTTTTACCACATCTATCCTTTCAAACCTCCAGCTTCTTATTACAACACACATCGGGACTGGACCAAGCACAACCGTTGCAATCATATCCTTCAGGATTGCCTTAAATCTAGGCGTGTTGACTTCCTTCCTTGCTCACATTGTGAGAGAGATCAAGGCCTTTTTCGTCCTCAGCTCAGAAATGGTGTGTTGTCTGTGGGTTTAGTCCCCTTTTGGCTCGACTTGGCGTGGGTGCGAGACCAAGTCGTCATGATCTTGAATCCTTGTTCGAAAAGCAACCAGAGCTCTCAAGACCTCTAGAATAGTCAAGAAGTTTATGAAAACTCTGTGACCACTAGCCCCAATGTGGAAATGGGGTATTTTATTTTTAGGATATCCTGTGGATAGGGTCAGCCCTCTACCTGAGGAGGAGATCTTTGTAATTTTTTCTTTGCTTTTATTTGTAATCCTTTCTCCTTATTAATGAGAATGAACTTTCTTAATCTTTGACTCCTTCTTTCAGCTCTGCTCTTATTTATTTTCTTTGTTGTAACATTTCGTAGTCGCACGAGTTATGTTTTAAATAATAAACATTCCTCTAGAAGATGAAGTTTATCACTTCTGTTGAGCTTCGTTTTGGTCTGACCCCGAGCTTAAGTAGGCCTCAAAATAGACTTGGTCCTTCTCAATGGGCAGCCCTGATGTTCTTGTGCTGGCTATACTATTAATCTCGTCTGGTGAGCTAGGGTGCTCTACATACATCACATTTTTACCTTTGATGTCTAGCTAGGCGTGCCTGCTCTGGCAGAACCTTTGATCCCATTTGACGAGCTAGGATGCTAGGTAGACATCACTTTTTAATCGATACTAGTTGGCTAGAGTATCGCACCAGACATCAATTTTTAACCCGACTGGTGGGATAAAGTGTCGCACCAGTCATCACGTTTTAATCTCGACTGTTGTCAAGAGTGCCGCACCAGTCATCACTTTTTAATTCCGACTGGTGGTCTAGGCAGTATGTGGGCTAGATTGCCGCACTAGTTATCACTTTTTAATCCGTCGTCGCACTTTGTGGAAAAGTCAAATTTCTTCTTTTATTTAACCAATGTCACTGAGTACACGATCTATGTTGTCTGTTACACCTTGGCATTGGCCGTTTAAAAAGGAGACAACTTTTTCTGCTATGACTGGAGGTGAGGTCGAGGTGGAGAACTGAAGACAACTAGGCTTTTTATTTCCCGAGCTGCTGCCCTTCATTTCTTGCTAGAGCTTGGTGCATGCTTCTTTCCGAGCTTCGTCGTTGCCATAATGGTAGGACCCCTCGAGCTCTATATTTTGCTCGCGACATATATCGATTTGTCTTGAACCTCCTTTCTTATATGCTTTGGTGGGAAAATGATTGACCACTCCAAGCCTTCAAGTTCCTCCCAGGGGTTATTCCTCAGGCAATGCGCCAGTTAAAGGCTACTTCACTCTCATGAGTTCGTCCACTTCGTGTAGGAGCTTGGTAGGGACATGCACGCATGCCTCATTAGTAAAGCATGGTCTTGTTGAAAACTAGCATAAAGGGTCTTGTGACTGTCCTTATCCTCTCACTGGGGCTTGAGGTTCTGACTTGGCTAGCAAGCCACTGTAATGATATAAAGCGAAAAAGCTGGGAAATTTGTATTACGGAAGGTTAATGCAAGGCTCTGTATTTCAATTAGGATTGACTCCTAAAATGTTTGTCCTTAGCGCATGGCTTTCCTTTGCGCGAGACCCTTGCAAAATTGTTGGTGGCCAAATGGACACTAAGGAGCAGGACGGAGGGTGGCCTATCGATACTTTCCTCCTACTGGTCGTAGCGGCGCGTGCATGGCGGAAGCGTGGAGGTGCGTGGCATTTTAAAAATTAAACTTTTAATAAAAATCGAATTTTTTAATAAAACAAAACTTGCGTAACGTTACAATAACCAAATAAAAACTTTTGTTGAAAACTTTTTTTCAATCAGTCAGGATCCATTATATATTTATAAGTTAAATCTATAATATACGAGACAAGGAATCAAATACCTCTTGTAGCTATATCAAGTGTCCTTACAAAAACCGATCGATCCTTTTTTCCCACAAAATTGTTTCAACGATCAGTTGACTCCGAGATCCACACCAAGATCTTTCAAGTCAATCCTTAACACACTAGAACGTGTGTGGGAACGTAGAATATTACAAGACACTTTTTTTGTCTCTAGATGTTCTCAACACATGAGATCTAGAGATTTACTAAGAAGGACTTTAGTGAGACGATTCTCTAAAAGAACGTGATGATTATTCATTTAAAGATTTGATTAACATTTAATCGCAGAAGAAAATTTCTCTGACATCAATCATGTTCTCAATTCAACTCTTTGACTGACGGACTGATGATCTGATCAATTGATACAACTTAGGTCATTAGAATAATATATGTATATATTCTAGATAATGGTGTATCAGATTTTTGGGGATAAACTGAAATAATATTTAATTATAAAATTACCATTGCAGTGGAATCCACTACAATTGTGCACAACTGTAGTGCACACTCATTACTGTAGTGTCACGTAGAACTATAGTGTTGCACACTCACTACTGTAGTGTCACGTGGCACCACGGTAATCCATGTCAATTTCTGATACCCTATCAGTGATTGACACGTGGTAATTACTACGAATTAAATATTTATTTTAATGATATAATTATCTAGATATCAGTTAATTCAAAATTAACATATCTGATTATCCTTATCAACTAATTTAACCTTTATTTCACAAATAACAGATTTAATTGATTTAAATTACTATCTAATAATAATTTAATTATCTAATTTCATAATTTAGATATTCTGCCTCACTTATCAATAATTAAAAAAAATCAATAATTAAATATGTGTGTGTGTGTATATATATATATAATTTCTGAAATTATATTTAAATATATAGATAATTTAATTAATTACTTCTTAATTAATTAATCACACATAATTATCTCATAATTATGTGCTTGCCCCAGATAAATTTTTTTGTTTGCAAGTCAACCATTTTCTCATGTCATGAAATATTCACACTCTTGACAACGTACCATTACTAAGATGTCTATCCATATCAATGATTCGGATCTGAATCACACGCATTCATAATGCTTAGTGAATCGTACTAGTAACCACTTATTAAAGATTCCATACTTTAATATGTTGCTGACAATTTTATTATTATGTATGATCTTAATACTCTCGTACTAATACAAGATTATAGTCTCATTAATGAATATGAAATTTTCAGATATTTATAAATTATTCAACAATAATTTAAAAGAACTATTGTAAGAAAAATGTAATCCTCTTTAAATTTTATATAAAAACGTCAATACACATGTTTTGAGGGCATAACCCCCAACAATCTCTCACTTGTCCTAAAGCAAATGTGGCATGTCTCTTAATCCCATGTTATGCACGTGACCCTCAACAAGGTTTTATTCCGATGCTATCTTCATAATAGTCACATCCCCTCGATGCACGATCTCTTTTACAAGATGATATTTGCTCTCTATGTGCTTTGCCCCTCTTGTGATTCCTCGGTTCCTTGAAATTTGCTACCGCCCCGCTGTTATCACAGTACATGATCAATGGCTTGTCCATACCTGGAACTACTTCCAGATCAAAATAGAACTTTCTGAGCCATATCGTCTATTTTGCAGCTTCACAAGCCGCTATATATTCGGCTTCCATAGTGAAATCTTCAATGCTGGATTGTTTAATACTTCTCTAGACTATAGCTCCTCCACCTAGGGTGAATACTGATCTAGTTGTTGACTTTCGACTATCTCTGTTTGATTGAAAATCTGAATCAGTATATCCAGTGGGGTTCAGGTCTCCACCTGAATAAAAAACATATAATTTCTCGTTCTCCTAAGATACTTGAGAATGTGATTTTCTGCAATCCATTATTCCAAACCTAGATTTGATTTACAACGGCTGACAATTTTCACTGCATAATAGATATTCAGTCTCGTACACAACATTGCATACATGAGACTTCCAATTGCGGCGTCTCCCAAATCTTTCATTTGAAATTTTTTAGTTAACCACTTCTTTACTTTTGACAAAGTTTCTACATCATTCTCAATTAGTAGAATATCATCAATGTAAAGAACTATGAAACTCACTGTCTTATCTTTGGAGTATTTATAAACTGAGGCTTCGTCAATATCTTGCTTGAAGCCATAAGACTTTATAATCTCATCAAAGGTAAGATTCCAAGATATAGATGCTTGCATTAATCCATAAATAGATTTAAACAACTTGTATACTTTCTAATCTTATCTATTTTATTCGAACCCTTCTTGTTACATTATATACATGCTTTCTTCAAGAGAGTCATTCACTGTCTTGACGTCCATTTTTCATATCTCATAGTCAAAACTAGAGGCTGTGGACAAAAATATGTGAATGGATTTTAGCATGGCCATAATGGAGAATATCTCTTTATAATCGACTCCCTCCCTTTGTGCATAGCTCTTGGCTACTAACCGTACCTTGAAAGTCTCTACCTTCCCATCTGCACCTCTTTTCTTCTTAAAGGTTCATTTACATCCAATGGGCCTAGCATCTTCAAGTGGAGCTACAAGTTCCCAGACGGAATTAGAATACATAGATTTCATTTCCTGGTTCATGAAATCTTGTCATTTTTCTTTTTTAGGATCATCCATTGCTTCTTCATAAGATAATTGATCATCATTATTAGTGTTCACACTAGGACATGTGCCTCTAGTTCATAGTCAACTGGTTGTCTTACACCCTCCCACTACGACTTTGCCCTAGGGTTTCCTTTGTAGGAACTGTGGTTTTTCTGGTTTGTCATTTATTAGTAGAAATTGAAGGTGGTCTGATCTCATCAGTCACTAATTCCTCGAGAACTACTTTGCTATGAGGTTTATAGTTTTGTATATAGTCATGCTCAAGAAAGGTTGTCTTTGTCGACATAAATATCTTTTGATCATTGTGACTATAAAAGTACATATCTCTAGTCTCTAGAGAATAACCAATGAATATGCATACCTCAGAAGACATTGAGTCTAACTTTCTGGTCTTGGGTCTAAGAACGTGAGCTGGACAACCCCATTTATGGTAATGACACGAAATAGGTTTTGAGTCATTCTATAACTCTAAAAGAATCTTGTTTACAGACTCAGAGGGCACTACATTCAAAATGTAAGTTGCCGTGTGTAGTGCATATCCCCAAAATGTAAGTGAGAATGATGGTATATGACTCCATACTCCAGCAAATAATCCTTGAATTTTAAATCCAAGTATTCACCACCTCGATCAGATTGAAAGAGTTTTAATTATTTACCTAATTGCTTTTCAGCTTCAGCCTTGAAGTCTTTAAAGTTTCCAAAAGTTTTAGACTTTCGATGGATTTAACTAACTATAACCATATCTTGAGTAGTCGTCAATGAAAGTGACAAAATATTTATACCCACCTCTAGCTTATAAATTGATCGGTCCACATACATCACTATGTACTAACTCAAGTGGTTCCTTGACTCTTTGGCCCTTTCCTGTGAAAGATCTCTTGGTCATTTTACCCTCTAGACATGAACCGCAAAACTGGAAGAGTTCCAACTTTTAGCTCTCTCAAAGCACCCTGCTTTGTTAACATGTTTAACCTATCTAGATTAATATGTCTCAATCTAAAATGCCATAAATATGTGTTATCATCATGAGAAACTCTTTGTCGTTTGTTATTTTTAGATTTTTCTACTTTAAATAATTCAGAAATTTTTAACGCGCGTTCAGTCGGTTTAAGCATATACAATCCGTTTATAATTTTAGAATGACAGATAGCGAATCCATTCTTAGAAATAATAAACTCTTTATTAATGAAAGAAACTTCGAATAACTGTTCTTGCAAAAATGAAAGAGAAATCAAATTTCTTAAAAAACTAGGAACATAATAAACATCATTCAAAACTAAGTAATTATATCCAAAAAGTAAATGGACTATCCCTAATCTTTAGCTGACACGAGCGCGCCACTGTCAACTCTCAAAATGACCTCGCCATCAGCCAACTCCCATGACGAATCAAGCATCTGCAAAAAGAACATACATGGTTAGTGGCTCCTGAATCAAGTATCCAGGATGACAAATCATATTCCACTAAACAAGCTTCAAGTACAAGTAAATCATATTTACCTTTATTTTTTAGCTCAGAGATATATTTGTTACAGTTTCTCTTCCAATGACCTCCAACCCCCACAGTGGAAACACTTTCCTTTGGGCTTGCTGTCTTTCTTATTTTTCTTGGCTTTCGGCGATGTCTTGGCTTTCTTTACTCTTTTATTCTTAGTCTTGTCATTACCATTGTTCTTCTTCCTTTTCTTATTCTTAATAATAGTGGAAGAAGATTTTTGCTCGATGACATTTGCCTAACCCTCTTTAGTTATTATAAGATAGAGTGACTCAAAAGTCTGCAGTTCATTCAACAATTGGGTCATTGTTGAATTGTAACTTGTTCATAACATAGTTGGTCGTGAATGCAGAAAAAGCAGGTGTAAGCGACTCTAGTATGATGGTAACTTGAGTCCGCTCATCAATGGTCACCCGATGTACTTTTGCCTTGTACATTATGTTGATCATGTTCTCGAACAAAAGTACCATTTCTCATCTTAGTTGTCATATAGCTACTAGTGTCCTCATGATGACTTTGATCGGATTGCTGCACAAACATTGCTTGTAAAGATTCCATAATCTCATAGGCAGTCTCCATGCTTGGTTCTCAGAATATCATTCATGCTCACAAGCATATAGCATCGCCTTATTGTTTGATATGATCCAAACATTATATTTGTCCCTAACATTCTTAGGGGAGTTAGCAGCGGGCTCCTCAGGGTATTCTTCAGTAAGAACGAACTTATGGTTCTCACAAATCAGCAGTTCATATTTGATTTCCAACAAACAAAATTATCACCATTCAGTTTCTCAAGAGCAAGTATAGTAGTAACAGGATTGCCCATGGTAGGCATAATATTGATAATTGAAGTTTAAAATATACACGATTCAATATAGTTGATAAATATCTAGAATTTAAAAATTAAACGTGATACATGAATGCAATCATAATAAACACATAAATTTAACATTTACTAATCACGATAAAACAATCCAACGATTAATGTGCCGCCTTAGGGCCGGTCAGATTAACCTCAGATTGTCTATGAGACATTCTCATCCTTATTATTAAAACTTAAAATATCTCATATTTTCTCTTTTATAAGGTCTCGCTTGTTCGGTCAAGTCACAACTATCCACAAAAAAGCTTAATTGTGACTTTGTGAGTGTAACCCATCATTTCAGGTTTCATGACTTCATTTAGAATATGTTGTCTTAGGGTCGGTCAAAACTAAACTACATCACTTCCTCCTATCTTCTTAAGAAGTCCAATCTTGGTATTGGTACAGCTCGAAACCTTCCTTAAGGGGATGAAAACAAAGTCATCTCAAGGCCTTCACTGCACCTCACGGTGTTATACTAATGATGAAGATCATAGGTTACATTGACATGTCAACATTCTCCCACTCACTATTTTAGGATAATGTGTTTCTATTTTAACTAATCAATTAATTTCAATTTAATTACTAGTTAAAATAATAACCCTATAAATATTTAATTATTAGTTATCTAATCTCATTGGTCTAAGTTCATTTAAATTTTTGAGGCGCCTAAGTCAAAATTAGGTGAACTTAGATTAATTAATTAATTGTATTCGCCAAATTTTAATAAGCTCTTTTACTAAAGTCAGTTAACTTAAATGTTACTATAGCCTTTAGTGTGATGTGATTACCAAGTTTTAACTAGTTAAAACCTAGCAGTTTACATGCGATTGTTTTCATAAATCAATATAGATATTAGGACAATCCTAATCAATCATGTTTCTACAGATGAGATGCATGATTAAATAAAACTGTGTGAGATTTTCATGTATGGCATGTGATCGACTAATGCATGAACATGTTATCGAACATAACAATTAAACAATTATTTTAAATAAAATAATAGTGGACCGAGTGACTATTGTGTATTTCTAAATTACAACCCTTAAAATATTATAACAAAATTACAAAGCGGACTTCAAGAATTCATATTTCCCAAATATTGTATACTTCTACTGATGTCCATTTTCATAATCTTTAAGCTTTGAACAAAATCCTTTTAAATTAGAAAAACTATTTTTCTTAATTAAAATAATTTCTATTATTATCCCTTTTAATATAGTTAACTTTGACTTAGTTAAATAAACACTTTATTTAATTTGGTCAAACATGGGTCAAATCCAATCAACCTATTAATTTTTAATTTTCATAAAATCAAAAATTAATAATTAATTTTAAAATTACATTAATTCAAAATTTAAAAAGATAATTAAAAGAGTTTGGGTTTTAATGAAACACTTACGTGATATAGTTGGTTTCATGGTTTGTTGGAAACTTTTCTAAAACCTGACAACAGTTATCACCGATGATAGGACTCTCCGATCGTCACCCATCACCACCACTGCTCGTCTCACTGCCAGCAGCCGCCTGCCGTGGCGGACAACCGCTGTTCACCTCCGCTAGAACAGGAAATTTCTAGCGTGAAACAGTGTTTTCGTGAATGAACAGTGTTTTCACGTGAACAATAAATTTATGTCGTTCGTCTTGTGCGTTCTTTGTCTTCTCGCATTCAGAATAATTATAATAATATTCTAATAAAATTACAAAAATTCCTACGCATCAATTCGGCTTACACAAGATTTAGAAAAAATTAAAATAAATCCTAATCCAATAATCACCATACAATTAACGATACATTATCTTTCATACATTCAAAAAACATAACCAGCTATTATCATACATATATCATATTATATGAATAATGTACGAAAACTCATACATCATTTAACATATAAATGTATAAAGACCGATCTGATACCACTTACTGGTCGCCGCAGCACGTGCGTGGAGAAAGTGTGGAGGCGCATGGCCTTTTAAAAAATTGAACTTTTAATAAAAATTGAATCTTTTTAAAAAAAACAAAACTTGCGCATGGTTAGGAATCAAATAAAAACTTTTATTGAAAACTCTTTTTCAATCAATCAGGATTCATTATATATTTATAAGTTAAATCTACAACATACGAGGTTAGGAATGATTTACCTCTTGTAGTCTATATCAAGCGTCCTTACAAAAACCAACTATCAGTAGACTCTGAGATCCACAATAAGATCTTCCAAGTCAATCCTCAACGCACTAGGACATATGTGGACATGTAGAATATTATAAGACACTTAATCTTTCTCTAGATGTTCTCAACACATGAGATCTAAAGATTTACTGAGAAAGACTTTAATGATGATTATTCTTTTAGAGATTTGATTAACGTTTAATTACAGAAGAAAATCTTTCTGACACCAATCGTGTTCTCAATTCAACTCTTGATTGATGGACTGATGATCTCATCTACTGATTCTCTCCTCTTATTTCAACAACTTAAGCCATTAGAATAATATCTGTATATATTCTAGATAATGACGTATCACATTTTTAGGGATAAACTGAAATAATATTTAATTTTAAAATTATCAATTGCAATGGGACCCACTATAATTGCGCACAACTATAGTGCCACATGGCACTACAGTGTGCCGTGAGCTAGCAGAGTGCCTCACGGCAACACTGTAGTGCCATGTGGCACTAGACTGTTGCACACTCACTACTGTCTTACCACGAGGCACCACAATAGTGCATGTCAATTTTTGATATCCTAGTGATTGACAGGTGAAAATTACTGCGAATTAGATATTTATTTTAATCAGATAATTATCTAGATATCAGTTAATTCAAAATTAACATATCTGATTATCTCTATCAACTAACATATCTGTTATTTCATAACAGATTTAGTTGATTTAAATTATTATCTACTAATAATTTAATTATTTAATTTCACAAATTAGATATTTTGTCTCACTTATCGATAATTATATATATATATATATAATTTCCAAAAATTATATTTAAATATATAAATAATTTAATTAATTAATCACACATAATTATTTCATAATTATGTACTTACCCGAGAATACAAATTCTTTTTGTAAGTCAGTCTTTTTCTCATGTCCTGAAATATTCACACCTTTGACGACGTAGTATAGAGGTGACTTGGAGACCATGGACCTATAATCCTAAACTCCAATAAATCAGATTATTAATTAAACTCTTTAATTAAATAATTTATTTATTAATTCTATTATTACTCCACTATAAATATAGAATTGCACTCTTAGAGATTATAGAATGTATTTACAGAGTATTCTCATTTAATCCATTGACATAATTATTTAATATAGTTCTGTCCTCCAATTATTGGTTCATAAATTAGAACTGGTCAAAATGACCATTTAACCATTCTAATTATCTCTTGATCTTTAAATAACATTATTCCACTAGTGAATAACTAATTTATAATCTTATTATAAATTTGAGCTCAATAACCATTCAGTTCCAGAATTAACACTTAAGGGAACCAATATACGATCTGTTAGAAAAACTTAGATTCTAAGTCTTATAAGATCATGTCCCCAACCATCCACATCATTAAATCTCCAAAATAAAAGTCACTAGCCTTATTAAGAAACGAACGTTAACGAGTGAATCAAAAGATCTAGTAGATATGCATAGGAGTTCATGACTATTCATGATTCAGACTAATCTACATGTGATCATCGAATTGATGTGTATTATATCTTTATGATAAACGACACGTTAATAAAGATATTAATTCACATCAATCCAATCATATATAATCTTATCATATAAAGTGCATTTACTAAGATATCTATCCACATCAATGTTGCTGACAATTTTGTTCATTTTATATGATCTTAATCATCTCGTATTAATACAAGATCATAGTCTCATTAATGAATATGAATTTTTTAGATATTTGTGTAAATTATTCAACAATAATTTAAAAGAACAATTATAAGAAATATGTAATCTTATTTAAATTTCATTTCAAAATGTCAATACACATGCTTTGAGGGATTAACCCCCAACACCTCCATCTTCCGCAGCTGCTCATATATTACCCCCAGAAAGTACTTTATGGGTCTATACCTTAATTTGTTCTTCAGCGACCTCACTCTCTCCCTCATCTTCCTGGAATGACCCCAACCAAAACCTTACAAAGGAGGAGTTTGTCCATCTGAAGCCTGGTCTTGTTTTGGTCCTGATTTCCTCAAGGGGTGGCAGTTTCTAGAGGTTAAGGTGTCATCTTACCCTTTCCCGGATAGTCCCCCCATGGTCATGCGAGTACGTGATGACTCCACCAATGGGCCTTTGAGTCATAGGGGAGAACCATTTCCGTGCAAGAGACTGTCATGAGTTCGGCAGCAGCTGGCATGCATTTCCTCATTGTCATGGTTACCTCAAAGGTTACAATCACTGTATCCTTCTTCCTTCATTGCATAATCGTCCTGGTGGCAAAAAGTTATCTTCCCGTCGAAGGGAAGGGTGAATCCTTCATCTCGTCCTGGACTTCATCAATGTAAGATGCCAAAACCATCCTCCCTTTATAGGAGAGAGAGGTTTTGAATGCTTTGAATAGGAACGACTTTATTGTCGTTCCCCATCGACGGCGCAGCCTGTTTGTACCAAAAAGTTCCGCAGTGATGTTGCATGCAATCTCTTTCGTATGTAGAAATTCTCTCGGACTAAGAATCTACAAAGCACAGATAAAGAACCTGAAGGCGAGGGGAACTAAGGGGTGGTTGCCTCGCCTAATGGTCGCTGATGCCTAAATCAGTATCATGGCCTTATTTTGACATAGTTTCCTTCATGGAGAAATGAGATAAATTTTTCCTTAGTATATGAGAGTATTTGTACCTAAAGTTCTATGGAGGTAGCGTGTAAAAAAAGTCCCGGGGGGAAGCTTCTTGGGATACGATGCCTGTTTTCAATTGGACAGGATGGAGGCGACCTTTGACATAAAGTGATAGGCATTAAGCTGTTGACGTGCTTTCGAGGTGACATATTGGAGGTTAATCTGACACTTAGCCACGGTGATTAGACCTGTTGGGTGCTCGGGCGTGTAGGAAGGTGTCATATGCGATGTTACTTTCGGCGGGTAATGATGACCTTGGTACTCAAGGTTATCCAAACTCTCTTTGCGGATTCCATTTATGTTGGCTCGCAGGAGCTCAGGTCTGTGCGACCCGAGCTCCCTCGGGACAGATAAGGTGAGGTCGATTTCTCTCCTTTTACCGGACTTATTTGGTAGGATGTGACACATGTTACCTTGTCATTGATTTTTGAGAAACCACCCATAACACAAATTATTAAAAAAAAATTTCATATCATAAATGAGAATTCTAAATTATCCTATTATCTACTTATTAACTTTTTTAATTTTGAAGTCATTGATTCAATATAAAGAAAACGTTGTAAATATGATTGATTATATAGTGCAATTTTACCATTTTTGAAATATAAATGTCAAATTGAAAAAAAAAATTAATGAAGAGAAGTGGTTGCGAAAATTCTCAAAATATATGTAGCACTGATTATTCATTTTAGCTTGAAAAAGAAACATATGTTTGGCATTTTAATGTCTGGTATCTTTAAGATAAAACAATAGGATAAACCACAACAACTTTCTCTATAGTTTGCTAACAAGTCCATGCTCAATTTTTTTATTGAATACCTTTACTGATTACACTTTTTGTAAGAAAGTCAAACTAATATTTCATTCTTAATGATGATAATTAAAAATTCATTTGTTAATATGTCAATTGAAAAATAAAAATTTTAAACTTTAATTAAAGACGACAGTGAAATTAAAGACGACAAAGCGGTGTATAATTATTGAAACTAGAGAGAATATTAGTGTAATTTAAACAGAAGGATTGTAATTTATTCTAAAACATATTTCATTCCAACATTTAAGGTTGATATTATTTTAACACTACCGAGGTTGATACTTAGTTAGACAAATCTGTATAAAATAAATTCTTATTCATATCAAACAGAGTCTGTTCTATTCATTAAATTCAGGAGCTAAGAAGCAGTGAACTAAGATTTCTAACTAAGAACGGAATAAGAAATACATTCTAAAATAACTAATAGAATAATTTACTAAGAAAGGGAGAACTAAAACTTTCTAACTAATAGGACTTAGTTGTTATTTTTCTAATATGCTAAAAGGTTCCATTTTTATACCTTACCCTATTCCTTCTCAATGCAAAATTGTAAATAACTTTGAGCTCTCAGTACATCATTTCAGGGGTATTTATGGTTCGATTGTTTTTTGAGAAATCAAACCAGATTGAACCGCTCGTAAAAATAAGAACTGAACCTAAAGTTGGGGTTCCGTCATTTGATTTTTTGGTTCGGCCTTACTAATGAAAAATAATAATATTTAAATATTTTTAAAGGATATTATTAATAAATAATATAAAACTAATAATTTGTTTCATTTCACTTCAGATCGATTCGGTTTTATATGAAATTATATATAAAAGAATAAAAAATAATAGAAAATTAAAGTTCTCGATTAAAAAACCACTAAAATTTTGAACAAAACTGAAATTTAGTTTTTTTATTCTAGCGAACCGATCAAACCAGTTATTTTTAGTTCAGTTCAGTTCGAACTGAACTGGTTCGATTCAGTATAAAAAATGTTCACCTTTACGTCAATTTAAGGATAAGAAATATCTCTTCTTCCCCTTTTGTTTGAAGCATGATTTGACATTTGAAGCTTCTCCAACTACTTGAATATTTGAACTTCCCTAAGAATATTGAATGATAAGATCTCCTTTTGAAAAGACGATTTACATTTTAGTTTTGAAATTAAGATAAAGATAATGCTGGGAGATCTTATCATCAAGCCAACAATTTTGAACTTCTCTAACTACTTGAAGATTTGAACTTACCTAAGAATCTTGGAGGATAAAATCTAATTTTAACACTACCACAAAAAAAGCTACGATAGCGGCCAAAAAACGCTATCATAGAGTTTCAATAGGGTTTCTGAAAATGCTATGTATGCCGACATATGATAGCATTTTTTTAAACACTGCAAAAAAGTCTACGATAACATTTTTTAAACGTATAACAAGCTTTTTATAACGTTTTTAAACGCTATCAAACGCTTTTCATAGCATTTAAAAAACGCTATAAAAAGCCTTTCATAGTGTTTTATAAATGTTGTATTAGATCTTTTACAATATTTTGTAAATGCTATCGTAGGCCTTTCATAGCGTTTTATAAATGCTATCGTAGGTCTTTCATAGCATTTTTCATTACTTATTGTTTTGTTAATGTTATTAAATACTTTTTAAACCTTTTTATATTACTTATACTTACAATTGTACAAATAAAAAATAAATAAGTTTTTAAAAAATATACGAGATAACGAAATCACATATCATTTTATTTAATTAGTCAAAATTGTTACATACTAATTGTCTACTAGAAATCATATCTCAAAACGATAATTACATATTGATTTTTACATAGAGCAAACAAAAATAATTTATTCAAAAAAACTAAAATCTAGTATAAATTCACATCTAGGTATTGAAGATAGAGGTACTCTAGGAGGTCGACTTGATGGTTTTCCTAGTTGAGAAGGTGGTGACGCAGGTAACTGCCTTGGTGATGTTTCAGGACAAGATCAAAGTGTTATACCAAACCATGGATGATCCATTCGGATCAATGAGAAAGCCTCATATTCCAAATAATACAATCTAAATGATCAACTGTTAAGAAATGGCTTATTAGATAAGGAAGTCAAGAATTAGTGACAGACTTTCAATATTCCATGATATAATATAGTCGTTATAAAAAAGGCTCTAACAGAGAAGAAGTATAGATTAAAGAACATCCAAAACCAAATAAATATAATTACAATTCAAAGAGACAATAGAAGAAACTAAATCAATACCTTTGACATGTCATGTAAAAAGGCTCTAAAATATAATTATAATTCACTTGGCAAAAATGCTAGTAGCTTGATCTTATCTTTCACAATTTTTAGCTAGAATTTCTTCCTCCAAGGAGTCTAAGTAGAAAACTAAATCATAGTATAAAGCAATTGATATCTGGACTGTTCTTCAATATCACCATGTTTATATCAATGATTTCAATTTTGTATCCTAAGTAACTCCTAAGACCTACGAAAAATGACCAAACATATATAAACATAACCCCCCATATAAAAATAGAGAAATGAATCTTGGAATCATTATCCTATTCTCTGAACCTCTTTATCCTATTCTCTGAACCTCATTCTAACAAATCTCAAATTTATACATCCAAACAGTTATCAGCACCCATCAACTCATCCACATTAATATAAAATACAAAGAAAGGGCGAATTGATACACAGATTGCAGCGTTATAACATATACATTCGACGCCAGTAAGATATTGCAAGCGAAGGATCTATGCTTCTAGCATTATCAAATGCATGTTTTGCCAATTGATTCACATCATTTTTTTCGGTCTATCTGTGAAGACAAACACTTAAACAGTAATGGGAAAGAAAAAAGAAAATTTTTACTTCATGTAACCACTAGGCATATCATAAACCACCTCGCTCAGTGTAGAGTAGGAACACAAAAACTCCATTTAGAGTTTACCTTTCTATGCTGAACCCCCCACCCCCAAAAATATCTTTAATACGCAATAGACCTAGTACAGCCTTTTGTTGTGCCAAAAGCTATCAAGAAGAGAATTCCATGTAGAATGGAAAGTTGTAAGATAACAAATTATATTTTCATATTACTAACACCTGAACCCAACATATTAAACTCAACAAAACCAACATTTATGCTTTTAGGTGGCCATATAGGAGGGAAAGAAAAAGAGACGAAGAAGCAGAGTTCTTATTAACAAATGTCCCTATATGAGATACAAACATAATTTGCCTTAAGAAAAAGGAAGGAGAGGATCTGACAACGATCCTCATCCTAATATGAATTGATTACACATCAGAACTTTTTTTTTAGTGAAATGGATCAATTGGACACACTGATATCAATCAAGATTACAATTTTAATAACCATAATTATGATTTAAAAGTATTGACATGGTAGATATAGTTGAACACATCCATTTTCAACACAATCTTTAGTACATACATTACAAAATAAATCAGAGGGTTGATTCCAAACTTCAAATTATTAATTAGGACATAACATAATTTTGAAAACTTGTGCATTCTTATTAGAATCCAATTTTAAAAACTTTGGCAGATTCAATAAAAACTTGAAAAATCATTTCTCTCTATCCAATTAAAATCAGCAAAGACGCCTAAAAGCAACAAAATTTATATCATGTTTAAGCCTAGAATGGCATAGTTGCAAGAGTAGCTTATATCAATAAAAACCACATACATGATTTACATTTTGGAAATAGTGAAATATATACAAAAGAAGAAAAAAAACAAGCACAAGCATGGGGAACTTAGATCACCCAAAGTCAAGGAGATAAAAAGAAAAATGATACAATTACCAAAAGAAACCACAATATAATTGATCTATCATGTTAGCAGATTAATGAGAAATGTCGATTTCATTGGAATAGAGGAAATACATTCTGACAACAAACATCTAAGCTTGCAAAATCAATTAACACTCACAACAAACACATAAAAATAAAATAGATTAACAAAGTGAACAAAATGCCCCAATTTAACTCCATCATTGCTTTAAACATGATAAAAACATATGTTGACAGGTTGGTAGTCTATAAAAATAGTTTATATAAAATCACAACATATGATTTATAAAAATACAACCATGTCAATTCCAGTATGGCATTACCTATTTAATATTAGTCTCTCTAATAGCAGGACGTTGACAGGTTGGTAGTCTAAAGTTTATACTTCAAAATTGAAGCAAAAAACCTTGGTATAAATCCCAGCAAGATATGATACAAGAATTGTTAGACTAACCACTTTTTTCTATCAGTAAAGTGTCATTACTCATTCAAAGATCTAAGAATGCAACACAGGTAAACATGTCTTTAATGTTGGCACTTTTATATGCCTGACTTAGTAAAGACTTCAGAGTCAATATATATAATAAGTGAACATAATTTAAAAAGGTCAATATGTACAATCTAGCAAGAAGTTGAGCAATTATGTTATGTAGTTGTATAGATAGAACAATTATTATGGCCAGCGCGCTTAAGCTAGACAACCGACTCTTTTAAAGTTAAAGAAGAACCATTAGCAATGAACACGACTTAATAACTTACTCAATCATATATAATTTAGTAAAGACATCTTATATAGCTAATGGAGTCATAGACATAAAATTTTACACTGTTAGAAGGGGGTTCATTGCTAATGGTTTGAAAGTTATTTTGCTAAAGAAATTGTGTGAAAGATTATATAGAGAACAATGAATACCACAACTAAAAACTATAATGTATCACAACTAAAAATTCTAAAAGAAAATAGTTACCTATCGTAAAAAAAATTGGAACAAATACCGTTATAATTAGTACCCTTGTAACATTTAGAGCACTGATCATGTAAGGAATAACTTCCCAGTTCACTGCACAAAGCTGAATGATCATTCCTCATTTGGAAAGCAATAGCATTATGAAAAATGAGCAAGCACCAATGTAAGAAACTGTAGTCTTAAAGTTCTCACTTTTAGTTGAAAATAAGACCAAGTTAAATAAGAAGATACTATCTGCATAGGACACAACATAAGCAAATAAATGCTATCACTTAGAAAATGAAAGGGTACTCATGCTAATATCTAGATCACCTTATCAAGTGTGTGAGCTTTAACTTTATTAACCATTCTAAAAACATTATCATTAAGTCAAACACAAGATGAAGAATATAAAACATACGCAAAAAACATTCTGTTTTTGTCATCAACAAAGCATGAAAACACACATAACTTGAATAAAAAAAATAACTTACTTGAAATAAAAAATGGAAATTCAAGTGATAATTACCAACATTATATAGGTTAGATAATTTAAAGGTAAAACTCCATTCACACTAAAACTTTTGTGCTAGGATAAAGACTTACATCCCAATCATTCAGTTCTTTCATTTCACGAGTTTGAGCAAGATGGGATTTTGACTTTGACAATAAACTTGCTCCTTGTTTGGTGTTTTAAGTACATTCCTCATTAGCTTCCAAACTGGATTTCCTTTCAACATTAAACATATACAGAAACAATGACCAAAAGCAATAAGAAGATGATGAAATTAAGCATTGACAGAATGATGTCTCACTCATTCAATTACCATATCATCCCCTTGCTTAAAATCAAATGCTCCATGTCCATTAGTTGTTCCAGCAGCAAATGCATATCCCATTACCAAGCACAATGTAAGAGCGTTAGACGCATAACATATTTGAATCACAACTTTCTTTCACAAGAATGTCAATTATCATCACTAGAAAATTGATAACCACAAGGTTTGAGAGATTAGTAAAATCTGAATTAGAAACCAGATAACTTTACATATAAACCAATATGTAGAATAAAAACTTTACATCTAAAAAAGGATTTTCTTTTAAACCAATATGTAGAATAAAGTGGCAATGCCACTTTGCAATTAAGAATTGGCCGTGAGGCCACACGAATTAAGATGGCTTCACGGCCATTTTCATATAATTTAAAAAATAAAAAAAATAATCAATTTAAAATTTTGATAAAAATTGACCAATTTGATAACTTTCAATTTTTCTCGAATTTAAATATTTATTCGGTAAATGTTATACTTGTCCATCTATATTTTTTCAAATAGTATCTATTTTTATGTTATAATAAATTGTATTAACATCGGTTGCAAAACCGATCTTAACAGAATCTCGGGTGGGGGTGGCAGTGTTTGAGCCACAATTTAACATTTGAAGTTTCTCCAACTACTTCAATTTTCAAATCAAGATATAAATGATACTATCAGATCTTATCATCAAGTCAAGAATCTTGAACTTCTCCAATTACTTAAATATTTGAACTTCTCTAAAAATCTTAAAAGATAAGATCTCATTTCAAAAGGAGGATTTTACATTTTAAATTTCTAATCAAGGTAGAGATGATGTTATCAGATTTTATCATCAATTCAAGAAGAATATACTTGGTCGAAGAATTTACACCTATAAAAAGAGATCAAATGGACAGAGAAGACGGACTCCGAATCATCAACCAATCAATCATCTTTCAACATGCAATCTTTTGTTTTTACTCTTTAATTTTTGTTTACAATCAATTTTCATTATTTTTAGTTGCTTTTTTAGTTTCAAGTCTTCTATTTTCTGTTTATCATCCAGTAAACTTAGATTCGATCCCCAACCTTGTTATTTTACTTTTCGAATACTTTAATAAAATTTATCAATTTTATTTTCTCGTTTGCTTCATTGCACCTATTTAATCATCAAAATTCTTAGTCTTAATAGTAGTTTAGAACCCTAGAGGAGATTCGTTTTCTACTTCTTAACGTCACTTTCTTGATTACAAGTCAGATATACGTAATTCATAATATTTTTTTAAATTTTGGTTCCTTGACCGAATTTTGACACGCTTGTTCATTAATTCAAAGGAGACGCAAGTTTTGACTTAGGCTGTCATCCGCGATCCAGTGATTTTTGACTCAACACATTGATCGAGATTTTCAGGCTAAACACCTTCGTACCAAACTGAATTTAATTATAGTGGACATCATGATCTCGTAGACTACCAAATAAGTTAGTCCACATGGGTACGGTTCATAATTCGAAAATTTATTAGCCCATTTCTATTTCTAATAATACAGAAGCCAAATGAGATTAACTTTCATACGTGGCCTTGGCAAAATTTGTGCTTCATGTATTATGCTTGTAAGGTGATTCTACAGTACCGGCACGATATCAGTACACAATAGTAGTTCTATCTTTTGGTATCATTCTACATAGGATTTATGACGGGTGAGTTAAAGGTAGGATCGTGCTCTTATTATAATTTGTTTCTATCATATGTAATTGATATTTTGAAAATGATAGAATTGGCTCAAATAGAAAGTTTGAGAGTTATTACTTATATATACTTAGAACATAAATATTTGATATAGCTATATAAATATATATCACAATAATAAGCGCAACTGATATGACATTATTTGAGTACTTAAAAAAGTGGGCGATTCAATTAGATGATAAAATTATAAGTAGTAAACCGACTAAGTAGGTGAGATACAGGTTAAAGATCATTGGATTTTTAGGGTCTTTATATTGCATTATTCTTCTCAAGAGTGACATAACAACTATACAATAAGGGTCATTTATGATGAGAATACGACTTTCTATACACCTAAATCAATAGTTCCTACCAAATTTGTAAAAATGTAACTAAGAGATAAATCTTTCCAAGACAACACTTAGCTTAATTAAGATTTATGTATATACTGACTAATCTACTTGCCTTGGAATTGAACTGTAGGTCTTCTCGAACCATCTTAATAACACATATTTTATAATAACCCTAATTAGTTTTATTTACTAAAGATATGTACTCAAAATTTCCATTTCCCAAGAAATGTGGTATTGTAAATGAACTTTTGTACTAAAGTATTCATTACTTCCATTATACATACATATACATACATATACATACATATACATACATATACATACATATACATACATATACATACATATACATATATATATACATATATATATATGCGTATACGTATATGACTTACAAATTATAGGTTTCAACTGTTGATTGACCGTGGAGCTCCTTCAAAAACTGAGGTCCTTAAGCTAGTATCTGTGGGTAATTTTTTTATATATATAACCCAAAACAAGGGGCTAATTAAACGTCTCCTATTTTCTCAGATTTGATCACTGAACTTTAACTAAAATCAAGACCATAAAGAGAGTTCTCTTATTGAGAATTAGACTTTATCAAGCTATGTTATTTCTTTTGTTTTCCCCTTAATTTGTCTTTTTCTTCCCCTTAGACAATTCATTGTGCTTAAGAAGCTTTGAATTTATTAATACAAACTGATTTAAATATTAATTTAATAAATAATAGCTTAAATAAAGACAAGGAAATATTATTTCTCTACATACAACACCAACCATATATATTTGCCGTCATTACCATCACAACCACTTGAAAAACAACCTCTCTATATAAAGATTAATTATTGTTTGACTAATTCAAGTCCCAAAGCACCACAAGTTTGATATTTCATTAATTAAAGTCCCAACTAAATAAATAAAATTAATAAATTTATACGTGTCATTAATTTTGTGTGTGTATTTTTTGATTTATGGATGCAATAAGTCTTTAATATTATTGAATCAAGCTTACACGTGCTAGTAAAAAAGCCGTTGGGCAGCTGCTTTTATTAAATGTGGAAGTTTGGAGAGAGGCAAAACGAGTACTCCTAAATCCTAATATCTAACAACAAAATCGACAACTTGCATTAAATTACTAATTTTAGCAAATGTACGCGCGGTCACATATTCTATAATTATTATAAATGAGGTTAAGAGTTAGAGAAGTATTTTTAAAAATTAATTTCTTCACTATTTTATGGAACTTATTAATTTTCTTTCTTAAATATTAAAATCAAATATTAATAAGTTTAAATAAAATTTTAACAGAACTTTCAACTTTTTGACATTGTTGTCTAAACTATTTTAAAATTTTTAAATTATTTCGTACATACCTAATAATTATATATTTTAAATTATTTAATAATTTAGTAACATATTTGTATAATTTGTATGCTTAATTACATTTTATATCATCGTTTATTAGATCGTAGTAATTTTTTTTAGAATAATGAATTGAAAGATGAAATTTTACTAGTTAAAATATATTATTAAAAACTCTTGAATTTGAAACAATTATATGTATTTGAATGAATCTAATATATTTTTATAGATCTACAAACGCTTGATGTTCTATTTCATCTCTTTTTGCACAATCTAAAAAAACTACATGTATAGTACTTTTCACCTTTGGAGACTTCATTTTAATTCAATTTTATTGTTTAGTTATGCAATGAACGTTTTAAGGACTAGTGCTATAAACATAATATTAAAAATTATTTTTTAGGAATTGATTTATATGACATTTTATATGATCATTTATACTATTAACTAATAATAATACTAAAAATAATAATAATAATAATAATAATATAATAATAATAATAATAATAATAATAATAATAATGTTACTATGTCACATTTTTTATCTATATTAATTAAAAAACTTGTAGTATTTATTGCTTTTAAGTTAACTCTTTCGTCTCCATGTGTATGTCTCTAATGATATAGAGAGAAGACTAGAGTTAGAAAAAGGAAGAGTTGGTTGATGTTGATATCTAATTATTGGAAACTATAGCAAAGAGGTAATCTCCACATTCTGCCTTTAATAAAATATTTTGAATTTATATTATATCAGAACATTAAATAATTTATTAAGGATCATTTAGTGAATTGGAAATTTAGATGGAAAGTCAGCTGAAAGGTGGAGTGAAAGCATGAAAGAACTAGAAATTTAAGAGCCAATTTAGTTAGATTGAGTTCATTAAGTATATGTATATTATAGATCGGCTCGGCTCATATTCAAGTACTTAAAGCTGCTGACGCCGCCATGCTTTTTCACTTTAAATTAATCAAAACTTTTGTCGATAATTGAAAATAATATTTATCTGTTTATTGTACTCTACAACGGCGCTACATGCATTAGCAACAGGACATTATATATATATATATTTGAAAAGGGATATTAAAATGTAAGAAGATAAACAATAAATTTTTTATTAATAAATAGTAATTATAAAACTGTATTCAAATGTAAGATTAAAAATTTACACAAACAGAATTAATTAACAACAATAAATTAGTATTCTCGCTCACGAAGAAAAAAGAAGAAAAGATTTACAAAAAAAAAATAAGAAGAAAGTTTTGTTTCACAAAACATGTTTTAGCTCTCAAATAGTAAGAGTTGTAAAAACGAGTTCTGAAAAACAAATGAGAGAGTACTACCTATTTATAACCAATGAAAGTGGAGTTCACCAGGACCCGCTCACTAATTTATGTTGAAGAAAAAAGAAGAAAAGATTTACAAAAAATGAGAATAAGAAGAAATTTTTGTTTCACAAAACATGTTTTAGCTCCCAAATAGTAAGAGTTGTAAAAATGAGTTCTAAGGAATAAATGAGAGAGTGTTACCTATTTATAACCATGGAAAGTGGAGTTCACCGAGAGCTCATCACTTACCTGAATTATTCTATTCTACAAAAGTAAAAAATATTTTACATTTCTACTCTTGTTTACTTTTGACAAAGAATAGTGAAAAACATATAGTTTGCTAATCATTTGACAAGTAGTATAATTATTACAGAAAATGACAAATTATAAAGATTTCTTGATAATTGTAATCTCGGATTCTTGCGTCTTCATCATTGTGTCTTGAAAAGAGTTATTGCGACTATTATTGTTTTATTTTGGTGGAGCCACTGTTATTGTTCTTTGATAATTACTATCTTTGATTTTTGTATCTTCATTACTGTAATCTTGAAAGTCATTGTGACTTTTGCAGAGTCATTATTGCTATTGATTGTTGGGTATCATTATAGCTGTTGCATTGGAGGATTATTATGATATATCTTCAAGATTACTTGATTCTTTGATTTTGATTATTCCAAGTATTGGCATTTTGCCAAAGGTGAATTATTTCTCTTTATTACTGAGACCGATGTCGTCAAATAAGTCCTTCAATTGTTGAAGAGTAACTTTTCTAGATGATTAGTAACTTAACTCTATGAATAGTTTATAGTAGGATTCATCTCTGTTCTCTAAGAGGAGAAGCATTTCTTGGATTAATCATTTCTCCAATTCGGATTTAGGTTTGGTGGCCTTTGATTTACCTTTTGAAGAGGTTTCAAACTCAGGTTTTGATTTGGGTTTGGAGGAATTCAAAGTTGATAAGTTTATTTGTAGAGCTAGGTTAATTGGCTCATTAATTTTTAATGAAACTTGGATAACAAGATTTGCTAGTCTCATATTAGGATGAACAATCGCAAAATAATTAATGGCTACAATAATTTTCTGGGTATTCAATCTATCCCACCACTTGACATAGTATTCTTTAGTGAGGACTCCATTTTTAACCAAGTATTGTCATTTCAAAATCCAAAGTATTTTGTATTTGTTTAAAAACTAAAGTATTTGGGGAAAGGAGGCCTCAATTGGTGGGGGATAAACCTTTGAAAATAAATTGGAACATTGTTGTAAATCAATTGAAAAAAGGTTCTAAAGTAAGACCATGACTGAACCACCATTTTGAGATTCGATTTAGAAAATTAATTTTGAAATTGTTATCAAAATTTAAAAATCAAAAGTGATAAAAGTCACTACCTTGATGCAAGAAAATCTCGTGCCATGCATCAAGATAGTTAAAATAATTATTGATTTTATTTAAAAGTATTTTGAAACTTAAAGAATGGATTTTTTAAACCTTCATAGTTATGATATTGAGGATAAAGAAAGATTACTAAATGATTCTTTCCTCAGAAATTTTTATTGGGCTAATTTTTATGGATTTTGTTTCTAAGATGATATCTTTGTAGAAACTGAGATTTTTATTATTGGGTCAGGGACATAATGGAATTTAAGAATGAAATGAGTTTTAGTAATTTGTGCAGGATCTTTCACATAAGTAAATGAAGGTTTAATATGAAAGAGATTATAATAAATTGGTTGGTGAAGTGATTGAGCATTAAAAGATTGAGTATTTGAAAAAGGATCAAATTGTTTGACCAGAGTTAATTGATAATCGGGTCCGATGGCCCCAAGTATTGTTAATTGGACTTGATTAGGAGTAGAAGACTCATCTTTGATTTGGGCCTTGAGAGCCAATTGTTGAGTCGAAATCTTCTATTTTTGAACCATTTATCACATATTTTTTAAAAGTGATATTGATTCTTTATAATAAAGATTTCATACCATACTTATAACATTTTTGAAATTCATCAGGCATGATGAAGAAAGTTCCTTTTCGTACCAAAAATTCTTTCATTATTTTATTTGAAAATTCAATTTTAGAATTTACTTGTCTCAATAGATTTTCAGTTAAATTTCATTATAACAGATTTCATTATTTTTGTAAAAACTAATTTTCATACTTTTCTTATAACATTGAATTAATGTTGTATTGAAGTCATACTTCAACCCAACATCTTCTAAAATTTCATCAAATTCATCAATCCAGTAATTTTATAGAGATTCAAATCCATTATAACCATAATTAATGGATGAGAGTCTTGAACAAAAGGCGATTGTCTTGCCATTGAGTTTCTTGATTTTAAAATAATTTTGATTAAATACTCTTGCCCTTACCCTCTCATATTCTAGTAGGCCAGGTTTCTCATATTGCTCTATTGCAGAATCTTGGTATGATTTTCTGTAAAGGATTACAAGTAAGGGGGTCATGAATTTAATTATTAATACATTGGATAAATTAAATATTGAAATCAAAATTGCTATAAATAGATTGTTACCTGAAAAAAATAATATTTGGAAGGAATCTCGAAACATGTTTTGCAGAGTCATAATTAATTAAAACAAAATTTTGATTTAATAAGGCAAATTGTATATAAATTTCAAATTCTAGAAATAATTTGATTCTTTCTGCAAAAATAACTAAAATATTTTATTTTATTATCTTGGCAAACAATTCAAAATATTTTCAATATTGTTTGTCATACTTAAAGAAAATATTTTTAATGTAAACGATCAAAAATTCAATCATTATTGTTTACTAAGAATGCAACCAATTAAGAATTGATTAAAGAATTCAATCATTATATTCTGAAATTTACTTGGAGCAAATTTAAGATCAAATAGTATCATTTTTCATTTATAATGATCAAATATAATTTTTTTATTTGTCAATCTTATTTATTTGGATTTGTCAAAATCTTGATTTTATGTCAAACTTAAAGAATGCAACAACTTCTTTAAATCTGTTAATTTAGTCCATTTTATTTGTTATTGGATATTTTATTTGTTCCAAACATCGTTAAGGAGCTTGTAATTGATTATTAAATGAAGAATTCTTCATTCAAAGATTTAATTTTGAAGAACAGGATCTTGAAGTTATTCTTCAATCCTTTTGGATTTAAAAATAGAATTTTGTTTTAAAGCTTTCAACTTTTTATTATGAGAAAAAAAATTGAATTTAACAGGTTCATCCATAGGATAAGTAATTATCCCATCATACTCTATTGTAAAAGGATACAACAAAGAAATGAATGGTAAACCTATAATTGTTTTATCAATCATATTTTTTTACTAAGACAAACAATGTTTTTAAAACATACATTGTCTTGACAAATATGAACTTTGGTTATTTCATTTTTTATATGTATATGAGTACCATTGGCAGAAGACAAAGATTCTTTTGTATTCTTGAAATACTTGAGACGAACTAGTCCTTCCTACATAAAATTCAAATCTACTCCTGAGACAACAAAAGCCCTTATTGTGAAATCAAAATATTGAATTATTATTCTGACCATTATACACTATTTCTTGATTTTGATATGATTAAGTATTTGGATGAAATCATCATTATTTTGATTGTTGATAATAGGTTCTTCAACCTTATTAATTGAAATTGGGAATCTACTAGGTTCTTGTAGTTTACAAGAATCATGAATTTTAATTAAACTTTTTATTAAAAGATTTCACTCTTCTTTATTTTAATATTTTTAATTTCTTTTTGAACTACATGTAGGATAACTTCTTTTTTCTTTCCTTTACCTTTATTGAATTTTTTAAAGGTTTGTGAAAGGCTTACGGTATTGTTAGACTTAGTATTTTCTTTTAAAATTACTTTCCTAAGTCTTTCTAGGTATTCTAGATTTTTAATTTTGCTAATTAAATCCAACAAGAGATTTTCTTCTTGTTCTTTATTTTTATTTAGAACTTAATTTTTTTTACAACAATTATCCCTACACCCCATAAAGATGTTAAAAGAATCACTGTCATAACTAAAAGAGTTAGATTTTAAGGATTCATGATATTTAAATTCTCCTAAATCATCACTGTCACTATCATAGTTTTCTATTGACTCTACGATTCTAAAAAATTATTATTTATCTTCATTAGAGATTTTTAATTGATTAATTTTGTCTTTAATTTGACAAATTTTAGAAGAATGACCATTCTGGTCATATTTAAAATACTTAAGTTTATTTTTATCAAACGAACATTTATTGTGTTTTCTTCTAGAATAAATTTTATTCTTGGAGAAACATTTGTCAAAGTTTTTATTCTTTAAAAAATATTGGTTAAAAATATTATGCTTAGTCTTATGATATTTTCTCCTACCAGGCTTGTGAGACCTTCTAGGGTTTGAATGAAATTTTTTCCTAATAGAGGGTAAAACATATTGCTCACAAGAATTGCCTAATTCATATTCTATAATTTTATTTTTCATATCAATGCACATTTCAAAATCTTCCTTTTGTATTGTCGTAATAATTGTACCATAGGTAAGACTGTCGTAGTCTATGTTTCCTAAGTTATTACGAATGACTACTCTTATTTTTTTGTGCACAAATTGTGTAATTTATTAATTAAATTTTCTTTTCAAGAGGGTTGATTGTTATCATCCCTTGACATTATTCTGGACAAAAATATATTTTTGTACCAGTGAAATTTACTTAGGGTTGGACACCTAAGATTGGTCAATTAATTACGGATACGCGAAGTAATATTACATGGCATTCCAATGAAGTATTTAACTATTGTGTGAAGTGTATTGGTAGTATCATGTATTGTTTCCTGATTTTCTCTAATGATTAATGTTTCTTCAGCATTAATCTAAACTGCTGAAAGGATGATATTTTTGACTTTTTTATAAGATATTTTTCCTACCAGGAGCGAGCATTCGTGTGAATCATGTGACTAAAAGATTGGTTATCTCATTGTGAAGTAAATTGTGTGTGGTAATATAGTTGTTAGGTATCATTGCCAGGCGTTGAAATTTATTGAGAACTTTCTACTCATAAAGTCCATCAATATTTCATTTGTGCAATTTATCTGTAGAAACATAAAATTGGTTAATAAAAGAACTATCAGTAATTTGAATATCAGGAGGAATAGGCCTTTTAGGCCATTTCCTTTCTAATTTATTAACTTCTAAATTTTTAAATTTATCTTCAATATTGTTAATGTTTAAAGATTTATCTATTGTGGCTGACTCATAGGTAGATTATGACCTATGACTTTCTAAGTCTGAATTACCATCCTGATTAATTACTTTCAATTCTTGAAGTATTTTATCAAATTTTTTAGACTCAATTTCAAATCTTGAATGATTGTTAATCTTATCAGATGAAGATGATTAAGCATATTTATTCATCAGTTCTTGAATCTATTTATTAAGAGGAATGATATTTAAAGTGATTTTTTCTGAAAGATTTATTAAAGATTTTTCTTTCAGAGTTTCATTAGATTCATGAAGATCATCAACCTTATTCTTAATTTTATCTAATTATTTTTCTATTGTAATTAGACTTTGATTGGTGTGATTGAGTTGTTCAATCAATTTTGTATTAGGTTCTTCTTCCTTTGCAATCTTGATAGGAGAAGTAGTGATTACATAATTTTTATAGTTAAGGTCCTTAACAGAGGACGATTCATTAATTTTCTAAATTTTTTAATGTTTCTTTAACGTTTGAAGATTTATCAATTGTGAGAGATTCATAAGTTGATTCTAACCTACGGCTTTCTAAATTTGAACTACTGTCCTCTAATTCTTGAAGTTTATTATTAGTAATATTTTCAAATTCTGAACAATTATTTTGGTTATTAAGCATACCAGAATAAAATGATTCATTAGTTTTTAAATTCTTTAATGTTTCTTCAATATTTGAAGATTCATTAATTATGGAAGATTCATAGGTGGATGCTAACCTATGATTATCTAATTCGGAGATACTGCCACGGTCAATAATCTTGACAGATGATTTAATTTTTAAATCTTTGGATATTTCCTCAAAACTATGTGAAGGTTCATTAATTGTGGATGATTCATAGGATTCTAACCTACATGATTCTTCAATTTTATTATTGGAAGAATTATGAATTATGGATGACTCATAGGTAAATTTTAACCTATGGTTATCTGATTCTGAGACATTATTTTTTAAAGATGTTAACCATCTAAGTATTTAATCATCAGGAGTTTTCTCATTATGAATTTGGAAAGGTTCAATGAAATCTTATTTAGGTTGAGAATTTTCTTGATTAATTTGGATTTCTCAGGCTGTGGATAACTGACAGTTACTACACTGGAATCTTCCTTGACCAATTTAGACCTGAGAATTACTTTAATATTTTTCACATAAATATCTTTGATACAATCAAGGAAAAATATGTTAACTTTGTATTTTGGCATGAATGTCTTCCATTTAGCAAGTATGATTTTCCTTTGTTCCATATTATATGAATCTTTGAACCTATTACATCTATCTAGATTGGCTGGGTCATTATTATGTTGATTTAGACTTTTCCAATCTGGTTTATGTTCTTGGTTCAGGGTATTTGGATTCAAATTTTTTGAATTTCTTAATTCTTGTTCTAATTTTTGAATCCCAAAATTTTTATCGTTAATAGATAATTCAGGAAGGGAACTCCTAGGGGTACTAGACTGGTTATACTCCCTAATTTGAGAATTAAAGGATTGGTAATTAATTTTATTAGATTGTTTAATATTAAGGTTTGTCTGACTTACTTCGGTATTGTTTGAATTTTCCTTTGTTCCATATTGTTTAAATTTTTTAATCCTTTCTCTATTCGAATCCTGATATTTTGATCATTATTAATGGTTGATCTAGAAGATGATTTAAAATTTATATTTTATTGGAGATTTTTGATATATTTTATACCTCATGATCTACTTGATCATCTGTAGAGTATTCAGAATGATCTTCTTGATCATTTGGAAGATATTCAAAATGTTTATGATTTACTTGATCATCTGCTAATCCAAAATGTTCTCCATCCATTATGTTAGATATTGAAGACATTGTAGACTCAATGCTACTAGAATAGCTACTTCTAAATAATCTACTCATGACTCAAGAAACTAAATTATTCGTATGATTGAAAATTTTATACTGTATTTTTGTTACTAACCTTGTGGTGACTTCACAACCCCGTATTAGGCTTCACTCTTTTTCCTTTTACCTCTACAACCACCCTACCCTAGGGATTTACGTATCTAAGAGGTCTTGCCTAGGTCCCTGACACTATCCCAATAGAAACTGATATATCAGCCTCTGATAAATAGATTCCTAGATTAAATATAGAAATAATACAGAGAAATAATCAATTATAAGAATAACCAGCAACTTGGACAGAGAGTGAGGTTAAATAAAAGCAATCATTCATGTAAGAAAATAAGAAAACAATATCAACAATATAACCAACCATAACAGGCGTTGAACAGTTACTTCTGCAGAAATTGAAGTAGAAACAATAATTATCCCCACCAGGTTTGGCTTTGATACCAAAAGGTGTGGAATCAACAATAATTTAGAGAGAGAGTATTAAGATGCAAGAAGATAGAAACAGTGAATGAACATTATTATCCCCACTAGCTTTGGCTCTGATACCAAAAGGTATGGAATCAACAGTGATTCAGAGATGGGGTATTAAGATACAAGAAGATAAATAGTAAAAACCGTATTAACAAATAGTAATTACAAAAACTGTATTGAGGTGTAAGATTAAAAACTTACACAAATAGAGTTTATTGGCAACAATAAATTAGTACTCTCGCTCACTAATTTATGTTGAAGAAAAAAGAAGAAAATATTTACAAAAGAAGAGGAGAAGAAAACTTTGTTTCACAAAACATGTTTTAGCTCTCAAATAGTAAGAGTTGTAAAATGAGTTCTATCTCACAAATGGGAGAGGGCTACTTATTTATAGCTAAGGGAAGTGGAGTTCACAAATGGGAGAGGGCTACAAAAGTAAAAATATTTTACATGCCTACTTTTATCTACTTTTGACTAAGAATAGTAAAAAGCATAAATAGTTGCCTAATTATTTGAGAACTAGTACAATGATTACAAAACGAAAAATTACAAAAAATCTTGTTAATTGAAATCTTGATCTTCGTGGTTGTCATGATTTTTTTAGACTGTTGTTATTTTGATGGAGCGATTGTTACTGGTCATTGATAATTGTTACCCTGAACTAGAGGTCATTGTTCCTTTGCTTGCTTTTGAAGATATGATGATCGTTGCATTATGCTCTGGTGTTATCATATTACCTTCAAAATTATCTTATTGGAATTTTTCCAAAGACAAATTCCTTTGTGAATTATTTTTGAGATAATTGGATGGGTCATTCAATTCCTAAAGAGTGGCCTTTCTGGATTCCTTTTGTTTGGTAATTTGACTCTGAAAGTAATTCAGAGTCAGATTCATTATTTTCCTCCAAAATGAAAAGTATTTCTTGGAGTAACTTTTTCTTTAATTTGGAATTTGGATTTGTGTTATTTGATTTACTCTTTGAAGAGGGCTTGGATTCGGATTTTGATTCCGGTTTGGAAGAATTTGGACTAGATAGTTTTATTTGTCGGGCTAGGTCAAATGGCTCATTAATTTTTAATGAAGCTTTGATGAAAGGATTTGTTAGTCTCATAATGGGATGGACACTTGCAAATTCATAATTGATGGATGTAATAATTTTCTAGGTATTTAATTCATCCCACCATCTAACATAATATTCTCTTGTGAGGATTTCATTTTCCATCGAGTATTGCCATTTCAAATTCCAGGATATTTTGAATTTATTTGAAAAATAAAGAAAAAGTTTCAAGGTAAGACCATGAATGGACCACCATTTTAAGAACCAATTTGGAAAATTTATTTTGAAATTGTCATCAAAATTTAAAAGCCAATCATGAGACAAATCAATATTTTGATGCAAGAAAATCATGTGTCATGCATGAATATAGTCTAAATAATTATATTAATTTTTGTTTAAAAGTATTTTGAAACTTGAAGGATGGATTTTCAGTCCTCCATAGTTATAATCCTGAGGATAGAGAAAAAATGAAAAATGATTCTTTCCTCAGAATTTTTTAATGGGCTAATTTTTATGAACTTTGTTTCTAAGAAAATATCTCTGTAGAAACTGAGATTTTTGTTAATTTGTCCTGAGACATAATGAAATTTAGGAATTAAATAGGCTTTGGTAATTTGTGCTGGATTCTTCACATGAGCAAATGAAAGCTCAATATGAAAGAGATATTCACTGTGTATTTTTTGAAAATGTGAAATTGATTTGTTATTGAAAGATTGGTCATTTGAGAAATGGTCAAATTGTTTGGCCAAGACCCAGATATTGTTAATTGGGCTGTGTTAGGAGTAGAAAGCTCCTATTTGATTTGAGCCTTAAGGGTCAATTGTTGAGTCAGAAACTCTTCTATTATTGAACCATTCATCATTCTTACATGATTTCCGAAAGTAATACTAATTCTTTTAGTTAAAGATTCTACTGCATGCATATGACTTTTTTGAAATCTGTCAGGCATTATGAAAAAAGTTCCTTCTGGAATCATAAATTCTTCTATTGTTTTATTTGAAAATTCAATTTTAAATATTGCTTGTCCCAAAAAATTCACAGTTAAAATTTTACTATTATCATAACAGATTTCATTATTTTTGTAAAACCCTATTTTTTCATCTTTTTCATACTACTGAATTAATGTTGCATTGAAGTCATCCTTCAATCCAACATCTTCTAAAAGTTCATTCAATTTATTAATTCATTCATTTTTTGGATATTCAAATCCATTATGACCATAATTAATAAATGAAGATTTTGAACAAAAAGTGGCTGCTCTGCCATTGAGCTTCTTGATTTTAAAAGAAGTTTGATTGAGTATTCTGGGTTCTACCTTTCCGTATTATAGTTTGCCAGAATTCTCAAATTCCTTCATTGTAGAATCTTGGAATTATTCCCTGCATAAATTTATAAGAAAGAAAGTCAAGAATTGGATTATTAATAAAGTGGACATTGAAATTAAAAATATTGAGAATAGGTTGCTACCTGGTAAGAATTTATTTAGAAGTAATATTTTTCATTCAAAATACATTTTACAGATTTGCAGTTAATTTTCAAAAGACATTTTTGAATCAAGGCAAATTGTATGATTTGATTAATGAAATAATAAATTTCAAGTCCTGAAAATCTATTCTGAAATCGCTTGGTTCTATTTGTAGAGACAACTAAACTATAATATTTTATTATCCTGGCATAAAATTTAAAATAGTTCCAGTATTGTTTAACATATTCACAATTGTAAACAATCAATAAACTTAACCAGTGTTGTCTAATAAGAATGTTAATAATGCAGACAATCGAAAAATCAGTAAATTGATTAAAGAATTCAATTATTATATTCTGAATTTTACTTGGAGCAAATCTAAGATCAAATGGCATTATTTTCCAATTATAATGATCAAATTTAATCTTGTATTTCTCAATCTTATTTGTTTGGTTTTGCTAACATCCAGTTTCTATGCTAAACTTAGAGGATATATCAACATTTCTCAGCCTGTTGATTAAGTCTCTTTTGTTTGGCATTCATATTTTATCCATCCTACAATATTGTTAAGAGGCTTATAAGTACTGACTAGACGATGGACTCCTTGTTTAAAGATTTTAATTTGATCTTGAAGATCAGGTTTCTGAAGCTGTGCTTCAATTTTTCCCAATTTTATTTTTTCTTGTAAAAACCCCAATTGTTTCTCTTTACAAGAGATTGTATTTATGGATTCGAAAACAATTTTTCAAATTCTCATTGTGAGGAAAAGAAAGAAATTTGAATTTAATAGGTTCATCCATAGGATAAGTAATTATCTCATTATACAATATTGTGAAATGATATAACAAATAAATGAATGGTAAGCCCAAATTATTTTATCTGTCATATTCTTTACTAAGACAAATGATGTTTTGAAATATACATTATCTTGGAAAATATGAACTTTGAGGATTTCATAATTAATATGCATTCGGGTACCGTTGGCAGAAGAGAATGACTATTTCATCTTCTTAAAGTACTTCGGAGGAACTAGTCCTTCCAACATACAATTCAAATCTTCTCCTGAACTCACAAGAGCCATTGTTGTGAAATCAAAATTTTAAATAATTATTCTGACCATTATGTGTCATTTTCTTGATTTTGATGTGGTGAAGTATTTGGATGAAATTTTCATTGTCTTGACAGTTAATAGGTTCTTCAACTTCATTATAAAAAATTAGTAATTTACTAGGTTCACTAAATTCTTATTTATTAATTAGATTTTATATTTTTAATAAAAGTTTAATTCTTCATTTATTTCTGTGTTAGAATTTCTTAATTCTTTTATTTCTATTTTTATATTTTTAATTTCTGTTTGAAGTTCCTGTAAGGTAACTTCCTTTTCTTTCTCTTTTATCCTAGTGAATTTTTCAAGGGTTTATGAAAGACTTGCAGTATTATTATTACTAGACTTAATATTTTTTTCTTCAGAATTACCTTTTTAAGTCTTTCAAGGTATTATTGTTTTAATTCTGGATTTTCAATTTTACAAGTTAAATCTAACACGAGGGTTTTTTGTTCTTCATTTTTATTTAAGACATTAATTTTTAGCATCAATTATCCCTACACCTCATAGTGATGTTAGGAGAATCACTGTCAGAACTTGAGAGGTCAGTTTCAGAAGATTCAAGAGTTTCATAATCTTCTAAATTTTCACTATTACTTTCATAATAATCTATTGTTTTTAAGATTCTAAACAATTATTGTTTATCTTCTTCAAAAAAATTTAATTGATGAACTTTATTCTTAACTTAACAGCTGTTAGAAAGATTACCTTTCTGACCACACTTAAAACATGTAATATTGCTTTTATCAAAAATTTTATTAAACTTTTTTCTGGAATAATTTTTATTCCTAGAGAAATGTTTATCAAAATTTTTATTCTTAGAAAAGTTTTGGTTAAAACTTTTATTCTTATGTTTGTGGTAATTTTTTCTATACGGCTTATGAGACCTTCTAGGGCTTAAGCGAAATATTTTTCTATTTTTCTAAGAAGGGGCAATAGAGGGTAAATCATATTGCTCAAAAAAATTACCTAATTCATATTTAGTAGCTTTACTTTCCTTTTTATTTTATTTATTGATTTTCATATCAACACACATTTTCAATCCTTCCTTTTGTATTATAGTAATCATTGTTCCATAGGTTAGACTATCATAATCTATATTACCTAGGTCATTACTAAGGACTGTTCTTATCTTGTGTGTAAATAAATTGGGTAATCCACTAATACATTTTTCTTTCCAAAAGGGTTGATTACTATCATCCCTTGACATAACTCTGGATAAAAATATATTTTTATATGAATTAAAATCACTTAAGGTTGGAAACCTAAAATTGGTTAATTGATCATGAATACGCGAAGTAATATTACTTGGCGTACGAATGAAGTGTTCAATTATTGTATAAATGAGTGTATTAATTCCATCAGGTATTGTTTCCTGATTTGCTCTAATAATTGGGTTTCCTCTAGCATCAATCTTTACTGCTGAAAGAATGGCAATTTTGAAATCTTTTTTAGATGTTTTTCCACCAGGTATAGAACATTCCTGTGAATCCTGTGACTACAAGATTTATTACTTCTTCATGAAGTAAATTGTGGTTGGTAATGTAGTTGTTAGCTACCATTACCATGTGTTGTAATTTATTAAGGACTTCATGTTTAGAAAGACCATCAATCATATAATTTTTCTGCAAAAACAGAAAATTGATTAACAAGAGAAGATTTAGTAATTTGAATATCAAGAGGCATTGGTTTCTTATGCAATTTTTTTTCTAATTTATTAATTTCTAAATTCTTCAATGTTTTTTCAATATTGTTAATATTTAAAAATTCACTTATTGTAGATGATTCATAGGTTGATTGTGACATATGACTTTTTGAATCAGAATTATTATTTTGGTTAATTACTTTCAATTCTTAAAATATTTCACCAATTTTTTTCAGACTTAGATTCTAAAATATTGTCTTGATTAATAATCTTAACAGAAGAAGACGGCTCAACAGATTTATTCTTTAATTCATTAATCATTTTATCACTCTTTTTATTAATTGGAATAAGTTTTAAAGTCATTTTATCTGAAAGATTTATTAAAGATTTTTTTCAGGGATTCATTAGGTTTAGGTTCATTAAGAACATCAACCTTATTCTCAATCTCATCTAATTGTTTACATATTGTAATTAGACTCCGGTTAGTATAATTGAGTTGTTCAACTACTTTTTTGTTTAATTCTTCTTCCTTTGTAATTTTGAAAGGAGAAGCAGTGATTAAAGATTTTTTATGATTAATCATGATTTTTTCTAGAGGATGATGACTAGTAGATACTACACTAGAGTCTTCCTTAACCCATTTATACTTTGAAATTACTTTGATATTTTTTTCATAAATATCTTCAACATAATCAAGGAAAAATATATCAATTCTAAATTCTTGCATGAATGCCTTCCATTCAACAAGTATGATTTTTCTTTGATCCATATTATATGAATCTTTGAACTTATTACGTCTATCTAGATTGGTTGGGTCATTATTGTGTTAGGTTAGACCTTTTTAATCTGGTTTATATTCTTGACTCAGGATTCCTATATTTAGAACTAAGAGTTGAGGATTAACATAGTGAAAGCTTCCTTGGAAATCCGATCCAGTGGGTGCTTCAGCTTCATCATATTGATCAGACTTATGAACAAAGATTGGCTGGCTAACTTGAGAACTTGTGGTTATGCCTTTAAGTCTTAAATTCTTAATTTGTAAAATTTTTAATTCTTGTTCTAATTGTTGACTCCTGAGACTTTGATTATTATTGATGGATGATTCGGAAAAAGAATTTTTAGGGGTACTTGACTAGCTATACTCCCTAATTTGTGGACTAGAACTAGAAGATGATTGAAAGTTAATTTTAACAATGTCATCCATGTACTGCTGGATGTAATCTACATCTTCAATTGGTCTTTGAATTGGAGTAGGTTGACTTTCATTTGTTAAAAGCCAATTTGTTGGTAAATTAATATCAGACCACCTAATTCTTTTAGGAACTCTAATATTAGCATTACTTTGATTAGATTGGATCAATAAGATTTGATTCTTTGGACTCCTATTAATGGCTTGAAAATTCATATTTGTTTTGGTAACTTTGTAATAATTTCAGAAGATTAAAGAAAGAGGTTGGGTGCCTTCTAGGGCTTGGTAATCATTAGTTTTAATATTTAAAATTAATGATTTTAAAATATGGGGATCTTCTAAACTAACAGACAGATTTGAGAAGTAATCAAAATAGATTGGAACATTATAGAGTGAGGATTCAATTAATCCTAAGATACTATCATTAAAATTTATAAATCTTATATCTCGCAAGGCTAGTAAGACAGAGGTATTTAGGCATTTTCTTGTGAACGGTTTCACTCCAATCTAAACTAAACTAAAATGAAGGAAATTATATCCTTATTGAATATGATGATTTATTGCATCAGAGGAAAGTAATTGACAGGTTTCATGTTCTTTCCCAAGAGCATATATTTTTTCAATTGTTTTTACATGATGCTGAGGCTTGAAGGAAGTAAGAGACCATGTTGCTTTATAAATATTTTTATTGGGGATTTTAGGTATATTCCATATCATATTGTCTACTTGATCATCTGCTAATTTAATATGTTCATTATTTATTATGTCAAGTATTGATATTATTGTAGACCTATTACTACTAGAAGAATTACTTCTAAATAATCTACTCATGGCTCAACTAACTAAATTATTATTATTATTGAGAATTTCGTACTATATTTTGTTACTAACCTTGTGGTGACTTCTACAACCTCCTATTATTCTTCATTCTTTTCCATTTCACCTCTACAACCACCTTACCCTCGGGATTTACGTATCTAAGAGGTCTTACCAAGGTCCCTAAAACTAACAAAATAGAATCTGGTACGTTAGCCTCTGATGAACAGATTCACAGATTAAATAATATAGAGAAATAATAAATTATAAGAATAACCAGTCACTTGGGAGGAGAATGAGATTAAATATAAGCAATTATTCATGTAAGCAAATAAGTAAACAATAATATCAATAACCAGCCATAATAAGTGGTGAATAGTCTAATTAAGCATAAATTGTGTAAGTTTTTAATCTTACACCTCAATACAATTTTGTAATTATTGTTTGTTAATACAGTTTTTACTGTTTATCTTCTTCCATCATAATACCCTATATATATAATTTTTAATTAGTAGATATCTATTATAAAGAAACAGAGCTACACAGTCAGCAACAATGTTGGGTCCTGACTCCCACCAACAATCTACTTCCTGATTATAGATCCCAAAATGAGCTAATCTATGGGCTACTTCGTTATAATATCTAGGGACCTAAATAATTCTAATTCCAAAAAAAATCTGGAAAGAAGAGCAAAACACTTGTCTAAAATAAGGCCCAGCTCTGAATAAACTCTCGAGGGGGAGTTTATTGCTTGAACGAGAGCCAAACAGTCAGACTCAATAATAGCTATCAGTAGGTGTTTCCACAGTAAGAGATAGCCCTTCGAGGAGAGCTAGAGCCTCAATGATCAAGGCTGAATAATTAACTCCAAACCTCTTAGAAAAAGCGCCCAATATACGTCCATTATCATCTTGAAATACCCCTATAGCAGCACACCTATCTGAGCTCTTGGCACCGTCAACATTAAGTTTCAACCCATTAAAATCAGACTCGTGCGTTGATGGAGAGGGGGTCCATAACCTGGCAATTTGTAGCTCCATTTCATTCATAATCTGGTATTTCTCAATCTAGTTTTTAATCCCGCAAGGTTGTTTAGACTTATTTTCATGGATCAGGCTATTGCGCTGTGTCCATATACCCCAACATAAAAACACATATTGAGATAGAGCCTGCCTGTCCAGCTGGTTGAAGAAAATGGCTATAATTTCCAGCATGGGCCATTTAGCACATTGTTTAGGAATGAAGTCTAGAATGCCTACCTCATTCCATACATCTGCAGATAATGGGCATAGGAATAAAGTATGCCCAGTCGTCTCCCTTTTCCCACAGAAGCTACAATTATCATTTAAATTTATTTTCCTCATGAACAAATTAGCATTCGTGGGAATTATATCTAACGAGACTTTCCACGTGAAAATTTTAACCTTGTTAGGAATATTTAAATTCCAGAGTTTCCTCCACCACTAAATTTCATCTTGTTGGACGAGGATGAATCTGAATTGAAGGTAGATAAACCCATAAGATATCCACTTTTAACATAATAACAACCTTTATTATCATAATGTCAACATAACTTATCTCCCCCACTATTTGGCAATAAAGTTCTACCATTTCTATGTCCTCCGTATTAAGCCATTGATTAAGAGCTTGATGATTCCATTACCCTTCTGTGATTAGATCTGCTACATTTAAGTCTGATTGCCTAGGTTTTGGAGTACTAGGAAGGAAAGTGAACGGTCACGAAATCCATGGATCTCAGAATACCTAAATAGGTTGACTATCTCCGACACACCATCGAATTCCTTTACGAAGCAACTTAGGGCCCCAAATAATGCTTTTCCATATGTATGAGCTTTTTGGTTTAGCTTTACATGAGAGGAAATATGAGGAATGGAAATATTTTTCCTTCAAGATACGCGCCATAAGACTATCTGGGTTGGTGGAGATACGTCATCCCTGTTTAGTTAAAAGAGCTTGATTAAATATCTCAAGGGATCGGAACCCCAACCCTCCCATGGTTTTGGGTTTGCACAGATTACCTCAAGTCATCCAGTGAATTTTTCTTTTATTTTCTTAGGAGCCTCACCAGAATTTAGCCATTTCCATGCTAAGCTCCGAATAGAAATATTTGGGAAACCAAAAAACATTCATCGAGTAAGTCAGAAGAGCCTGCACAACTGCTTTGATTAGGATCTCTTTTCATGCTATTAAGAACTATTTTTCACACCAAATATTCATTTGCTTCCGTGATTTCTTCGTAATATCCTAGAATAAATGGTTTTTACCTGTTCTCAACCATGAAGGTAATCTTAAGTATCTCTCATGGCAATTCATTAATCTGATACCCATCAAACCAGTGAGAATCACACACATATCCGAGGCAACGTTTGGAGAAAAATCCATAACAGATATTTTATAATTTGCGCACTGCCCTGAAGCTCTAGAGTATAATTCTAGGATGTTATTAATGGTCCTGTAATTATCAAGATTGGCCCTGCAAAATTAAAGATCGTCATTCACAAAAAAATAAGTGTGAAATGAGCGGGCTATTACAACAGATCCTGGGGAACACTAACCGGTTCCTACATTGAGCATCAACTAAAATGCAGATAAACCTTCAACACACAATAAAAACAGGTATAGTGAAAGAGGGTCTCCTTGATGGAGACCTCTACAAGGTATAATGTTACCATGCACCAGGCCATTTATCATAAAAGAGAAGGACATTGAAGAAACACATCTATGAATTAGATCAATCCGCCCATAATTGAATCTCAATTGTTTCATCATTGCTACTAGAAAATTCAATTCTACCCGATCATATGCTTTGTTCATATCGAGTTTAATTACCGAATAACCTTGCTTGCCCTTTTTACTCTTAATTAGAGAATATATCATCTCAAAAGCAACAATAATATTATCAGTAATAAGCCTTCCTTTTAAGAAGGCACTTTGAAAATCTAATATAATCAAAGGTAATATATTTTTAAGTCTGTTAGCATAGCCTTAGATATGATTTTATATATGACAGTACGTAAACTAATCGGAGGATAATCAGAAACATGCTCGGGTTTTTTATTTTTAGGGATAAGAACTATCAAAGTTTGGTTAATACTACTAATATCAGTTTTGTTATTCAAAAAAGAGAGACAATAGGAGGATGTATCCTTACCCATCTACACCTGGGCATTTGGGTGGGTGAATACCCCAAAAAGCTTCCTCAATCTCTTTTTCTATAAATAGAAGAAGTAGTTTATCATTCATTTCGTTCGTAATCTTTCCAGGGACACATCAAGTTACAGCTTCAATGGCGGAATTATCCGGGTCTGAAGACGTGAAAATCCCATTAAAGTATTCCTTCACCATATCTACAATACCCTCAAAGGACATCTGCCAGGATTGATTCGCATAAAAAGTCCCATGAATTGTGTTATTTTTCCTTCTCTCCGAGGCCTTTGCATGGAAGTAAGCTGTGTTTCTATCACCCAATTTTAACCAATATGATCTCGATCTTTGCTTCCAATAGAGCTCTCCTGATTCTCCAAAACGGCAATCTCTGCTTGAAGATTCCTGATCTAGGACTAATCTGAGTCAGTGTGGAAAACTTCCAATAATTTCTTTAAGGAATGACGGGCATCCGTAAGTCTTTTTAGAGAGATCTGAATTTCCCAACATTCCACTCTTTCAAAGACAATAGGCAATTATTTAGATTGGATAAAATTTGTTTAGCCCCTATTCCTTGTTTGCCGAGAGTCCAGACCCTAGAGAACACTTCCATGCATTCATCTTCCTTGTCCCAATAAGCTTCAAAGTGTACTCTCTTTCCAAGCTTTGACTGCATTTGACCATAATTCTCAATTCCATCCCACTTCTCAATATGAGCCATGAGGGCTCTACGATCTGAAGTCCAAAAACCCATAGTCTCAACCCAAGCTCCTAAGAAATGGTTTTTTCCATCTGTCAGTAGAAAAAGCCCGATCTTTCCTTTCCTTGATAAATTCCATCCTCTCTCCCTTGTTCTACCAGGTAAATACAGGACCTTTATTGTCTAATTTTGAGAGCTAACAATATTTCAATGTTTCCTGAAATTCTTTTAATTTTGAGTCGCTACGGGGAATTCCTCCAACCTACTCTGAATGTTGAAGAATTGCATTAAAATCACCCATTTTGTCAACCACGTATAGTTGGATGTCTTCGCTAGATGATGAATAAGCTCCCAAGAAAGATCTCTCAAAGATGTGATCGGATTACGGTAAAAATTAGTAAATCTCTAAATAAACTCACCATCATCCGTAACTAGGGCATCAATATGTCCTGGGATTAAGAACAAATGGATACCGAAATATCCCCTTCCCAAAATAAAGCTAATCCACATTTTAGTTCACTTCGTTCAACAATTTACCTGTTCTGATAGCCCAATCTCCTTTTAAAATTTTCTGCTTTAGCTTTCCCCAGCTCTGTCTCCATAAAAAAATAACATTTAGGTAATTTTGTTGCACAATTTTGTGCAATGCGTTGAATGCTTGGGGTTTATCCAGACCCTGAGCATTCTAGCTTAGGATATTCATTGCTCGTAACGGGTCCAATCCTCAGATCCCGCTGCATTTATCATCTGAAACCTGGTCTGAAATTTTTGCTATTTTTTAAACGGTTGAATATTCCTGAAAAGTGTTACGTTTAGTTGGAATGGATGACATCTTTGGGGTGTTTGGGCTGCCTGCGTTAACTTCAATCGACCCAACCATCTTATTAAACATTCTCCATTTAGCTTCTTTCACAATCGGGCCACTTAATTTGTTACTGAGCTCTTAGCCCAAACAGGCAATATGGGTCATATCTTCTTTCATATTTTTAATTCCCTCTTGCTCTAAAACCTGATCTGATCCACTAGGGGGCAAGGAAACCTCCAAAATTTCGGGCATCATACCCCTATGTTAATCATCATTATTCCTTCCCCTAAATTCCGTAAGATATTTGTTTTCTCTTCCATCACCAAGTTTCCACGTATTTACCTTGGAACTACAATCATCTTTCCTTTTCTCGTGTGTTCCTCTCTCTCATGCTCGTGATTTTCTACTACCAGTCTCCTTCCGGTAATTCTCCACTATTGTTGTGCTCCGCGACTTCAATCCTTCCTCAGGCTTTGTCGCGTCTTTATTTTTACTTGTTTCTGACTCCCAACTTCCTTTTTCTTCCATGTTCCTTCCTTCCAATTCCTTCCTCTGTAGAACTCCGTCTATAGAAGATGATTCTATTGAGTTCGAGCTTGGCATTTTAAACAGTGGTCCCGTATATTTTGGTTGATTCGAATCTTCATCCCTCTCCTTAACGGCTTCCTCACATCCATCCAAATCTGAATATATAAATATTTTCCCCAAAAACCTCCTTCTGGGTGCTCATCCACTTCCTTGAATATTCCTATGGCATTACCTATCTGCTCACCCAAACTAGTTGTCATACATGAGAATGGAAGATTAAATACACGAAACCAGAAATGGACGCCTTGGTTTTCTATCTCAGAAGGTTGTTTCAGACAATCCAGTTCCCCAATTAGCACGTGAGGTTTATCAAAACGCGACGACTCATTTAGCAGCACTCTCTTACGATCTAATGGGTGCCAAAATTGAGTGATAAACATATCCTTCCCAACCTCCTTAATCAACGCTCCTTTACCAGGATTCCACAGTTTCAGCATCGTTGATTTAAAAGCATTTTTGTTCACACCCTTTTTGTTCAATACCTTCATTACCAAGCATAAATTTACGTCCAAGGAGTTCTGTAGATTCTCACCATCCACATCAATCACACTTTCCTCTTCTAATGTAAGAGAAAGACCTTTGCACAATTCCTCCATTGACACATTCCAGTAGAGAAGAAACAATCAAGAAAGACTAGAAGAAAACCTCTAAGCTCATACTGTGATGAGGGAAAACTCCAGTACATTATATATTTACTTACATGTATAATAATTAATGTTTGATAATTCTACATGGAAAAGCTAGCGTGAAAAGTTGATCTATTACGACCAACACGGTTTTCATTTTCTTCTTCTCTTAGAAAGTACTCCTGAGTTAATTATAGAATCTCAAATCTCTCTCAATAGTGGTATCAAAGATCATTTGCTATTGGAACCCTAATAACAGAATGAAAGTTGATCTCGACTGTCCGTTTTCATTTAGACGGTCCCGAAAAAAATTAACGGGTAATTTCATTTGTTTACCTTCAACTAAGTCGTCCATATCAAAACAGACTGCTCAAATGATGACAACTGTCTAAGGACTTATTATAGTCTAACAAATAGGTAATTATCCATATTATGTACTGTCAAACAACGCTCCTGAATCTCTAGATGTAATGTTTTAGTTTTATAAATTCTCGTTTATCTAATTTTTTTGACACGCTCGTTTATCTAATTTGATCTTTGAAATATATATATATATATATAATATTTTTGACATATATGATTTATAATAAACTAAACTTTTTATTGGCGAATGAATGTACAAATTTCTCGCATATTTATGTTTAAAAGAGAAATGAAGAAGAAGACAAAGCTCACATAAATTTTAGCCAAGATTGGTATGATATATTTATTATTGGAATGACAGAGAGAATAAAACATAGGGCCAATGTCAGTGTAGTTTCTTGGCTTTTCCTTTTTTTAATAAATTACAACCTTAAACGTTGTTTGTTCCATTGCTGTGAAATATATAAGTAATGCCACGAACAAGAGCAGGTAGAATTCATTAAGTCAGAGCTGATTAAAGTCCCAAGAGATTGCGAATTTCTTTGCAAATTTTTGCGTTACCTATGTCACCTATTTTTTCCCATATTCTGTCATCCATGATATATAAAAGAGTAATTTTCGTGATATTAATTTTCTTAAGACTAAGATGGGTACACATACATCGTGAAGATGGAGACGTCTCCTTGAAGGTAGAGAATTGTTATTGGGTGGCGTTAAATGGTCGATTGATAATGGCGGTAATAATAACATTTGAGATGAGCTGTGAGTCTCTATACTTAATATTTTTCACATATTAATTTCTTAGAACTCAGATCTAGTTGGATTAGTGAACTCATCCCTCTTAATTATTGAATAATATAGTCAGCAAGTAATAAGTTATGCTAATTATATATTTGGTGATAACATTTCAGCATTGGTTTTAGCCTCCAATCCTGTTTTTTATGCTCGATCTAAACACACCAAAATTGATTTTCATTTTGTCCAACTGAGAGTAATTCGCAAAGAGTTATCCACTACATTTCTACTATTGATCAACTTGCTGATATACTAACAAAGCCTTTGTCTTTAGCTCGGTTTTCTAATCGTTTTGGCAAATTAATAGTTGATCTCTCCACCTTCAATTTGAGGCGCATGTTAAATAATACAGTCAGTAAGTAATTAGTTAGGCTAATTATCCATTTTAGTTGTTAAGCTTGTTAAGCGTTTTGTTTCAGTCCTATTGTATTTAAAGGGTTTAAACTGTACAGTTCAATCTGTAGAGTAATAATACAAAATATTCTTCAAACTCTTTTCTAACTGTTCTCACTAATGACATCGATTGGAACATCCCTCTTATTGAGAATTTTTTTTTCCATCTAACGTGGTGGTGATCAGAACCACCATATTAGGAAACTTGGTGGAATTGATAAAGATATTTGGCACTTCGATGACACTAGAAAATACACAATTGGATTAATGTACAAGTTGGCCATGCAAATTTGCTGAGTGATGGAAGATTGGGGAGGAATAAACTGACAGGTTCTTGCAGCGTGGCAACCGATTCGGTTGTCTGGAAGAGGCTTTGGAAACTCAAGATTCCTTCTAAATTACATGACTTTTTGTGGAGACTGATGAATAGTTTCTTAGCTTGCAGAAAAATCTTTCGGGTTGAGGGATGAATACTAAGACTGTGGGTGTGCTTTGTGGTGAAACTAATGAAACTTTATGCAATCTATTATTCCATTGTCAGGTTGCTCATCAGTTTTGGTTCTTGAGTAGATTTTGGCTCACTCTAGTGGTTTTCTAGGACGACTGTGATGGAGATATGTGGAATTTTATATGTGATTCCTTGTTCTCTTCACATGATTTTGAGAAGGATGCGCAATATTTCATGTTCCATCATTGGAGGTTGTGGAAAGCTAGGAACATGAAATGTTTTAATGAGGCTGAGTTTGAGCCGCTAGATGCGGTTAATGGAGCTGAAGACCATTTTGTTGAGTTTTCCCGTGTTGTATCCATGACAAATGCCATTTTCGATGCTTCATAGGAGGATTGGCAGACGAATGTTTAGGATAATTACTGGACATTATTCTCGGATGCTGCTAGCTCCCCAACTGATGGGCGAGGTGGCACTGGATGGGTGTTATGAGATCCTGACAGTAACCTGGTTGTGGTGGGTATGAAGGCTCTAAAGTGTTCAGAATTAATCTTACAAGCTGAAGCTTTTGGGGTTCTTTGGGGTATGGCACTTGCACATGAGAACCTTTTCCCATCTCTTAGGCCGGAGAGGGGAAAGATTTCATGTGATTGACACTTGCACATGGGTTAGTCGATCTTAAGAGATGGGGGAAGCCCGTCTGATGCCGCCAACCGCGCGAGCTTCAAAAATGAATTAGATTAAAATTCTTAAACCAGGACGTGGTGGTTGACGGCAACGTTCTCATTTGAATATTTGCTGCCACCACCAAGATTTACACTGACGACCACTCCGCCCGGACTCACGTCCTAGGTTTTGCAACGACCGCCACATCCTCGTACTCATCGGGGTCTGGCATTTGCTCCGACGGCCGGGTATAGGACGCGCGCTTTCGACTATTTAATCCTGAGCATATTCTAGTTCTCTTGGATTGTTCGAGGTTAATTGATACCATCAAGAATAGTCACTCGTTCGAGGTTAATCCTTATACAGATGATATAAGGATTCTCTCTAATAATTTTTCTACCATTTATTTTCAATTCATCCTAGATCTAAAAATGTCACTGTCATGCTTGTGCCAGTGAAGGAAATTTGAGTAGAGAGTCTTTTATTTTGTGTTATCCATTCCCAGAGTCATCGTTTTTGTTGAGCGTGAACTATGTTATTCCCGCTTGGTTGATTATTAATGATATTATTTCTTTGACAAAAAAATGATACATGTCTTCTTACAAAATTCTACTGAAATTTGACGTTAGCAAAATTCTTAAGTAAACTAATGGTTCTTAAAAACACCAATGAGATTTTTGTTGGGCTCTGTTTATTTCGTGTTATCTTCTATTATTAATTGTAATCATGTTGTAGTTCTTTTATAATTAAATTATCACGTTTGGTTGAAGTAATTACTAAATTAGGACACAATCTAAGTTTGCATGCAATCTTAATTTACAATATATTAAGTCAATTGAATTGTAATAGAAAATGAGAGCAATCCTAATTTATAATGCAATAACAATTCTGATAACAACGAAAACTATTTTGGTATCATTATCTAGTTACAGATAACAAATATGTATTATTATTATTATTACTAGGAGAATAACATAACATGATTTGAAATTATATGACCAATTTTATTTATTTAGTTAAGATCAACTATATTAAAATTTACTAATAATATTAATTTAATTAAATACCAATCAAACATAGTTAAAATTGCACATCAAAATGGGTTTTTGCATGATATGAGTGAAAAGTTATTTAAGTAACTTCATGTTATTCACACAAATTTACAGTAAAATTTATTCTATATTAAACATAACAAAATCTAAAATTGGCGTACATCATTTCACAAATGATCATGCACAATCAAACGTCACAATTAAATTGTGCCAGCAACTAAATTGCTACTAGTTGATTTTTCACCTATTCAATTAAGATGATCGTTTTAGATTACACGGATCAAAAACCCCTATTATAGATAACGTATAACCCAAATAATATATCTAACAAGTTAAAAGGAATAGTGAAAATTAATAAATCATATTTAACATGAAACACTTGTTAGAATGAAGAGAAACCACGAAGACTCCAAATAAAATGTTCTATTATGCAAACCATATGTTTCATGACTGAGTTTTTTAGACACAAGTATTGAGGATGCCTTCTTCTTTCTGGAAAGAGGGTCCCGACCCAGATTTATTTTTCCAAACTTTATTCGCAATACAGAAGACGATTACTCCTAGATGACAAAACTGATCGGAATTGACTAAAGATTATGTTTCAATTAATATTGGGACAAGGAGAAGACTTTTAATTTCCTACATGACAAGAAATAGTAAAGTCAACTAGTGGAGTCAAATCAGATAAATTGAGATGGCCTCATGTTTATAGAATTGATAATTATTTTCTGATTTAGATAGTTGATATCTAAATTTATTGTTTATATCAAACATAACTTTCTGTCAAATAAAAGGGACTTGAATCTGATAAAAACTATTGATTTACACTTAGATGGAGACCAAAGAGAAAAATGCTACCCTCGTATTGTTGGATTGAATTTTAGATTTTGAAAAAAATTAATGATCAATAATGATTCGTTGGTGATACATAAAATTTGTCTAAAATAAATATTCAATTGAATTAAATATAAAATCATTCAAGATCATACATATTTAGATAAACATATTGAAAAAAGATAGAAACAATTTATATATTTTCTTGTATTAGAGAAATTTTGATTTGACGGAATCTAAATATTTGTCGTTTGTTCTTCGTTCTTGAGATTCACAAAATTTCAATTGACATTCACACTAACAGCCACCTATAGGATTCAGAAGTATATCTCGCAAGAAAATTGTTCGGAATAAAATGTAGAGTCTTTAAACAACTGAGGAAGAAAAAGTAATTTTTCTTCTTCCTATGATAGTTTTCGGCGGCAACTATAGGGGAGGGGAGAGAAACTCCTTTCTGCTCTCAATAGTCACACACTTTGATTAGGGTTAGAGATACAACCCTAATACAATCCGTTTCATAATAATTATGAAGTTTACACATATACTCATATATGTTAAATTGTCGAAATTCATCTTCATGTGCGCTGTTATCTGTGATTTTTACATTTCCTCTAGAGCCAAGACTGTGTTCAAATTCATCAATTCAATTTGATAAATTAAATTGATCCCTATCAATTAATTAATTTCTTTTATTTACTAAATATCTAATAATTAAAAAATAATAAATTAATTAATCTGAACATTAATTTTGGTATTCACTAATTTAGTGATGACACCCATCACATATGGGTTTGGGAAGTGTACATTGATCCAAAACATGTTTTTGGTCCAATTGATGTTATTTCTCATTCATGTCCTTATGAGCTATTTCTGAGACCGCATGGACCTACATGAATAAACCTATGAGATTCAAATACTCGGCTAATTTATCTCTATAAATTCCTGATTTATTTAATCCCGACATTGTACGACTTCACTATAGGTATAATATCGAATCAACTCTCGATTCACGCGCACTATATTTTTTGTTGGTGCAAATAAACATTTTCATTTTACGCCCTTCTTGAATATTAGTAACAAGAGTGTGATTTAAATTTTCATTTTACCCTTCTAGTTATTATTTTCTTAATTTATTTATTGATTGTGAATAAAAAAGACATAATAGTGAAATGTCTCGTACAGAACACCATGTATTATTCAATGATTATTTTCATCGAGTACCTGGTGAGGTTTGTTTATTTACACGCTCATCAATAAAGTATAAGGTGATATTGTTGTTTTCATAATCTCGTCACGAATTTCATATATGTGAATCACGCAACTCTAACATAGTTGAATCACAGTCCTAATAGCCGATGTATTGTCTAACAATTCAAACTCACTCTTTTGGCATATCAAAGATCGCAAGTAACTAAGTCAAGTTTCATATTCACCTCAAGATTAAAGTAATTATGAAGATACCCTTAATGTGTAACAATCAGATTTAGAGCTAGATAAACGATTTTGCTCTAAACTAATTAATTATTGGTCTATTCAACATATTCCATAATATGTATAGGTCAACAGTTAGAGTCTCCACTCTTAAGATCGACATTCATTGGTTCAACCTAACAGTCATAATTGGACTCGATTATCCATTCAATCATAAGACTGCAAATAATATTTTGAACTATCTGAAATACCGCTAAGTCTTTACTCTTTTTACGTTGATAATAATTTCATGACTTAAGTAAATTATACATACACTTAATTAAATGAAACTCTCATTTATTCATAAAATTCAATACATAAATGTTAATAAATAATTATTTACTCATAAAAAATTCTTACATTCTATTTTATGGATATAATTGCAACACATATAACATTCATAAGATAGTTCTTAGACACGCTAGAAATGAACACAGCTATGCGTGTCAGCTAGTTATTGTAATTGGTTGCGAGATTTTACTATAGTAAAATTCTATGATACTAACAATAACATATTGAGACGAGAGAGTAAGGAGGAGAGAGTTTATCTCTCATCCACATTGTCTTTTTCTCTTATTATGTAAATGAAGCACTGTGCTATGAAATTAATTTAAGAGTTAAACGTGAGAATGTTCTCACATTTTGAGTGTTTTTGCCATCACACCATTTGCCAATTTTCATAAATTTTTGTAATTAAGCCCCCTCTTATATAATGATTATGAAATTTAGCTTATTAAACACATTATTTGCATGTATTTTCTTATTCGACCTATTTATCATCTTTCAATAGCTTCCCATCACGTTTCATTTTGATTAAGTTTTTTGTTGATATATAACTAATAGACTCTCAATTTTCTGTGTAAAACTTGATTAATTATCTCACTTTCTCTCCTTTGGAGGGTAATGTGAAACCCGCTAATTTTAGTTGAGTTTCTAATTCTGGTATTTTCTCCACTTTATTCCTAAAATGCCAACTCTAATTTCTTTGTCCTAAGAAGTTGAGAAATAAATAAAATCTCAAACATTTTAACATAACATTTTTTATGAGATCAAATACAATAATCTTAACAACAAAATTTTCATAGTGAGTGCAGTTTATGACATCTTGCTTCTCCAAGAATTCTTCAATGAAAATCATTTTTCCAATAATGTATTTCCGTCTTTTAGCCTTAAATTATAGTAAGTGTTAATACGTCTTCAAGAATTCTTCATTCTCGCGTCCCCTAACATTTGATTAGTGCTAGTTGTTTTAAGTTCACGTACTCTAGCATTTGATTTGCACCTAGTTGTTTCCAAATTCAATCTCCTAACATGTTTGATTAGTGTTACTTGACAAAATTTTCTCTAGTTACGTTACATGCGAGTACAAGAAGCTAACAACAAAGTAAGGAGAAAAGGATAATAATTTGATGTTCTTCTTTCTCTACAACCTTACCGTTTTCTTCACGTGTTAATATTTATTTTTTATCTTTAGCAATCATGTGAGTTATTTGTACGTTTCAAAAAAAATTAAGAGTTCAAGGCTTCAAGTTTTCTAGAAAAGATGAGAATTTATGTTAGTTCTATCAAACCAATGTTATTAGCAGAAATGACTTAGGACAAGTTTTTAGTCTCCTAAAGCTATTGGTTCAGGTATAAAAGTTATCCCAATTTGCTAGATAACTGCAATTGGAGATCACCTGATGATGATTTACTTTAAAGTAAACTGTGATAGTTTCTTATTTTTTAGAATGTGTGTTATTTGTCATCAATTTAGGTGAGGAAGTGAAGTATATGTTGAGGCAAACTACTAGTTCGTTCATTTGTTGGGTTAATGAAAAATTTAAACTCAATTATCGATGTTGAGCTGGATTTTTTTATTTTTTCTTGTTGATCACAATGTATTTATAGTTTGATTGATAGGAAGAGAGTTATTGTTGGTGGGGTGTTCGACTCTCCATGATGTAACTCTTTGTATTCATGTTGTACAACAATACTAATCGTAAAAAAATACAATAATCTTAACTTTTTTAAAGTTTTACTTTCTCATAATCATATTTCAGTAATTTTATTCAAAAATTATTTAATATATGATTTTAAAAACTCTCATTTTTCAAACTAAAAGCCTAAAATTTAATTAGCGAAAAGAGAATAAAAGAAAATAATGTTTGGCAAGAGAATTTAAAATACAAAACAAGGGAAAAAAATGGTTGGTAAAGCCGAGCTATTAAATGGGAGCCGCAACGTGGCCGGCGATAGAAAAACTAGAAAGAAGGCTAATTCAATGTAATGTAGGTTGTTGGTATAGACTTCCAACTACTCAGACCCTTGCTTCACAAACTGCCCTAATTTGCACGTCAAATCGTGTTTATTTTTACCCCAAATTTAATTAATTTCTTCCTAAATTAACTAGACCCCGTTATAAATTTAATTTCATTTGTTGAATTTTATGTTATAAATTTATTAAACACGGATTATAATTTAAAATTAATTTTAGAATTTTTATATTTAAACAATCTTCGACACAGCCACCAACAACACCAGAGGGCAGACGGTAATACTATTTTCTCTAATTTTCCCACCAAATAATATTTTACATGCAAGTAAGAAAAAAAAATAACAACGTGAACATCTTTCTCCTGCCCTTTTAAAACCCCCTAGCTTTCCTTTGTCTTCTTAACACTTAACGTTCTCTGCTCATTACCCATAACAAACACACACTCTCTCTCTCTCTCTCTCTCTCTCTCTCTCTCTCTCTCATATGGTCATGGGGGCTCACCCTCGTTTCGAACCAATCTCAAAATGCAGCACAGAAGGCCGATCAAACCAGACGGTGGCCACTGACTTAGACGGTACCCTTCTTGTCTCAAGTAGCGGTTTCCCTTACTACATGCTTGTCGCCATTGAAGCCGGCAGCATGTTGAGAGGACTACTTTTACTCGCGTCAGTCCCGTTCGTGTATCTCACTTACATATTCATATCGGAAACATTGGCGATCAAAACGTTAATTTTCATATCTTGCGCTGGGCTAAAAGTCAGAGACATTGAGCTTGTTTCCAAGTCGGTTTTGCCCAAATTTTACGCGGAGGATGTTCATCCGGAGACTTGGAGAGTGTTTAATTCGTTTGGGAAAAGGTATATAATTACGGCGAGTCCTAGAATTATGGTTGAGCCATTTGGGAAGATGTTTTTAGGGGCTGATAAGGTGATTGGGACTGAGATTGAAGTGAGTAAGTCTGGGAGAGCTACTGGGTTTGTTAAGAAACCTGGCGTTCTTGTTGCCCATCATAAGAAATCGGCCATTGTGAATGAATTTGGTGTTAATTTGCCTGATTTGGGCCTTGGTGACCGTGAGACTGACCATGATTTCATGTCAATTTGCAAGGTTTGTACTTAACAATGCTTTCTAATCTCTGTCCTGGCTTTGTATCTGCCAATTTCGAACATTGTGAGCTGTCTGTGTCTTTATTTAACACAATTTGCATGGTACCATAGTACATTTAAAACTTCTTGCATTCTATCGTTTAATTTATTACATGTTTGGTGAGAATATTTATGAAACTAAAGTATACTTTTATTCAATTCATGAACTTAGCTTCTCTCTCTCTAGCATATAAACTCCTCTGTTATGTCATCTTTAATATTTTCAAATGGTCCCCCATTGTATATTACGAGCCTCACGTTTCCCTGCTTTCTAGTCACTCACATGATGTACAACTTTTCACTCTCTCATGTCTAACAATTAAATTTTGATCTAAGTGTCGGTCACTTGACACATAACATGATCTAAATCTTGGTCAACTTATAATAACTCTCTGGGTGATTAATTGCAGGAAGCATACATGGTGCCCAAATCAAAATGTGAACCCCTACCAAGGAACAAGCTGCTAAGCCCAGTGATCTTCCACGATGGTCGAATTGTTCAACGGCCGACGCCACTCGTCGCCCTATTGACCTTCTTATGGCTACCCATTGGCATAATTCTCTCCATTCTCAGAGTCTACACCAACATCCCTTTGCCGGAGCGGATCGCTCGATACAACTACAAGTTCTTAGGCATCAAACTTATTGTTAAGGGTACCCCTCCACCGGCCCCCAAGAAAGGTCAAAGTGGGGTCCTCTTCATTTGCAACCACCGTACCGTTTTAGACCCAGTCGTCACCGCCGTCGCCTTGGGAAGAAAAATCAGCTGTGTCACTTACAGTATAAGCAAATTCACCGAAATAATCTCGCCCATTAAAGCCGTGGCTTTATCAAGGGAAAGAGAGAAAGATGCGGCGAATATCAAGCGGTTGTTGGAGGAGGGTGATCTCGTAATTTGCCCTGAAGGGACGACATGTCGGGAGCCGTTTCTTTTAAGATTCAGTGCTCTTTTCGCTGAGCTAACTGATAGGATTGTGCCTGTGGCGATCAACACTAAGCAGAGTGTGTTTTATGGGACGACAGTACGTGGACATAAATTATTAGACCCTTATTTTGTGTTTATGAACCCAATGCCTACTTATGAAATTACATTTTTGAACCAGCTACCCACAGAGCTGACTTGCAAAGGGGGTAAATCTGCAATTGAGGTTGCTAATTATATTCAAAGGGTGTTGGCTGGGACTTTGGGATTTGAGTGCACGAATTTGACTAGAAAGGATAAGTATGCAATGCTCGCCGGGACCGACGGCCGGGTTCAGTCGAAGATGGAGACTGTAAAGGAGAAGGCTTAGGTAAAAAAGAGTCTGGCAAAGTTAATTAATTATGGGTTAAAACAACTTCTGATTGAGCTTTTGTTTTTAATGTTCAAATTAAATGTTTTTTTTTATCTTTTATCACTACCATAAGGTTGATTGTTATTAATTAATGGTGATGAAAATAACAGTTGTGTATTTTTATTTTGGAATATACAAATATGTAGTTATTTTAGGTCGTCATGAGGGGATAAAATCAGTTTTTAATATATGGTTGAGAAATGTTATGTGCAAACATACTAAACGTCTGCGTAACTATGTAGATAAAAAACAGCTCATTTACTGTATAAAAGATTTACCGTAGAATTTTCTAATTTTGTAAGGTAGAAAAAGTTGGCATTATTGAATGAAATCAGGCTGATAACAACAACTCAGTGTCAGTGGCATATAAGAAAATGATTTATTGGCTTTATTAATTCTTGTCCAAGTTTAGATGGAAAGGAATTAAAAGGCATATGATCCGGCTCACTTAATGCACCAAACATGGCAATGAGATAGTTTTTGAAGATCCCCCCCCCCCCCCNCCCCCCCCCCCCCCAAAAAAAAAAGTCTTCCTATCTGGTTATCCTTTATACGTACCAAATATGGCAATGCGATAGAGAACTTTGACTCAAGTGCTTATAAAAGCTTCGAAAGACATTGGATTTTGAAACTTTGCTCTCTGTTAAGTCTTATGTTGGAATTAATTGTAACAAAAACATAGATAAAACAATAAAATGATATTTTTAACATCTCAATTTGTCTATCCCAACATATAATTTATTATATCATCTTTATTACATGCACAATACCAATTCAACCACCTAACTTAAATCGTATTATATCTAAACTAAACTCAACACATAGAAAATCATACCTTTAAAATCATAAATAGCTTAAATAAAAATCATCACTCTCGATCGGACTTGAACAACTCTCTAGCTTGAAAATCATATTCAGTATGGGTAAAGTCATCTGACTAGCTTTTCAATATTAAGTGGTATCCCATAATGGAATATTGTCTTCTCTCAAATTGTAAAGTTGCATTATATCTCTTAGAGTAGAGTCTTATCATCACGGGATGTCTCATTTAAGGTAGAGCCACCTCTCATCATTTATCGAATCAGAGTCATCTTCTCTCATTTTAAGACTACCCTCTCTCATTTAAGAGTCTGTTCACAGCAAGATGCTCCTTTTAGGATAAAATCATCTCTTAATTTTAAGGTTGCCCTCTTTTATTTTAAGAGTCTGCCACAACAAGATGCTCTCTTTAGGATAAAATCATCTCTTACTCTCTGTCAAAGTGGAGTCACCGAAGATTTTCATAAGCACATATTTATGACCTCTCAAAAATACTAATTTTTTTCTAATTCAAAATAGAAATCTCATTTAATACAAAATATCACATAATGTCTTTTCTAAAACTATCTCATAAAATAGGAAACTTGGTTCTTAAGGAATTTGATGCAACAAATTCTAACAGAATAATTTTATATAAGGTAATTCTAAGACAAACCTTGTGCGATGCAGGGCATGTTTTTATGTATATTTTTTTAACATAAATTATGCCCATGTGTACAGATTTTACGTTTAGATGTACTTAAAACAATCCATGTACTCTATATGGGATGTACCTAGAATTTTTAATTTTACACATAATCAATTTCTTAGAGCCATGTCCTTGGTGTTAAAAGTTAACTGTAAATTTTTCCTCACACGCTCAAAAAAACAAAGAGAAAATATAAGAAGGATGCAATAGTCGAAAATTGCTTAGTTTGTATTAAATGAATAATGTTTACAATTAATATGTATTTATAGGCTTTTACAGAATCTGATAACATATATTTTAATAATGAAATTATCACTAAATATGTGAGGAATATTTCCGTCTCTATAGAATTATCGCTAGATATTGGAGGAATATTCTCGTATTTGGGGAAATATAGCTTTATTCACGGATAGCTGAGTATCCACTAAATTCATGTATATTATCCTTAATTATCAGATTAAATCTACCCGTTGGATCGTGTCTACGATCTTGATTCCTTCCTTTCTGTTCTGCCATGGCAGTTATCTACTCATTCTCCTGTGATGGGCCTTCCTTCATCCACATGACCTGACAAAGATTTTATACCTGTTCATTTACCCCCATTACATTCAATGAAATTTTATTCATTGAAATGTAATGATGTTGTTTCACATACACCTCAGTGGGGGAATTAATTACTTGGACTTCTTCCCTTTCTAGCCATTTTTTAACCTGTGTCATTAATGACATACAAAATATACACATTATTTAATTGAACGAGCACATACGAGAAGCGTACCTTCATTGTCCTGTCTCCTGCTTTTGCTGACACATTCCTCGAAAACTAACGCTTCATCACTGCTTCCTGTCGTTTCACCTCCCCTTCTCAATATTGACGTAGGGCGTGCACCTTAAATTCTTTATTTGGAATTACACTCCTTTTATTTCCTTTTCTGTTGCCAGTTGTCATCGTCCTATTCATCCATTTCAAACAACGATTCACGCCATCATCTCGCCAATTAGTCCTTTTTTCCACTGAACGTCTGTAAGACGTCCTTTCACTTACACCTTTTCTGAATTAATTATACTCTATTCTTTTTTCAAACCATTAAATCTATCGCATTTCCTCTTCGAATCTGTAATCTACATAAGGCCTTCATCTTCCTCATTTCTTTTCTTCTTTCATCCTTCCTACTTCTTGTAAGTTCTTCTTCCGCATTTCCTTTTTTTCTCCTTCTCTGTAATTTTCTTCTTTCTGTGGTTTTTGCTGCCAATTATGGAGGATGAGGTATAGTTTAAGGTAAGATTTTCTCTAGTTAGGAATCAAGACGAGTTCAACCGCTTCATGGACCGTTACCGGGATGCTTTCCCTCTGAATATCATTTATTCCCAAATCTTTCCCTTGCCAACCTCCATACTAGATCTCCCTTAGCCCTATGTACATAGCCTTAGGACTAAAACTTCCGTTCTCCCCTTTTCTTCAAGAATTTCTTTAGTACTTTCAATCTTGCCCCTTCCTAGCACACTTTGAACGTATAGGGTCCTCTTAGGGATTGATGCTATGAATAGGAGACATAACCTTAATTTAGGCGTCGATGAACTCCGTGTTACGTACATTATCAAGAAACACAGTGTATCATACTACCTGGCTCCTCATCCCAAAGAAAGCAGAGGAGCCTTGATTACCGATATCCTAATGGGGATAAAGGGTAGGAGAATGGCACACTCCTGATCGGTGGGAATCAGGGCGGTTATGGGAGTTGGATAATCCCCAAGTTCTAGAGATCTTTCAGTAAGTAGCCGTAGCTCTGTTTCCGTGCTTCCTTTTTTTCTTTTCTTTTTTTTGAGTAGTGACTTTCTTCTTTCTTTTTGTTTTTGCAAATAAAGACTTAATTATTTAGCTGGAGCACTTATTCAATACTACTATCTAACAAGTTTTTGGACATTATAAGTTTTTTGGACAAAGGCATTGTTTCCTTATTTTCACTTTTTTCCTTTCTCAAGATCAGTTTACAAATCACAAATCAGACATGCGAGCTCCATTGAAAATCTAACTGGCTGATTGTTTTATGCTCATGTTAATTAGAAATCTTTATGCTCCTGTTAATTGGAAATCTTTATGCTCCTGTTAGTTGGAAATCTTTATGTCTGAATATGGAAATAAATGTTTTTAAAAATGGTACTAAACTAATTTTTTTAACTAGCTTATAGTTTTGGAGAGTTCTGTTTGTAGCAATTGTTGTTCTCAAACCTTTCTAATATTTTTGCATTTCTCCAGGTATATTAGTCTGTACTTCTTGTTGTTTGTTGTTATGCTAGTTCAATATTTTATAACCTCAGGTTCATCTCCAGGGTAAAAGTCAATACCCTTGAGTTCCTTTGATTCTAGTCTTAGATTATGATACGTTAATAGACTCTATATTCCACATTTAATATCGAATGCCACATTTTCTTTTCTTTGTTTTTTTGGCACCTCTTTCAGATATGACCTCGATGCAATTAGGGGTGTAAACATGCGAATGTTGCGGTCAAGAGGACATTTATCCTGTTAAAGTAAGCAATGACTTTTCCTACTGTTATAGGGGTATCAGTGAGTTATACTGATGTGAGTTTAGAGTAAGTTGTCATCTTACTATCCAATTACATTAGGTTTTATAATGTTTAAGCAAAGACAACCAGCTTCAAGCAAAACTGACAGTCAAGGAGATATAAATTTTCTAGGATGTAATGCAACATCATGGACAAAGATGGTGATGGACTTGTATCCCCCTGCCACATCTTTAAGGTAATTGTTAACAGGTTATCTGGATTTGTACTTATGAAGGAAAATTACTGATGTTATACTAACAAGTTATCAATTCGTTGTGTCTTAATTAAGATATAGGGGAATGAAAAGTTCCTTTTCATGTTCCAGTCAGCAAAATTCCTCACTCTATACTTGCAAATCATTTATTTCCTATTATAAATCACCACACTTCATGCAAGAAGAAAATAATAAAGTTTCCTAAACCTGAATCTGTAGGAAAATGACATCTACAATGACTTATTGCTTCCTAGTCTTAGATTATGATACGTTAATAGACTCTATATTCCACATTTAACGTCGAATGCCACGTTTTCTTTTCTTTCTTTTTTTGGCTCCTCTTTCAGATATGACCTCGATGCAATTAGGGGTGTAAACATGCGAATGTTGTGGTCAAGAGGACATTTATCCTGTTAAAGTAAGCAATGACTTTTCCTATTGTTATAGGGGTATCGGTGAGTTATATTGATGTGAGTTTAGAGTAAGTTGTCATCTTACTATCCAAATACATTAGGTTTTATAATGTTTAAGCAAAGATAACCAGCTTCAAGAAAAACTGACAGTCAAGGAGATATAAATTTTCTAGGATGTAATGCAACATCATGGACAAAGATGGTGATGGACTTGTATCCCCCTGCCACATCTTTAAGGTAATTGTTGACAGGTTATCTGGATTTGTACTTATGAAGGAAAATTACTGATGTTATACTAACAAGTTATCAGTTCGTTGTGTCTTAATTAAGATATAGGGGAATAAAAAGTTCCTTTTCATGTTCCAATCGGCAAAATTCCTCACTCTATACTTGCAAATCATTTATTTCCTATTATAAATCACCACACTTCATGCAAGAAGAAAATAATAAAGTTTCCTAAACCTGAATCTGTAGGAAAATGACATCTACAATGACTTATTGCTTCCTATTGGTTGTTGTAGGGCTGTGACTTGCTCCTACTGTCATCTTGAGCAGATAATACAATGTTCCATTTCCACCGTTTAATGTGCTTTATCTATACATTAAAAAATTCTTGAAAATAATGATAGTTTGGAGGTTGCTCATGGATGGAGTTATTTGGGATATATTTCATAGGCATGATGTTCCTAAGTTAATATAGTACTTAGAAAAGTACAAAAATGAACTTCACCACATTGGAAATCTTCCTGTAAATTCTGTAAGTAATATTCTACACAATGTTAATCACAGATGTGTGAGCAAGAGTTCACTTTGGACATAATTGTTCCTTTTTCAGGTTATTCATCCAATTCATGATCAGACACTTTTTTTGGATGAAAGGCACAAGAAGAAACTAAAGGAGTTTATTAAGAATTTTTTTCTCTTTATTATAAAGCCTTGATACTGCAGATGCTGCTATAGTGTTGTCAATGGTTTCAATGGATTTTATATTCAGATGTGGAACCTTGGACATTTGAACAACATCTTGGTGAGGCTGTCTTTATTCTAGCTGGATGCGCTCATCAAGTGCGAAATAGACAAGTAATTTACTAGTTCCCATGATGCTTAGAATCTTGTAAACTTTTTGAAGCGCACGTTATTTATTTAATTTTTTTGATAGGAAACGAAAAAGTTATATTAATAACAAATTATATTATTTGATAGCTATATGAAGTGACTTTAAGTTCTTTTCCCAAGGAAATATCACGACTCAGTATAAGGAGAAATATTTGAAAAATGAATTGGAGTTACTATGCCTTGATATGTAGAGTAAACTTTCCTATTTTGTTTGCTTACCGAGTTACTGGATATGCTTCACACAAATAATTTTGTGGCCATGTTGTGTTTTTAATTTTTTTAACACACTTTCATCTTGATTTGGTTATGTTTCATGATTATCAGTCATGCATTAAAGTGGCACTAGACTTCGTATCTCCCGACAATGTTGAAGAATGCATTGTCGGGAGATTTCTCGTGCTACTTTTGTTGGTATTTAAGGTTTCTTCAATTGGAGGTTCCACTCGGTTTCACCCTAATCAACCTTTTTCTCTTTAATGTTTAGGTCATGATTAATATTGTTGATGAATGAGTTACTTTCCTCAAGTTTCTTCTCCAATTGTGGTTTTCCTTTAATTTCTGTTTGTAGGTTTTACCAAGTGATAGTAAACAAGACTATTCTCTGGTTTCAGGTTGGCTTTATCAGTCACATTTTATTTCTTTGTGATTCAAGTAATTTTATGTTTTGTTTCTTATAGTCCATGTTTGATCTAATTCAAATTGATTCATTTTATATAATTACCTTTGACTATTTTGAACTTGATGATACTATTTTGAAGTTTTTAGATGCAATTAACTATGACCATCTATGATTATGTTTATTCTTTACCAACATTGTTTATTCACAATTCAGTAGTAGTTCATTTTGCTTAAGATAAGTCCCGTTTTTATTTTCCCTCTCTTGTATTGAATATATTGTTGTCATGGAAAGGCACATGACTGTTTTTTTAAGAAACTAGACTTTTAATGACGTGGATTCCCCATCATCTAAATGCTTTTCGCGGCATCCTATGATGATGGGGATTCCCGATCATCTAAAGGCTTTTCACGGCATCGTATGATGATGGAGATTCTCAATCATCTTAATGCTATTTACGGCATCCTAATATGACAGCTTTTTTTAAAAAGAGTAATGATGACAACCCGATAGATGACAGCCCGATAGATGACAGTCAGTCAGCCGTCATTATAGGATTATAATGACGGGTTTTAACCGTCATCTAATGGTCTTCATGAGTACTTCAACTCCTTAGAGCAGCAGATGGTTGGCTGGAAGAAGAAGATGGAAGAGTGCGACACACACTTTGATCGTCTTTGTAAGGACCGACTTTTTCTGTTACTATCATAGTTATTGTTAGATTAATATTGAAATATAGCAATCGCACATATTAATTTATATGTGTAGGTGTGGTTTTGTAAGATATACATAATATGAAGAAGTGAGGTATTGGTCATCATAATTTTTATTTGCGTGCATATATATATAATCATAAAATGGAGAACTTTGTCCAAAGGTTACATGGCGATTAATTTGTTTTGATTTCTTTATCTAGTTGTTTTCATAATATATATATATATTACCTCTTTAGATTTTAATTTTTGGAGCTTCTAGATCTAATTTCCAACACATTTTTCAACATTCAAAATCTTACTTCGTTAAGGAGTTTTTTTTTTCAAGGACTAGGTCAAAATTTAATTTTAACCACCTCATCCCACTCTCTCCACTCCCGCAATGAACGCATCACCACCCTCCACCACTCTTAAAGAGTAGTTTTTCCCTAACTAGATCGTAATCCCTCTTATTCGAACTTCTAGTTCTACTCCCTGTTCGAGATTAATTTCATACAAATGAAAATTTACTTCCTAATTCTTTACTCTCGTTGAACGTCATATTGTCAACTCTTCAGAATAATTGTTCTATCTCCTGCCGTAACTGTGATCAGTCATCCCTTTAAATTCCAATTTTATTTGAGCGACAGAAGTTAGTAGAGTGCCTATATTCTATTGAAACAAATATGAGTTTCAGGTAAAAAATAATAATCTTGGAGTTTTCTTTCTTCTAAATTTAAGTCTAATTCTTGACTCCAAATTCGTTTATTTGAAGCAATCTCTTTCAACCCAAAAGAAGATCAAACTAACAGGAATTCTTCTTGATTTTAATTTCCCTTTTGTAAATCTCAACCTTAAATGAGATTTCCTCCAAAAGCACTTTAAGTTATGAACTTTATCAATAAAACCATATGATTTTATTACGGAAAAGTTTCTGCTAATGTGTTTAAAATTTAGTTCTTTTGATGTAGCATAACAAATTGTTGATGAGGGTTTATCGGTGAAAATTCTGACAATAGACAAACAGATTTCATTTCATTAAGAAATTATTGATAAAAAAATTCTAAAAACATTATTACTATTATATAAGACATTAATCTTACTCATGTAAAAATTTCTTAATTTTAAAAATTCATGTGTAAGGTCAAAACATTTTTTCAGTCCTCTTTCAGAAACCTAAATATTAGGAGCAGACCACTTCATCTTCATGGTTTCATTTTCAGCATAAATTACATCATTTTGGCCCAAATATCTTATAGTAGTTTGTTATCATATGTAGTTCTGTAAATTTTAGTAATTTTTATATAAGATATGTTATACTAAAAGAGTGGTTAGACTTGTAAGTCTGAATTTTATTTCACTATCAGTCAAACTCTTGTTGATAATGATTTTCAACATGAAAATACTTTCAAAAAATCATAAAATTTTAAATCAAGATCTATGAGACATGTATCAATGTTTAGAACTAATATTTGTAATTTTTATATTCTGTAAAATTTATAATGAATTTTCAAAACCAGATAACCAAACTATTTTTTTCGTTAGTATTTGAAAACTTCTAAGAACATAATCTTTCTCCTTTATCTTATCAGGACTTGAACTTTAGGAACTTACAGTGATATATAAGGTAAGTGAAATTTTCATATGTAATGGTTTGAATTGTATGTCTGAAAATTTATGATGGTACTTTGTTTGTATTTTATGAGTATAGTATTCTCGGATGTGATCTTTGTACTTGTTATTATTACATTATGATGTTAATGTGATATGTTAGGTTGTATGATTGATCATTTAATATATGTTATAAGTTGAGGAAAATGTTGTATGAATGCATGAAAGAAATTTGCTCTGTGCCATTAGAGTCATATGCTCGCTATTCTGCTTTGTTTGCCTTGTCCTTCAAGAAAGGTCTTTGTTTTCCTAATCCTTCGGGAAATGGTCTATGTTATATACTATGGTTTGTTTGTGGGAAGGCATCTTTGCAACTAGTTCCATTTTCTCAAAGGTGCGGAGTTGTATTCATGAGGAAGGTCACATGTACTTACCACAAGCTAACAATTTTCAACGGGTGATCTCTGTTCTGGATGTGGTGACAAGCTCTAATGAAAGTTGGCCAGCAAACTCTGTAAGAAGGATTTGAAAGTTCTGTGTGTAATATGTTTCGTATGTGACTGTGAATGGTACTCTATGTTACATATGTGAATTTGACTTACTGGTTATATTTTTATATACTCACTCCATTTTATTATAAATTTTTAGATGATGATAACAGTGATGAATAGTTTATTATCGAAGAGGTTTAGAGTCTCCTGGCAACAAATGAGAGTCAATTAATCTTGTTTAAAAGTCTTTAGAAAATATTTACTTGATGTTGTGTTTTATTTTAATTAACTTGTGAATTTCTAAAGCACTCTCTCTTTAGTTCTTGAATGATTTTAGGTAAGTCTTTTTATGTAATTAAAAGTTTGATGAAGCATTGATTTTCTACAATATGTCATTTTATTTAGTATGAGTTAGTTAAAAAATTTGACCTAGCTTTCACAACATTTTATGTTAAGTAATTTAACTAAAACTTAGTTAAATTTTTGGGTTGTTACATTCTTCTTGCCGAGAGGGATGCTCTGAAAAAGACTGAGGCTGAATTCCAAGGAGTTATCGCACGACTTACTCAGGAAGCAGATGCAGTTGCTAAATTCTATTGAAACAAATACGAGCTTCAGGTAAAAAATAATCTTCTTGGAGTAGTCTTTCTTCTAAATTTTAGTATAATTATTGACTTCAAATTCATTTACTTGCAGCAATCTCTTTCAATCCAAAAGAAGATCAAATTATCGGTAATTCTTCTTGATTTTAATTGCCCTTTTGTAAATCTCAACCTTAAATGAGATTTCCTTCAAAGCGCTTTAAATTATGAATTTTATCAATAAAACCATATGATTTTATTACTGAAAAATTTCTGCTAATGTATTTAAAATTTAGTTCTTTTGATGTAGCATAAAAAATTGTTGTTGTGTGTTTACTGGTGAAAATTCTGACAGTAGAGAAACAAATTTATTTTCATTAAGAAATTAATGATACAAAATTCTAAAAAAAAAACTTATTACTATTATATAAGACATTAATCTTACTCATATAAAAATTTCGTATTGACAAATTCATGTGTATGGTCAAAATATTTTTTCAGATCTCCTTCAGAAACCTGAATATTAGAAGCAGACCACTTCATCTTCATGGTTTCATTTTCAGCATAAATTACATCATTTTGGCCCAAATACCTTACAGTAGTTTGTTATCATATGTAAATATAGTTTTGTAATTAGTAATCTTTAGATAAGATATGTTATACTAAAAGAGTAGTTAGACTTGTAAGTCCGAATTTCATTTCACTGTCAATTAGACGATCGTTGATAATGATTTTCAATACGAATACTTTAAAAAGTTATAAAATTTTAAATCAAGATCTATGAGACATGCATCAACGTTCAGAACTAATATTTGTAATTTTTTATACTCTGTACAATTTATAATGAATTTTCAAATCCAGACAACCAAACTATTTTTTTCGTTAGTATTTGGAAACATCTAAGAACAGAATCTTTCTCCTTTATCCTTTCAGAACTTAAACTTTAGGAACTTATAGAGATATATAAGGTAAGTAAAATTTTCATATGTAATGGTTTGAATTGTATGTCTGAAAATTTATGATGGTACTCTGTTTATATTTTGTAAGTATAGTATTCTCTGATGTGATCTTTGTACTTGTTATTGTTAAATTATGATGTTAATGTGTTACATTAGGTTGTATGATTTATAATTTAATATATGTTATAAGTTGAGGAAAATGTTGTACGAATGCATGAAAGAAATTTGCTATGTGCCATTAGAGTCATGTGCCCGGCATTCTGCTATGTTTGCCTCGTTCTTGATGAAATGTCTATTTTTGCTTAATCCTTCAGGAAAGGTCTCTGTTTACCTAATCCTTCGAGAAAGGGTCACTGTTATATGGTCTGGTTAGTTTGTGGGAAAGGAAACTTTGCAACTGGTTCCATCTTCTCAAAGGTGCAAAGTTGTACTCATAAGGAATGCCACTTGTACTTACCTCACAAGCTAACAATAACCAACGGATAATCTCTGTTCTGGGTGTGGTGACGAGCTCTAATGGAAGTTGGCCAGCGAACTCTATAAGAAAGATTTGAAAGCTTTGTGTGTAATATGTTTCATATGTGATTGTGAATGGTACTATATGTTATATATGTGTGAATTTGACTTACTGGGCATATTTTTATATACTCACTTCGTGTAATTATAAATTTTCGGATGATGATAACATTGATGATGAGTTTATTGTCAAAGAGCTCTAGAGTCTCTGGGAACGGATGAGAGTTAATAAATCTTGTTTAAAAGTCTTTAGAAAATATTTACTTGATGTTGTATTTTATTTTAATTAAATTGTGAATTTCTAAAACACTCTCTCTTTAGTTCTTGAATGATTTTAGGTAAGTCTTTTTATGTAATTAAAATTTTGATGAAGGATTTATTTTCTACAATATGTCATTTTATTTAGTATGAGTTAGTTAAAAAATTGACCTAGCTTTCACAACATTTTTTTGTTAAGTGATTTAACTAAAACTTAGTTAAATTTTTGGGTTGTTACATTCTTTTTGCCGAGAGGGATGCTCTGAAAAAGACTGAGGCTGAATTCCAAGGATTTATTGCATGGCTTACTCAGGATGCCGTGCAATAGCTGAAGAATGGTCTAAGCCCAAGGACTCTTTAAGGGAGTGGAAGGAAGCTCTTGAGTCGTCAGAGAGAGAGTTTACTATCGCTGGAGAAAACTTATCCTTTGTTGAAGGAAAGTTGGCGACTGCTGAGGAGAAGTTGTTGGCTTCGGAGGCGGCCAAGGCCAAGGCTAAAGAACAAGAAGGACATATCGAAGTTGAGTACGAGGCTTTATTTGATAAGGATGAAGGAAAGGCTTACAGTGCTGGTTATAAAGATCGTCATGCCAAGGGTGCTCCCTGTATGCCTCTTTGAAATGATCTCCCGGAGGGTCATTTAGAGATCAATGCTTCAACGGAAGATGCCGCTGCTGATACTGCCGACCAAGAAGCTTCGTAGATTACTTTTCTTGTACTTGCTTTTTTCAATTCCTGCACTTGCATTTTTCTTCCCTTGTTCTTAAAAAGATCATTTTGTAATCTTCAACAGTCAATGAAATGTTCTTTTGCAACACTTTGCCAGATTATTGCTTTTTTTTCTTTTTCTTTCACTTTCTTTTTTTTTTTTGCTCGAAGAAAACCTACTCTGTCAATTTTCCTAGATACTTGAGCTAAAACTTGAAGATAATTCAAGTTTTACACATAAGAGATTTACTTCATATCAAACTCATAGGAAATTTCGCTTACAGTGCTTTAGTTGGTACATCTGCTTTCTCTTAGATTCGATCCCAAAGTCTTTGATTTTTGTTTTTTTATCTTCTTTTTGGATGTCCCTTATTTTTCTTTGGAACTTCTGGTCCTTCTTTGCCTTTCGCTTTTGTTTCTTTCAAGTTTGATTGCTTTCATATACTTAGACATTTGCTTGCTTTGTTTTCCAGATTTTAGAGAGAAGGTTTTTCCCACTCTCAACGTTTAGGCCAGGAGACTGCCAACCTTTTAATTTTTAGATTTTTAAGAGAAGATGTCCCCTCTCTTAAAGACTTAGGCCGCAAGACCATCGACCTTTAATTTTCATATTTTAGGGAGAAGGTTTGCCCGCTCTCGAGGGCTTAGGCCACGAGACCTCCGGCCTTTAATTTCCATATTTTATAGAGAAAATTTTCCCGCTCCCAAGGGCTTAGGCCACGAGACCACCGATCTTTAGTTTCCACATTTTAGGGAGATGTTTTTCCCGCTGCCAAGGGTTTAGGCCACGAGATTGTCGAACTTTAGTTTCCACACTTTAGGGAGAATGTTACCCCACTCTCAAGGGCTTAAGCCATGAGATTACCGACCTCTAGTTTATTTTTAGGAGAAAGTATAGAATTGGAACCAAGTCTTTTATATCAAAAACCCTTGCGGGAATAAACCAAGAGAAAATTATTCACTATAAAGAAAGAATTACAGTCATAATTTAAATAAAATACTTTGTCAGATGAGCAGCATTCCAAGGTTTTGTCAGTTCTGCTCCTTCTATTGTCAGGTAATAGTATATGTTGCCACCAATTCCTTTGATGATGTAGGGTCCTTCCCAAGTTGGTCCAAGCTTTCCTTCAGTTTAAAAGGCTTTCTTTAGAACTATGTCTCCTTTCTAAAAATCATGTCTTCTAACCCTTCTTTTGAAGTAAGCTTTTCTTTTCTGATTATAATGGGCCATTCGGACAAGAGATCCTTCTCTTCGTTCTTCCAACAGATCAAGTTTCTCCTTCATAAGTTCCTCATTTTGTTGCTTAGTTAGCTCTTATTTCATTTTGGGGTTTTCAATCTCTATTGGTATTATTGCTTCTATTTTGTACATTAGAGCGAATGGCATTTTGACGGTTGCCATTCTGGGAGTCGTTCTGTACGCCAATAACACTGTTGGCAATTCCTCTACCCATTTCATTTGGCTGATTCTAGTCATTTCTACATATTATCAAGTATACTCTAAGCTTTCCCATTCACTCACGGGTAGTATGGTGTAGAAAATAGATTGATGATATTTAAGTATTCACAGAAGGTTTTCACTATTTTACCCGTGAACTGATGTTCGTTGCCAGAAATACGAACTCGTGGGATCCCGACCGACATACTATGTTTTTCCACAAATATCCTTTTACTTCTTCTTCATAATTCTAGCGAAAGCTTCAATCTCAATCCACTTAGTGAAATAATCTGTTGCTATCAACATGAAGCGTTTCTAAGTTGCCGCCGTAGGGAGTGGTCCAACGATGTCAAGGGCCCATTGTATGAACGGCCAAGGTTTTACAACGGTATTGAGTTCACCAGGGGTCATTTTGACTATAAGTACAAAACATTGAAACTTATCACATTTCTTGCATGTTGTTTAGCGTCTTGGTTCATTTTAGGCCAGTAATATTGTTCGTTCAACACCTTGTGAGCTAGAGATATGCCCCTAGTATGATTATCACATATTTCTTCATGGATTTTTGCTAAGACATATTGCGCCTCCTTTTCCTGTAGACATTTTTCAAATATGAGCCTAAAAATGATCTTTTATACAGTAATCCATTAATTAGACAATACATGGCACTTGGCTGCTGAATTTTCTTTGCTTGAAGGTTATCACTAGGCAATACCTCATCCTTTAACTAGCAAATCACATCGCCTTGCCAGCTTGATTCTTTTTCAATTTCTATATCTGCCACTTCCTTTAGCGGGATAAGATACTTGCTTTTTTTTAGAAATTCCATCGGTACATTCTTTCTGTGAGGGAATTGCAGTGAAGACCCCAAGTTTTCCAAAGCATCTGCGTGCCCATTTTTTGTTCTTAAGATCTGACAGATCTTATAGCTTTTTAGTTGACCCAGTAACTCTTTCACCCATTACAAGTAATTGATCATTATTTCATCTTTTACCATGAATTCTTTGGTAACATATTTCACAATTAGCATCGAGTCATATAATATTTTTACGTAAGTTACCTCTAATTCTCATAGTAGTGAGACTCCCACTATCAAGCCTTCGTACTCTGAGTTGTTATTCAATGATTTGAATCCGAATGAAATGAAATGCTCCAGTGTTTCTCTGAACGGGGTTTTGAAATAAGGCCTCAACTTCCTTGTTGCAGTTACAATGGCCAAAACTAGCTTTTTCATCACCTTGTACCAAGTTTCAGCTGCTACCAGGCTCTTTCTTAACTGATTGGTGAGCTAGTTAGTACCTTTGTTTCTCTTCTTCTTGCGTGATTAGAACGGTGCTAGCAAGTGTCTATTACATAGCTACGTACATAAGTAATTGTTCACCAGGTATTGGTTTTTATTACAATGGGGGAGTTGTCAAATACTCTTTGATTTTGTTGAGGGCTTCTTTGTATTCTTCATCCCAGCCATCGACAGAATTTTTCCTTAATTTTGTGAAGAATGGCTTGTATTTGTCCATTGACCTCAAAAGGAATTTGTTCAACGCTGTCAATCTTCCTCTCAAGCCTTGTATTTCTTTCTGGTTTCGAGGAGATTTCATATCCATGATGGTTTTCACCTAATCTGGGTTGACGTCGATTCCCTGTAGTGTGACTAAGTGTCCTAAGAATTTTCCCGCTGCTAAACCAAAAGTTCACTTCTCCAGATTTAGTTTTATAGAACTTCCTCTCAAGATTAAGAAGGCTTCATCGAGGTCCTTGATGTGGTCTTCCCATTTACAACTCTTTACTAGCATGTCGTCCACATAAACCTCAATTGTCTTTCCAATCTTCTCCTGAAAATTTTTGTTCACGAGCCTCTGATAAGTTGCACCTGCATTTTTCAACCCAAACGTCATTATTTTATTACAGAAAGTTTCCTATTCAGTTATAAATGAAGTTTTTATTGATTAGGTTGGAACATTTTCACCTGGTTGTATCCAAAGAAAGTATCCATGAAACTGAGGAGTTCGTGTCCTGATGTGGCATCCATCATCTAGTCTATACTTGGCAACGAGTATTCATCTTTCGGGCAAACTTTATTCAGGTCGGTAAAGTCTAAACAAATCCTCCATTTTCTGTTCTTTTTCTTTCCGATAACCACGTTAGCGAGCCACTCAAAGTAGTCCAGCTCACAGATGAAGTCCATTTTCAAAACGTTTTCCACTTCCTCTCTGATTGTCATGTTTCGTTCGAGGGTGAAACTCCACTTTCTTTACTTTACTGGTTTGACAGTAGGATTTGTATTCAGTTTATGGCATATTATGTCTTCAAGTATACTTGTCATTTCTTGTGTCGTAGTCGCAAAGACATTTTTGTTCCTCCATAGGAATTCTACCGATCTTTCTTTTTCCATATGCTCAAAGTGAGCCCCAACGTTGGTTGTCTTTTACGTCTCTTCATCAAAACAGACAGGTTCAGTTTCCTCTCATGCCTTGTACCTCAGGCCCATTTGTCTGTCATCTTGTGAATGATATTGTTCCGTACTTATGTCGGCTCCTCCACCTTTTTTCTGTGTTCTTTTTTCTCGCCGACTCTAGTGTGGTTACAGCGTATTTACAAGTAGTAGCTTGATCTCCCCTTATGGTCTTGATCCCCTCCAAAGATGGATAATTCAGCATTGATAGAACGTTGATGGCCCAACTTGTATCTTATGCAGCCAAGTTCTCCTAGGATGGCATTATAAGGGGATGAGGTATTTAACACTACAAACTTCGTGAGGTAGTTGAACGGCTCAACGTTAATGAGAAGAACAATTATTTTCTCAGAGTAACTGACGGCCCGTTGAAACCTATCAATGGTTGTGAAGGTCCTTGCAGTTGTTGATCCCTTATGGACATTTTCTCAAGTGTGGAGAGGTGTAGAATATTGATGGCACTCATGTCATCAATCAATACTCTCCTCAGTAAACAGATTCATACTTGTATCGAAATAACAATGGCGTCATTGTGACACTCATCATGCTTTAGATCCAAGTCATCGAATATCAATGGGAGATTCCCATAGTCATTTGAAGAGCTCATTCACTCCCGATTCTCCTCTAGTAGTTGCTTCTTACAGTATACCATCCTTCCTTTCCTAGTAGTTCCCTCCTATTCAGTCAGTGTAATAATTGTATCAACAATCTAGAGTGATCATTTCCCGTTGTCACATTTTTCCCCCTCACGAACTTCCTTTTCGCTTTCCCACCTCGGTTCTTCCTTTTTCACATACTGATTGAGGTAACTTTCCTTGACCATTTTCTTAGTGTAATCCTTCAGCTACTGCTCCAATGGGAAGAATAGTATTTGTCTTTATCTTTGTAGTGTGGCTCCTTTGTAAGTGGGGCTGGCCTTTTCAACCAAGGCTTGTCTTTTATCATATCAAAAACTTGATTTATTGACACTGTGAGAGGTGTGGAAACTGTCTTTGGGATGAACATCAACTATGTATCTCCGATGGGTTTCGGTTTTGTCCTGCTTACTATCTTCTCGTTCAATATATTTGTCTCTTCTTTGCGTTCTTTTATGGTCGTTCCTAGATTTTTGTTCTTCCTTTTAGGACTCATCATTCCTCCGCTTTGCCAATTTCAGTAAACTTTTATTCTCTTCTTCTAGCTTGATGCAGGTTTGTACTCGTTGGAACGTTTCACCCATGATCAATGGTTTGACCTTTGACAGGTCCTCGGAGATGGGCGAGTTTGGGTCAAGGCCCCATCTGAAAGCCAGTTTGGCAACTCGGTCGTCATAGCTCTCCGCCTTCATCATCTCCTCTTTGAATTTGTGGATATATTCAAGCAGAGATTCTTCTTTATTTGGCAGAAATAGTTAGGAGATAATTTGTGTCCTTCAGCACCGTACGCTATGTAGAGTACTACTCCAAAAAGATAGTAGACATGCACTACAAGAAATATGACATTCTACAAGAGACGAAAAAACCTGTGAAAAGTAATCCAAAGGATTCTCGCAGCACCTGTGACAGCCCCTCATATTAAAAGTATGTGTTGTTCGCAAGGCGCAATGCCTCCTATGAAGACATTGTGGTCTCTAGATTTTTACAGGATTTTTCAACTCCCGTAGAACATTTTTTAACAGGGTTTTTGGGCCCCTGTTGAATATATTCAACAAGTATTTTCAATATTTGTATCCTATAAAATGACATATTGTAAGCTTCATTATTATAATCATTTATTCATATTAAACAATTTCAGAATGATAATTTTAAGTAGCATAAAGAGCACCAATATAATAATTGACAACATTAACATATATCAATTCAACAAAGTTTTACATTATTTATTTGATCAGGTTACAAATAAATCTAACTTGAAAACTAACTAACTTAAAATGTACAAGCAACACTTGTTATAAAAAATAAAAAATATAAAAAGAGTTTCACAACCCATACAAGTTAACCTAAAAAATACATATTTTCTTCAAGTTCAAGAAGTCCTTGCAAATAGTTTATTTCTCCTGCATTTATAAGAAAATGACTTAGATTTTATGTTTTATATGAGATGGAAGTTATGCCAGGATGGGATAATACTTGACCATACTTCCACCTCATATTAAATTTAGTGAAGGAAAAAAGTTTATATGACCAGGAGAAAAATGTTTGCATCATTCTTGTTTGAATTAACATATGAAGAAAAGCCCATAAATGAATTATGACAGAACCTTTAAGTTTCAAGCAAAGAGAAGTAATTATCTTAACGACCAAGGGCTCTAAAAGCAACAAGATATTTCAATGACAATGAATATCAACAACAAGGTGACAAGATAGATAACGAGGATCAAAGATATTTGCTTTGCTTTCAGTAGGCAAAACTTTAGCTTTGTCAACATGTTTGAAATTTGTTGTAGCTTGTGAACCTACGAGCAAAACTTAGTTTAGTTTATACAGCAATAGGTGTGATAGTGATACCACAATCACATTATATATTTTCATCAATAATCACCTACAGAAAGTAAACTCAAATACCAAATCCAGCACACGGAGAGAAAAATCATAGCATAAAACAAAATCAACCAAAAATAAAAGATCTAAGATAGAGTAAAGAGAAAAATCCAGCATACAGAGAGGAATTTTAATCTAGTTTGCTGGGAGTTAAAGATGACTTTCTCCAGAATTCTTCAAGAAGAAAAATCGACATGTTGTCCTACTTATATGATAAAAACATGCACATTGGACAGTGAACGTATCCATAACAGAACAACCATATCATATGCCATGAAGAACATATTATATGACCAAGTCCCATAACAACTTGAACCATAAATCTCACAAACTAAAATTCACTCTAATTAGCCACCATGCAGGGAAAACAAAAAATTAAATGTATTCTAATTTGTCCCCAAGTAAAAATCAAGAAAAATATTTATAGTATACCTTATAATCACCTTTATTGATAGCCAAGTCAGATTTTTGAAACCAACAAACAAAGCGTATACATCCTCTAACTATAAGGAAGAATAAGCAAACAATTGACATTGAAAAAGTTACTAAAATGTACCTTTTTCGCAATACCGTGAGCCAATATTATTTCATAAAATTTGCGCCCTAGCATCTCTTCTTCCCCCTACGAGTAAGAAAAATACAGAACCAAAACTCAAGCATATTCCTCTTCACATGAAAATCGAAGTAAACCAACTATCCAGAGACTGTAATGCCTACTTCAAACAAAAAAATAAACAAAATAAAAAACAAAGACAGAAAAGTGTGGTGTCAATGAAAAAAAGAAAAAACATGCAAAAATCATTTATGATAAAGTTTTTCTTCAGAAAAAATGAAGGAAAATATGATAAGGTAACTAAAATTTCATCTCATCACCATTTTCCTCTTCATATGCAAATGGACCCAAATAAAGAAAAAACAATTCCTAATACATTTTTTCCTTTCTTTCATAGTTTTCAAGATGGAAATATAGTTGTACCTCTAGGTCTCTGAATAAGCTTCGATTTGATATAATACAGGCCACGTGATTCCACTCATGTCAAAAGTTACGTCCTACGGAAGTTGACGTGCACGTGCCACGATCCGTCTGTTATTCAACTCTAAAGCTGCACAGTCCATGTTTTTTGGACTCAAAATGGAGCTGCAATAGGTACACCCTGTCGTACCTATAGGTTTCTGAATAAGCTTCGATTTGATATTTTACAGGCCACGTAGTTCCACCCATGTCAAAAGTTATGCCCTACAGAAGTTGACATGCGCGTGCCACGATCCGTCCGTCACAGCAATTCTAAAGCTACACAGTTCGTATTTTTTGGACTCGAAACTGAGGTGCGACGGTAAACCCTGTCGCACATGTACGTTTCTGAATAAACTTCGTGAGGGACGGTAAACCCTGTTCCACCCATCTTGAAAACTAAATGAGGCCACACCATAATGTAAAGAAACATCTTTTCTCTAACTTCTCAGGCTTAAGAGAGACATTTTTGAAATTAAGTCATCTTGTCCTACCATGTAACTTGACGGTTGAATTAGGTGGTGTACATCTTTAATCAAATAATGAAGTCAAAATCACAAGACAAACACATATGCCATATCTTTCCGTGCAAAGATAAGTTGTACAGATAAATATGTGAGGAAAGTTTAAGCAGTGTTTAGACAACTAGAAATATAACTTAAACATATTCCATTATATTTCATTTATTATTATTGGAAACATTACTTAAGAAAACTTAACTCAGCCATAGATTTTGAATGTATTTCTTGTGATTAAAAACATATATAACACTCAGAAATGAGTTCACTGCCTCTGTGGCAGTCCATGTTTAATCAGCACAGCAAAAGCACTCAAACATAAAACTATTCCTTCAAATACAAAGTGCGTTCTTACCATTGTCACAACAAACATGAAGCATCTTCTCTTGAGCAAGATTCAACTTGGCAAAGCCTACTACAATTGGCCTTGCTATAACTCGCTGAAACATCGAGAACCCATCCACTATATTCCTCTTCACATGAAAATTGAAGCAAACCAACTATCCAGAGCATTGTGAAGAGGATTCTATACGAGCACATTGGATTTGCAACAACACCTTAGATCCCATCAACCTCGTGAAAACAATAACTCAGCAGTTTGAGAAATTTTAAGATAGTAATGTAATTAGCATCTTGACAAATATAACTACCACAACTCAACAAAAATTTTAAAAAAATGATGAATACAATCAAAACCCTTTTTTCTTATTACAGATGAATTCAAATTACAGGTTTCCCAAAATAATCAAACTTCCAAGAACAAATATGAGATAGAGAGTTAATGGCGAGATTAAAACCTGAGACTGAGAGCACGTTGAACTGTTGTAACCACCACCCAATGACGAGACACACCAGATCACGTCTGAAGACATGAAGCAAGCCCTATATCAACAAATCTAAAATATTTGGATCCATCCCCCATGAGCTTAGATGGAAAAAAGGAAATGGTGAAATTGAGACTCACCAGAAAGGAAGACGAAGCCTGAAGAAAACTAAAATAAAGACTTTCTCACATCAAGAGTACCCAAATGAGACCAAGAATAAAACCATATAGGAAACAGTGAAATTGAGACTCACCATATTAGAAGAAGAATCCCGAAGAAAACCAAAATGAAGCCTTTCTCACATCGAGAGTACCCAGATAAGACTAAGAAGCGATAAAGAAGAAAGCGGTGGAAGTAGATCTGTGAAGAAAATGAAAATGAACACCCATCATATGGGAACTTGAACTCTCACCCTTAAGAAAGGCTCTCACCTTTGAGATGATTTTGCTTTGTGATAGAAAATAGGGCTTTGTTTGATTTTTGAATTTTTAGAGAGAAGGCAAAATTTTAAGTCCTGCTTTTAATTTTCAGTACCACTTTTTTGACATTTAACAAGATTTATTTTATGAGGTTCAATTAAAATCTTGTTGTTTTATGTATTTTACAGGAGAAGACTATGAACCATGTATTTAAAACCTGTAGAACCCATATTTGTTGTAGTGATGACAGTAAAGTTAGTAACTGAATGATCGGGAAGGGAATGATACAATTTTAAAGTATTTATGTCTAGGGTGGAAGGGAACATGTAGCACATTAGCGCGTCTTCGTGCTAATACAACGCCATAACTTGTTTAAAACCTGTGAGATAATCCACCTAGTCCACCGGATCAGACTTTCCTTCATAACACTTTCTTAAACTCCACAAACTTCTTTGGTATTGGTGCCGCTAGGATTTTCAGACTCAATAGGTTCTGGTGAGTGACTAGAGAATCCTCCTTTCGTATACTCCCCAGGTTCCTCAGCTCCATCATTTTTCTTTCCATCATCTCCTCCATAGCCTCTTCGGTCATGACTTTCGGTGGATGGGCTTCTCCCGTTGTTTCTTTCATATGGAGTTGGGACTGGATTTCTACGTCTTCATTCTGTATATTTCTACTGTTCTCATTGTCCTCCCACATGGCTTCTCGTCCACCTCCTTCTTAATAATTTTCTCATTCTTCACAGTTGGTTTGTTGGCTAACCTCCGCACGTGTCCATGCAAATTCCTATTGCAGCGTGTTGATTTGGTCTTGCACCATTTGCCATGCATTACGTAGCATTTTAGCATTCCTCTACTCCATCTCATGCATCCCATTTAGGATCGTCTAGAGCATCTCAATTGGCGGAGTGGTTGATTGGCATGAGCCTCCATGTTCCTAATTTCTTTTTCCTCGTTAAGAGCAATGTTTGATCTAGATCTAGGCATTGTTCAGTTTTGGAAGGGTTTTTCTTGAGGTTTTCTCTTCAGTCTCAATTAAAACACCAAAATGTAAATGATTTTTCCTCACACACTTAAAAATCAAAGAGAAAATATAAGAATGATGCAAGAGATGAAAATTACTTGGTTTGTATTGAATAAATAATGTTTACAATTAGCCTGTATTTATAGGATTTTACAGAATCTGATAAGATATTTTTAATAATGGAATTATCACTAAATATATGAGAAATATCCTCATCTTTATGGAATTACTGCTAGATATTGAGGAATATTCTTGTATTTGGGGAATATAGCTTCATTCACGTGATAGCCGAATATCCCCTAAAATCATGTATGTTATCCTTAATTATCAGATTAAATATGCCCGTTGGATCGTGTCTACGATCTTGATTCCTTCCTTTCTGTTCTGCAATGGCAAATATCTACTCATTCTCATGTGATTGTCTTTCCTTCATCCACGTGGCCTGACGAAGATTTTATACATGTTTATTAACACTTAACTTATATAAGATAACTTTGAAGGAAACAATACGCAAATCCGTTTGTTGAGTTCATATAAATATAAGCTGGAACACCTATATTTTCTAACATTTCAGCAAACTATATATGAAATTTCTATTTTCTAATATCAATAATCACGTGAATATATATACCTAAATTAATGTAGAGGATTTTTTACGCTAATCAAGGATTAAAGGGAAAAGTATTGATGATGGTAGACTTATGTAGGTATTAATGAGAAAGAGAGAGTTTAGGAACAATATATTGTAAGGGGTAAATGTTATGTGTTATATATGTTTGAGTTGTATTGAATGTATGAATTTCATACACTGGCCTTATATAAGCTTCCTAATTTACATGAATTAATTAGAGTAATAATTAAAAAATGGGGAGAGATGTTCCTTCCAAGGATGGTCCTCCTTCCCTTCCTTACTTTTCATTTCCACCCGTCTCACTCAACCACCAATTATTCATAGTCACTTGGTGATTTCTTGTGGTTCGATCCAGTTATTCGTAGTCAATTGGTGGCCTCCCTTCCTGTCTCGTCCAAGTCATTCAGCTACCTAATCAATCATCCCACTTGACTGTCATTCCAGATCACTTTCATCCATTCTCGTTCTTCTTCTGATCCCCTTCTTCCCGCTCTTGCACAGTTTAGCAAGTGTTTTACCCATTCGGAGCAGTTCTCTAAGTCTTGACATCCTTTTTATGATGGAGTTAGTCCCATTAGCATTTTCCCATTCTTGAAGGCATGGGTCCCCCATCCGTCGGTCCCTGTTAACTAATCACTTTCTCCCATTATGATACTTTTTCCAGTTTTATACTCTTTCCTATTCTTGAAGTGATGATTCTCGTTCTTAAGGTACTGGTCCCGTTCTTGAAGTGTTGACCATCTATTTTTTTGTGCCTCGCGACTTCAGCCTTGTAACCTCTTTTCCATTTTTTTAACGCTTTCCGCGAGCCTTTAAGTAGGTCCCCCTTATCCACATGGAAGTGGGTAATTTTTTCCTATTCATTTTCCCCCCATTGTTCTTCGCAATGCTAGTCAAAGTGCAATGAATGTTACCAAACGCGTCCAGTTTTGGGAAAGTGGTTATCTTTGGCTCATTTTACTAATCTAGGATCTTCTTTTATCCTGCATAACATTAATTTTTGTGCAAGAAAATTCATTTATTTTTAAATAATAAAATGGCATACCATCATTGATTCTTTTTTGGGGTTGTTGACACGCTTCTCAGAAATTTCATTTTGTCTTTGTCTTGTCTTATCTTGTCGTGACACGAGCGTGTCCAGGATTCTTTCTTCATTGCCCATGCGTTGTTTCATTCACCACTCTTGCGTAGTGCGTATTTTTTGGTCCATTATCTTTCTTCTTTCCAGTTTTCACGTTGCAATTGGCTTTCTCGTTTAGGTAGACCAGTAGTAATCATTTCATTACATCTCTTCTCATGCGCCAGTCGTTTTCCCCTCCCCTTTTCAATACTAGTGTCTTTTCACTTTCAAATTTGTTAAACATTTTGAACTTGATTTTGGCGTTCGTAGCTTATATCTACCTTCTGTAATTCTCCCTTTTTCACATAGTGGGTTCCCTCATTTTTTTTCTTTTCACGCTTATTTCTACCTTCTGTAATTCTCCATTTTTCCCTTCTTCGTCTCCGTTGTTTCTTTTCTTCTCCATTTTCTGTTTCAGATTTCTTTCCCTGATATCAATGGAGGAGCATCCATTTAAGGTCATTGTTCCCCTAGTCAGAAATAAGAAAAAATTCAACCATTTCCTTGCCCTTCATCAGGACGCCTACCCGCCAGACATAGTCTGTAGTTTTGGGGAAGGAATCTCTAAATCCTTCCCGTGTAATCCCCCATATCAAATTTCTCTAGCTCCGATGTACATATCCTTATGTTTAAAACTTCATTTCTCTCCTCTTTTTCAAGAATTTTTTAGTACCTTCAACCTTGCCCCTTCCTAAGATACCCTAGTACTTATAAGGTTCTTTTAGGGAATGAAGCCCTCAATCGGAGGCGTAATTTAAATATAGGTTTAGATAAAATATGCGCCTTGTATATAGTGAAAAGGCACGAACTGTCCTATTACTTAGCTCCCCGCGTGAGTGAGAAGCGGGGAGGACTAGTCACTGACCTCCCCAGTGGGGATAAAAGGCTGAGAGGAGGGTACTCTTCTCATAGGTGGAAAATGGGGTGGTGACTGCCGCTGGGTCATTCCCCAGATGTGGGGAGAGTTTAGTAAGTAGTCGAACCCCCATTTCTTTTGTATTTTTCTGCTTTTGTTTAACTTTGTCATTTCATTGTTGTAGTTGTCTTCTTCTTTTTTTAAATACTAACTTGTTTTTTATGCAGATAAAAATCAAAATAAGAGGTCTTTTACTCTGAAAAAAGTAACTGCGCGACTCCGTGCCACCTTGGTTGCCCCGAACGGGACTAAAGAGATCTTCTTAACCCAAGGAGAGAGATTGAAGTTGCGGTCACACCCGTTCTGGTGGCTGAGTCTGTTACCCCCCCTCTCCCCCATCTTCTGTAACAGAAGTCCATCAGGCCATCCCATTGCAATCCATGTTCCCGCTTTTCATCAAATAGTCTGGTCGATTTCTTATAAATATTCAAAATCAGAGCGGGAAGAAGTGGGGTTTGCACAAGAAGAAAGAGAACGTGAGGCTCAATGGGAAGCTACGTAGAAGGAGGTAAAAAAATAGGATACGGTTTTTTGTTTTGCGTATAACGAGCTCGAGATGTTGAAGCGTCTTAGGAGTAACTTGTTGGGGATATCTAGCGAGAGCAAGCGCCAAAAGATGGGGAATGTCAGCCCGTCAGGTACCACTTCAGGGGATGTTACTCCCCCCGTCCCTGATCTCCCTGCTCCCATTGCTGATCTCCCTGCCCTCGTTGATGAGGTTTCCCTAAATCTGGAGAAGATTGCCGCGCCTCCTCCCTCACCTGTTAAGAACTCAATCACTCCATCTGTCTGAAGAAATGGGTGTCTGAAGGTGGCGGTGATACCCCGCGACTCCACTAGTTCCTGCTGATGCAGCTTCTTAAAGGACCCTTGTTCTTCACACGTGGTCGTGAAGGGGATCATGTCTGACGCAGATGCTCCTGTACTCCGCCAGGTGTCCATCCATTGCAAGGTTATTAGCCTGAGTTGTTCTCTGATGCATGTACTTTCATTTTTGCCTTTTTACACCCTTATTTTTTCTAGGTAAATTTCTTTCCAATTTTTTTACTAACACTTTTTAAATAGGCTGTGACTTACCACAACGGGCTACAGGAGGATATTCACACTGTTGAGGAAGAGATAGCTAGTTGTAGGAGAAAGGTGATGGAGACTGCCAATGCTTACGGCACTGTTCCCAAAGAACGGGATGATCTTAAGAAGATGAAGCCTTATCTTTAATGGGTTGTTGCCCATTTAACTTCTGAGCTTGATGCGGGTATGGCTAAACAGTCAAAGCTTGAGTGGTCTTTGCGTGAGGCAGAGAGGATCACCGAGATAAGCGGGGAGAACATGTCTGTTGGTGAGGCAAAGTTAGCTAAGGTCGAGGATGCTTTGGCTAAGTCTCGTGAATGGGAGGCTGGACTTATGGTCGAGTACCAAGACATAGTCGATGAGTACGAGCAGATGGCTTATACGACGAGCTACCGCGATGCCAAGACTCAAAAACCTCCCTGTATGGCGTCGGTCTAACTTCCTGACGAGCCCGCTGATCCTGAGGCTGAGCTTCCCGCTTCCACCACTAAGACGGCTGCTGATGTTACTCCCGAGCACGCATAGACTTAGCATTTTTCCTTTTTTTTCTTTTCTCACACTTTTCATTTTCTTGTACTTTTTTCTTGTTTTTTCTTTGAAATCATTTTGTAATTTTTCACTTTTTAATGAAATGTCTCCTTTCTTCAATATGCTCTGTCACTTCCTTTTATTCTCAACACTTAGTATAAGTTCATCAATCAATTTTCTCTAACCTTCTTGACTGCTTAGTGAATTTCCATAAACAATAAAATGTACTTTTCCCTTTTAATAGTTTCCATAGTTTGACTTTTCAGACAGTTAAGTGAAATCATCAACTACATAGTCTTTTAAACACTTGGAAGTTTTTTCAAGGAATGCCTAGGCAAGAGTATGTTTACCCATTTTGGTCGTTTCTATTTTTAATCTGTTAAGGCTGGAATTCCCTTCCCGTTTATTGCAAGCGGGCCTGTTGGAATGTGCTGCTTCCATGGTTTTTCCTTCTTCAGTTACTTTTCCTTTTGAGAGTAGGGCTTCAGGGCTTTTCTTACTCCTAGTTTTTTCTGGCAGTACGACTTATCAACTGCCCCTCCCAAGGGCTTTTTATGCCTTTAGTTCCTTATGGGAGTAAGACTTATAAACTACCCCTCCTAACGACTTTTTTATGCCTTTAGTTTTTCTAGGAGTAGGGCTTATGAAATTCTCCTCCCAATGACTTTTTATGCCCTTCATTCCTTGTCAGTAGTGATTCAGCTGAGGATATAATACTGCGCCACTATTTTTTCATGGAAAACCCTTGTGAAAAAAACCATGGGAAAAATGTCTCATTATAACGGATTTTCTTACATTATTTACGCAAAATATTTTTTCAGATGAATCGTGTTCCATAGTTTCTACAATTTCGTTCCCTCTTCCATTTCCAAGTGGTAATAGCCACTTCCTCCTATTTTGCTGATGATGTATGGTCCCTCCCAGGTTGGCCCGAGCTTCCCTTCCATTTGGAAGATTTTTCTGAGGACCAGGTCTCCTATTTGGAATTACCGCTTCTCACCTTTTTCTAGAAATAATATCTCCTTTTCTGATCAAGGCCACTTCCCTTCTTCCCTCTAGTTCATCAAGACTATTTCTTAGGAGTTCTCCATTTTGTTGTTCATTTAGCTTGGATCTGATGGTAGGGCTTCAATTTCTACGGGAATGATTTCTTATGCTCTGTATGCTAATGCGAATGGGGTTTTTCCTATTTTCTCTCTCGGGGTCATTATGTATGCCCATAAGAATGCGGGTAGGTCTTCCATCCATTTTCCTTTGGTGGATACCATCCATTTCGCCAGGTTGTCAAGTATGACCTGGCTTGATCTTTTTGCTTGCCCACTCCCCTGTGGGTAGTAAGGTGTGGAGAAGTGATTCATGGTCTTCAGATCTTCATAAAATGTTTTTACTAAGTTTTCGGTCAACTAAAGTTCATTGTCAAATACCAAGATCTGGGGGATCATGTACCTATACACCAAGTTTTTCCATCAGAACCATTTTACTTTTTCCTCACGGATTCTGGAAAAGGCTCCAGCCTCAATCCACTTAGTAAAATAATCTGTTGCTACCAATAAAAACACTTATGGGCAGGTGTCATGGGGAGTGACTCAATAATTTCCAAGGCCCACTGCATGAACGGCCAAGGACTAGCCACAGTTTTGAGTTCTACGGGGGCCATCTTTGCTACGGGTGTGAAACGCTAACACTTGTCACACCTTTTCGCATATTGTTTGGCATCCAGTTGCATTCGGGGCCAGTACTAACCTTCATTAATGACTTTATGGGCTAGTGATCTGCCCTCAGTGTGTATTCCGTATGTGCCCTCGTGAATTTCGACTAACACATATTGGGCCTCCTTTTCTTATAGACACTTCAGGTACGGTCCTGCAAACTTTTTCTTATATAATACCCTGTTAATCATTGTATACCTGCCACCCCGTTGTTGCACCTTTTTGGCAAGTAGTTTTTCTTTAGGAATCATTTTTCTTCAAGTAGGCGGATTATATCGTCTTGCCAACTAGTTCTCTTTCAACTACTACATCAGCCACGTTACTCCACAGGAGCGAGATGCTTGACTTCTTTAAAATTTCTATGGGGATGTTCCTTTTGTAGGGGAAGCGTATTGAAGATCCCAAATTTACCAAGGCATCAGCATGCCCATTCTCAATTCTTGGAATTTGTTGGATCTCATATTCTTTTATCGTGCTGAGAAAATCCTTTACCCGTTGTAAATAATTCACCATCCGTTCATCTTTTGCTACATATTCCCCTGTGACTTGTTTAGCAATAAACATGGAAACAAGAAAAATTTTAACATTAGTCACATCATATTCCCGTAGCAGGGACATTCCTATGATCAGTGCTTCATACTCTACTTCATTATTTGACGCATTGAATTCGAAGAAGATGGAGTGTTCCAATATTTCTCCGAATGGAGATTGAACTACTACCCCTACTCCTGCTCCTCTACTGTTTGAAGCACCGTCAACAAAGAGTTTCCAAGTTCCATTTTCTCCCATTTTGTGGGTTTCCTGTTCGACTTCTCCTTCAGTGAAGTCTGCTATTAAATCTATTAACGCCTGCCCTTTTATTAAAGTTCAAGACTCGTAACTGATGTCGTACTGGCTTAGCTCAATTGACCATTTTTCTTTTCTCCCCGTGCCCCCTTCAAGTGTAGAAGGCTTAAAATGGGAGAATCGATTAATACATTGATGCTGTGGGCTTAGAAATAAGGTCTTAGTTTTTGTGTCACAATTAGAATGGTAAGTATTAGTTTCTCCATTAGTCACCTCATATTCCCGCAGCAGGGACATTCCCGTGATCAGTGCTTCATACTCTACTTCATTATTTGACGCATTGAATTCGAAGAAGATGGAGTGTTCCAATATTTTTCCGAATGGAGGTTGAACTACTACCCCTACTCCCGCTCTTCTACTGTTTGAAGCACCGTCAACAAAGAGTTTCTAACTTCCATCTTCTCCCGTTTTGTGGGTTTCCTATTCAACTTCTCCTTCAGTGAAGTCTGCTATGAAATCTATTAAAGCCTGCCCTTTTATTAAAGTTCAAGACTCGTAACTGATATCGTACTGGCTTAGCTCAATTGACCATTTTTCTATTCTCCCCATTGCCCCCTTCGAGTGTAGAAGGCTTTTAATGGGAGAATCAGTTAATACCTCGATGCTGTGGGCTTAGAAATAAGGTCTTAGTTTTTGTGTCACAATTACAATGGCCAGTACTAGTTTCTCCATTCGTTTATATCTTGTCTCCGCCACTATAAGACTTTTGCTCATGAAGTATATAGGTTTCTATTTCCTTTCCTCTTCTTTGATGAGTAGTCAAATGACTGCTCCCGTGGAGACAGCTACGTATAACAGAAGTTGCTAGCTGGGAGTAGGTTTGGAGAGTAAAGGGAGCCATTATGTACTCTTTAAATTTGGCAAAAGCTTCTTTGTAGTCTTCCTTTCAGCCGCTCACAGAGTTTTTTCGAAACCTCTGGAAGAAAGGCTTGCATTTGTTCGTTGATGTGGAGATGAACCTATTTAGGGCAGTCAGTCTTCCCGTTAACCCTTGGATTTCTTTGAGGTTCCGCGGGGACCTCATTTCTGTGATTGTCTTCACCTAGTCTAGGTTTACTTCGATTCCTCATTGCATAATTAGGTGTCCAAGGAACTTTCCTGTCGCCACTCCAAAAGTGTATTTCTCCATGTTCAGCTTCATGGAATTTCACCTTAGAATAAAGAATGCTTTTTTTAAGGTCCTGAATGTGGTCTTCCCGCTTCTTACTTTTGACCAGCATGTCATCAACATGTACTTCCATATTCTTTTTTATCTACTCGCGGAAGACCTTGTTCACCAGCCTTTGATAGGTTGCACATGCGTTCTTTAGACCAAAAGGCATGACTTTGTAGTAATAGACGTCGTAATCAGTAATTAAAAAGGTTTTTTCCTTATCAGGTTGGAATATTTTCACTTGATTATAACCTGAGTAAGCATCCATAAATTTGAGAAGTTCTTGCTCTGAAGTAGTGTCTACCATTTGATCTATCTTTGGGGCATGCCTTGTTTAGGTCAGTGAAGTCGTCACAAATCCTCCACTTTTTATTCTTCTTTCATACCATCACTACGTTAGCTAGCCATTCAGGGTAATTTACTTCTCTGATAAAATCCACCACCAAGAGCTTCTCAACCTCCTATTTGATCGCTTGATTCCGTTCAAGAGTGAAGCTTCTCTTCCTTTGTTTCATAGGTTTCATAGTGGGATCCATGTTCAATCAGCGGCAGATGATCTCTTCCAGAATGTCGGGCATCTCATGTGCCAATGCTGCAGATATATCTTTGTTTTCCCTTAGAAATTTATATCAACTACTTTTTCTCATTTTTCCCGAGACGGGCGCCAACGTTGATTATTTTTTGGGTCCCTTCTTCCAAACATATGGGCTCAGTTTCCTCTCTCGTGTCATACCTCAGGTTGTCTTACCCATTTTCCTGTGATTGCTATAGATCTGCGAGTCTTTTTCCTTCAGACTTCTCCATAGTCATTTTCATTGTAGATTTTAAATTGGTCACTGAACAGATGCCAGCCGCAGCCTGGTCACCTCATATTGTTTTCACTCCCTCTAGTGACGGGTACTTCAACACTTGGTAGAATGTTGAGGGTACAGCCTTCATTTTATAGAGCCAGGTCCTCCCCAGGATTGCATTGTACGGGGAAGTTGTTCCTAGTACCATGAACTCTATCATATAGTTAAATGGATTCGTGCTCACCGGGAGAGTCAGAGTTCCTTCCGAGTAGCTGATGGCTTTGTTGAAACCGATCAGTGGCTGCGAAGATCCTTGTTACTTTTGACCTCCCATGGACATTTTCTCCACGGTCAGTCGGTATAGAATGTTCACTGCGCTCCCATCGTCCACTAAAACCCTCATTAACAAGCAGTTGCCAACTTGTATTGAAATGATGAGGGCACCGTTCTTCGCATACTCTTCTTCTCTTCCTCCAAGGTAATATAAGCATGTACCCGTTGGAAAACCTCTGCCATAAAAAGGGCCTTCACCTTGTATAGATCCTCAAAAAATGGTGACTTGGGTCCAGACCTTGTCAGAAGGCCAGTCTGGTGAATCGATCGTCATAGTTCTTGAGCCTTGGTCATTTCCTCTTTGAAGCAATGAGTGTACTCTCGCAGGGACTCCCCTTCCTTGGTAGAGATTGTCATTAGGTGTTCTGAGTCTTCCATGATGGTGTGGTACATTGAGTATTGTTCCATGAAAACGGAGGACATAATAGCGAATCTTGTGATCGAGTGCATCATAAGGAGTGGTCCACGTCAAAGCCGCCACGTCTAGACTGGTAGGGAAAATTCTACACACCAACTGTCATCGTGTTGGTATAGCGTCATGTCTTGTCTGAATCATTGAAGATGGTCTACAGGATCAGATTTTCCTTTGTAACATTTCAACATGGGAGCAACGAAGTTTTTGGATACGGGCGCTGCCTTGACTTCTGGGCCTAGTGGAGTCTAGATAAAGGATTCAATGTTAGTTTTTCCCGTACTCCCGAGATTCTTTATCTCCATCATCTTTTGGTTGAACAGTTCTTCTATCGCTTCCTTTGACATGACTCAAGATAGCTGAGCCTTTCCTGTAGCTTCCTTCACAAGGTTTTGTGATTGGACATCTTCCCGTCGCATGTTTCTACTATTCTTGTGGTTCCCTTTCCTTTTGTCTCGATGGTTACCCCGGAGTGGGTTTCCTATTCATCGTTATTTTCCCGTTCGTCATCATTCTCCAGCTATCTGACCTCAGCTCGTGTTTTCTTGAGTTCCTGTTGCAGTGTGTTGATCTACTTTTGCACATTCTGTCATGCATTGTGCATTGCTTCAATGTTCCTCCGTTTCATCTCATTCATCCCATCTAGGATTGTCTGCAGTATTCCTGTGGTGGGGTTGGTTGATCTATGTGCTCATCTTCATTTTTGGGCATGTTGTCTCCATTTAGAGCTGTGTTGGATCTGGTTCTAGGCATGTTTATGGATTTGTAGGGTAGGTCTCTTGAGTTTTTCTCTCAACTCTCAACGAGAGCACCAAAATGTGAACGAATTTTTTCTGCTAATCAATGATTAAAAGGAAAAGTATTGATAAGGGTAGACTTATGTGCGTATTAATGAGAGAGAGTTTACGAACAAGAGATTGTAAGGGGCAAATGCTATGTGTTATCTACGTTTGAGTTGTATTGAATGTCTTAGTTTCATGCACTGGCCATATATAGGCTTCCTAATTTACATAAATTCATTAGAGTAATAAGAATAAAAAAGGGGGAGATGTTCCTGCCAAATATGGTCCTCATTCCCTTCCTTACTTGTCATTTTCATATGTCTCACTCAACCATCAATCACTCGTAGTCACTTGGTGATTTCTTGTTGTTCGAGCCAGTCAGTCGTAGCCAATTGGTGGCCTGCCATCCTATCTCGTCCAAATCATTCAGCTACCTAATCAATCATGCCACTTGACCGTCGTTCCAGATCTCTTTCGTCCATTCCAGTTCTTCTTCTGATCCTCTTATTCCCGCTCTTGCACAGTTTAGCTGGTGTTTTACCTGTTTAGGGCAGTTCTCTGAGACTCAGCATCCTTTTCTGGAGGAGTGGGTCCCCTTAGCCTTTTGCTGTTCTTGAAGGCATAGGTCCCCTATCCGTCGGTCCCCGTTAACTAGACACTTTCTCCCGTTCTGATACTCTTTCTCGTTCTTGAAGTGATGATCCCTGTTTTTGAGGTGCTGGTCCCCTTCTGATACTCTTTCACTTTTTATCACTTTCCGTGAGACCTTATGTAGGTCCCCTTATTCACGTGACAGTAAGTGTTTTTTACATGTTCAATTAACACGTGAAAATCACGTATACACTAAGAAAAAATTGTGCTTTTTGCTAGACTTCGCTATTGAAATTAAAAAATCATACGTTGAAATCTACAAAGTAGCTAGTGGTTTGGCACAAAACCATGCATTTACAATTATCAATTCCACACCTACCATACTTAAATATGGAACTAATTATTACGGCCTACACAAAAATTGAAGCGCGTAACAGCTGTTAAATTAATTTATCTATTGTCTCATAATCTCAAGTCTACTGACAATTTATTTACTTGATTCAATATGTTCCAATTTCTTAACTTGGCCAATAAATACTCAAAAGATGTGTACTGATTGAGTTTGGGTATGGCCGTGCGGTACACATAACACATGGTATATGGTGTAAATGGTGCCCCTCTCGTGATGTTCTCATGGAAAGTGAAATGGAAGTGGACCTAAAAAATAAATAACACATGTGTCCTCCAATTTTAGGTCTTTTAGATTTAACTTCAACAAATATGGAAATGTGTATGGGGTATGCCATTTTGCCAGTCTGTAGTGTAATCTCTAAGAGTTGGCCTTGGCCAATGGCCATACTTTCTATCTTTGTCTTGTAATATATCTAATATATAACATAGCAACTTCAGCAAAGTCTCTTTTAATTCTCCATTTTTAAGTGTTCTCAGCTTAATATTAAGTGTATACAAACTTGTGAAAGGTCTAACACTAGCTTGGTTGTAAAAGAATGTTGTTTTTCATATCTAGTTGTCCTAATTTGTTGTTGATTTCCCGTGTTTGTAGTGAGGCTGCTGACAAACTAGCTCGGGTTGCTGTTATTCTTAATGACTGTAACGTGGGACTTGAGGTTTGACTTCAGTTCTGGAAGATGTAGTTTTTTTTATGTTGTTTTAAATAAGTTCTTAGTTTTGAAAAAGGATAGTAAGTTATTTGCTCAAGTTATTTAAAATTTGGATATTTATTGAATTTAAGGGGAGAGTGATATTGGTATTTTCATGTTCTTAAAAAGATGAATCGTTGAGTTATATCAAGGAACTCAAAAGAGAAAGCAAAAAAGTTCACATTAATTTTTTTCAACTTCATATTGAGCTAATTTGAACGGTTGACATCTGAGTCAACTGTCCATGTTATACCCTTTCGAATTTGAAAAACTATTCCCTTTTGAATTTGAAAAGCTATACCATTTTGAATTTGGGTTAGGAAAAATATATCGCGTTTGAAAAACTCAGAATATTATACCTTTGACACACCAACTTCACATCACCACTTACAATTTTTTTTTTCATTATTTCTCTTATCTTCCCAATGCAAATATTAAATCAACACAAATACCAATTTCACCATTTTAGCTCTCTTCTTTCATCTTCAACAAAGGTCATCCTCCACATCCTCCTCTTTCTTCTTCTTCTTCTTCTTCGAGATAATGTGACCCATTCTTCTTCAGCGAGACCCCCCATTATTATTATTATTATTATTATTCAATGAGAGCTATTCTAACACCTATTCTTCTCTTATTTTTATGCACAAGTATTCATAACAAACTACTTAAACCCTTCAAGTAGTGATTTTGATTCTGGAAGTCAAAAAAAATATTTGAAGGGTTCAAGTAGTTGTATCTGACTTTCAAGTAGTTGTATCTGACTTTCAAGTAGTGATTTTGATTTTAGAAGTAAAAGTAAAATATTACTTGAATGGTTCAAGTAGATGTATCTGACTACTTGAACCCTTTAATTAATGATTTTGATTCTGTAAGTAAAAAAATTACTTGAAGGGTTCAAGTAGTCAGATGCAACTACTTGAACCCTTCAAGTAATTTTTTTACTTTCAGAATCAAATCTATTACTTGAAGGGAAATTAATCAATTACAACTACTTGAACCCTTCAAGTAATATTTTTTTTGACTTCTAGAATCAAAACCACTACTTGAAGGGTTCAAGTAGTCAGATATAACTACTTGAACCCTTCAAGTAATATTTTTTTTTTACTTACAGAATCAGGACCACTACTTGAAGGGTTCAAGTAGTCAGATACAACTACTTGAACCCTTTAAGTAATATTTTTTTTACTTCCAGAATCAAAATCACTACTTGAATGGTTCAAGTAGTCAAATACAACTACTTGAACCCTTCAAGTAATTTTTTTACTTTCAGAATTAAAACTACTACTTGAACCTTTCAAGTAGTCATTTTGTTCAAGTAGTAAAATTATATTACTTGAACCCTTCAAGTAGTCAAATTGTTTGTTGTCATCAGTTTATATAGAGAGCATGTAACTACTTGAAAGGTTCAAATAGTATTTTATGACTAATTGACCCTTCAAGTAGTCATTTTATTTCATGCAATGATTTATACAGAGCGTGTGACTACTTGAATGGTTCAAGTAGTAGAAAAAAATTACCTGAGCCCTTCAAGTAGTCAAATTATTTGTTGTCGTCAGTTTATACAGAAAGCATGTAATTACTTGAAGGGTTCAAATAGTATTTTATGACTACTTGAACCCTTCAAGTAGTTATTTTATTTCATGCAGTGATTTATACAGAGAGCGTATGACTATTAAAATGGTTCTAGTAGTAAAAAAACATTACTTGAACCCTTCAAGTAATCAAATTATTTATTGTCGTCAGTTTATACAGAGAACTTGTAACTTCTTGAAGGGTTCAAGTAGTATCGTATGACTACTTGAACCCTTCAACTAGTCTATTTATTTCATGTGTGATTTATACAGGGAGCATGTGACTACTTCAAGGGTTCAAATAGTAAAAAAAAATACTACTTGAACCCTTCAAGTAGTCATTTTTGTCTCCTGTTTATGAGCAATCTAGACACAGAAAATTGTCACCATTCACACAGTAATCAATCTTGAACTCCTCATCAGTTTATAATTACTTGAATTTCAATCAACATAAATAAACATATCCCATAAATAAATATAAATAAGCATATTTCCAAACATGTACATATATATTATCGAAAATGACAAAATAAGTTTCAAAACAAAAAAAGGAAGTTATTGTATGGATTTCTCATCCGATAACTAAGAAAAGAAGCAAGTGAAAAAAAAAAAAACAATTGGACGAATTAGATAAACATAGTCTCCTTGGCAAAAACTCTAGAGACAATCTGCGCAAAGCCTATGTAAGGAAACTCCTCATCTCCTTGCTACGGGGACCCATCCTCGCTTTTCTATTTCTGCTCTTCATCCTCAATTAGGTGAAGAACAGGGACGCATGTCCAGAGGGATCTCCACATGCTCGACAAGGACCCATCCTCACTCGTCTGAAGAAGAATAAGTAAGCTCTCAATAAATAATATGAATATAGGGTCTCGAAGTAGCAAACAAAATAAGAAGAAGGAGTAGAAGGAGGAGGAGGAGGAGGAGGAGGAGGAGCGGGAGCGGGAGAAGAAACGGGAGCGGGAGAAGAAGCGAGAGAAGAAGAAGGAGAAGGAGAAGGAGAACCTTTGTTGAAGAAGATCGAAGAAGTGGGAAAGGAAAGCAAAATTAGTAAAGTTGATGTTTGCCACATTCCTCGATTTGATATGAAGTTGGGAAAAGAATTGAAATGATTATGAAAGAAATATTGCTTAGATTTTTTTATTAGGTTTAGTGGGTCAGTGATACAAATTTCTGAGTTATTTTTAAAAGGGGGGTACATTTTTCTTAACTTAAATTGAAAATGGTATATTAATACAAATAAGCCACTAATCATACCCCTTCTGTTGGGGATCAAAACCCAAAAAATAGCATGTTTGGAATTTTGTCTGCCGTTGAGAATCCAACGACAGAGAGACAATTCGATAAATCTCAACCATAAGATCAGATCTGGACGACCTAGATCCAACACACCGATTTGCATGAATTTTTTCTTTAAAATTTGTTCTTTTTTGGCAGCTGATATGCACCGTCTAGATTCACTAGACAGTCCAGATTTGACTTCCCTTTTGTTGTAAGGAATGTCTAAGAACCAAGTCCGCATATTTTCTACTTTAGATACAACTTCCCGGTTTATTTATTGGATTCAAAACTTCTCTCTCTAGTTTCAATGAATGGGCCCAATCAGGTATCTATATCGTGATCGATATTTTATTATAATCACAATATCACATAAATTTAGTGCAGAGTCGACCCAAGCCTAAGGCAACGTAGGCTTGGGCTTAGGACCCTCAATTTTTGGGGGCCCATTTGAAAAGAAAAACCCTTATTTACGTAGTCTATTTTTTCCCCAGCTTTCTTTACATATCTTCAGGCCCATTTAAAAAACACATGTATTCTTTTCAGCTCCCTTTCATCTCTTGAGCTCATTTGAAAAACCCATAAATACATACCAGCCTATGTTTAACTCTTGGCTCATTCAAGAAAGTCAATTTATTCTTTCCAGCCCACTTTCCATCTCTTTTGTTTTTTAATCTCTCTCATGGCTCTTCAAGTACTCGACGGCTAGTCAATTTCAAATTTTTGAAGTTTAATTTTTATCTTGAAAAATCTATTCTGTAAAAATAAATATCGAAAATAAGACAGTGTTCTTCATCTGTCTCGTTTGGTAGCTAATATTTTAAAATAAATTGTTTATATTTATTTGCTTATATGAAAATTTAATTTTTAATATGTCTAATACAGAGTATGAATTCATATATAAATTGCGTAAATAAGAAAAAAGATAAAGGAAAAAATAAAATCTAAGAAATGAATTCTTAATAAAATGGACTTATTTATCAAATTATCAAAATCTGAACAAAGTGAGTTCAGTTTATGTTTCAGATTAGAAAATGATCGGGTTGGATCAGTTATAGGTGGTTTTTCACAACTACACTAACATATTGTTAACAAAATGAACATATTTGTCAATTTTTAAACTAGAACGTGTTACATCATCAAGCAAGCTCTATAGGTTATCAGAAGAATTTTTCTGAATAATTTTGTACCTAACAAGCAAAAAGAAGAAGAATTTCTTGGTAGTGTTTTATCTCATGGAGTAATTTTGAGATTAAATTTGGAGTATGATACTTTTATATTTTCGCCCAGGACTCATCTTGGGTTGAGCCGCCCCTGATTTAGTGTAACAAACGTTACTGTAAAGGAAAAAATCCACCGTCTTTAATAATCAGTTGTGAATTTCTTACATCATAATATGAAAATCAAGAGAATAATTTAGAGAGCGAGAGAGATAATAATGACACCATGATTTACGTGAAAAATTCTTAAAGGGAAGAAATACCACAGGGAGATTTTGATAGTATTTCATTATGGAGAAAGGGTTTACAAGGCTAATGAGCGTTGAGAGTTGTTGTCTCCTGATTGGAGTTACATCTTGCCGCTATTTATAAGTCTTCATATAATCTGATACAATTTATTTAATTTTCTCTAAAAATAGGATCAATAGAATATTCCCTGAATTCTAGCATATCAACAATAACAATCAAATGAATCTTGACCATCTGACAAATTCAATGATCTTGATTAGCTTCTTTTTGGATTGTCATATCAGCAATCTTTGTACTTTCGTCTGATTGGTTTATTCTTTATGACCGCCTAGCTGATCATACGGTTCTCGCTCTATCTTCTCTTCGATGGAGTCTTTAGTCTAGATTTACCACGTGTCGTGTGAAATTTTGCCTGTACATTGGCCCCCATTACACTCAACGGAATTTTATTCGTTGATGTGTAATGATCATTTTTTCTTGTTCTGACGTTGCGTATACCCATTTATATTCTCGCGTGCTTCTTGGGAACATGCAATGTAATTTTCCATGAAACTTTTTGACTGTCTACTGTCAGCGACTGCTTCTTCCTTTCTTTCTGCCGTTATGTTCTTCCATTCCCGTTTACAGATGCTTTGCAATTGTCGAGTAACTTATTTGTCAGCTTATTGTTTATGATGATTATCACCCCTTTATTTGTTGTTACGCCTTTCTGTTCCTTTCACTGTGGGCTCATTGATAAAAATTTCATGTTTTCTTCATTTTTCTTTTCCTCTTCTCGTACGTTAAGATCTGTAAAAAGAATATCGTATAAGAACAATAACATAATAATTTACTAAAATGAGTAAGGTGGGAGTGCACTATTTTATAATTGCATCGCAGGAGTTTGAGTTCGATGATCTGCATTTATTGACAAAGTTTCCTTTGCTATGGGCTTATTGATAGAGTTTCTCTCATTTCCTTTGTTATGAGCTCTTTGGAGAGTTTCTCCCGTTTCCTTAACTACGAGCTCCTTGAATAATTTCTTATGTTTCCTTCGCTACGGGCTCATTGGAGAGTTTATCCCGTTTCCTTCGCTACGGGCTCCTTGAAGAGTCTCTCTCATTTCCTTTGTTATGGGCTCCTTGGAGAGTTTCTCCTGGTTCTGCTTTGAGAAAGACTCTTGAACTGCCCATTTTCAAGGATTTTGATTTAAATAAAGAACCACGGCCCCGTTTCCACTTTGAGAGGTGTTTCAGCTTGGTATTGATAGGAACTGATTTGAGCATTTTCGTTTACAAGTATTTTTTGAGAACATAGTTTTTCAAGTTGCTATTTGACAGACCATTTTTTAATCTTCATGTTGTGGATGTTGTTGTCAACTCTTATGTTGGGGTGTCATTGCTGATACAACTGTAGTCTTTTGTATGTTTTTGTATTTTTCCTTTCTTCAAGACTTAGCAAATTTCTTCTATATTTTCAAATGCTTCTCACTTTATCTTTCTTTGTTCACTTCATTTCATTTCTTTCTCTTTTCATTTTCCACCTCTTCTTTCATCGTTTCACTTTTCCTTTCTCCACTTTCACCTTTTCCTTTATCCACTTTCACTTTTTTCACTTTTCGTATTTCTTCCTTTCTTCTTCTTCTCGGTTTCCTTAGATGAAACCAACACAACCACTGATCGTTTGACTTCACATTCCCATTTGGTTCTCTTTTTTGAATTCTTTTTGAAGATTCATTTGCTTCTCACTTTATTTTCCTTTGTTTTCTTTCTTTTCATCGCTTTCATATTTCTCCCTTTCTCCTTTTTGGTTCTAAGCGTTGAATACTCTTTCCAAGATTCAGATATCTTGAGATCTTCTTCCTTCGCAATTCTCCATTCTTTTTAGATTTCTTTCTTTTCATACTTATTCCTTTTCATGGACATGAACTCTTGGTGAGCTTAGGAGCCCGTTTTCGTTTTCTTTAGAAAGTAAAAGCTTTCATGGACATAAACTCTTGGTGAGCTCAAGGGCCCATTTTCTCCTAAGAACGATGTTCATAGACATTCCCAAGTACATAAGTTTTTCGCAAAGCTCAGGGGCCCTAAATTCCCTGTAGGACTCTTACTAGAGTTTCTCTCTTTGCTTTTCTTTTTCCCATACAAATATTTGCAATAAAAATGTTGAACAACACCATATATAATATCTTAATGGAATGAATAGGGAACGAATATACCGTAACTTTCTTCTAGAAGCTCGAATCTCATTGTGTAAATAATTTCAAAAGATTGACTTTCGTAGCTTTGTAGTGAAGTTTAAATGTGTTGGTGAAGCTTACTAAATGAAGCCGACAGTTCTGTACAGTCTTTTTCCTAAACATCCTCCATGAGAACTTTCCATAACTTTAGATGGGGATCTCTAAACTGAATTCCATAAAATTTACTGAGAAACAAACTTTTATATCTTTTCGATGGTATAAGATTTGTCACGTACTTGACTCCCAGTAAATTCAGTTTGATTTTCAAAGTTGACCATTCTATATATTCTGCTTTCTCGAATAGCCTTAACAAAAATCATCATAACTTTTTGTTGAGAGCTCCAAAAATAATTCCATAAAATTTATCAAGAACTAGACTTTCACATCTTTGTAATAATGTATGATTTGTTGTGTGTCCAGCTCCCATTTGTTACAGTTTAATTTCTGAAATTGACAGTTCTGTGTTATCTTCTTTCTGAACATCTTGTATGAAAACTGCCATAACTTTTGCTCTGAAGCTCCAAATTGAGTTTCACAAAATTCTTCAAGAAGCTAATCTTTGTATCTTCCAAACGATGTACGATTTTCTATGTAGAAATTTTTCATTCAGTACAGTTTAAAAGCTCAACCTGATTGATATGTAATTGGTTGTACGTCAAAGACCATCTTAGCGTTGAGTTCAATGTGTTTTTGTAAATGTCGTTTGCAAGTTCTTAATTTTGTTGGCCGCTCATCGTAGGTCATTTTTCCACTTTCCCTTCATGCACCTTCATTCTTGGTTTTGGTTTATGAAATTACTCTGCGAGTCGTCCTTTACGTTTCATTGCTCGTTCATCTCTTATTTTCCTTTTTTCACTTTCGGTTCTGTTGCCATTCTGTTTCCATTTTGGCTTCCAATTTGTTTTCCGTTTCGTTGCCACAACATTTCCCGTTCTCAACGTTTCCCGTTCCCGTTTCCATGATGTTTCCTATTCTCAACGTTTCCGTTCCCGTTGCCACAGCGTTTCTGTTCATGTTGCCACAATGTTTTCAATCTCATTGCCACAACGTTTCCCGTTCTCAATGTTTCCCGTTCCCGTCGCCATGCCTTTTCCATTTCTGTCGTCATGGCATTTCCGTTCACATGTCTCTCTTCCCGTGGTCAGGGCGTCTCCACTTTCATCGTTTGTTCCTTTTAATTTTCCTGCACTTTTGCATATAGAACAAGAAAGTGCTAGTCTCTAAAAATACGCATATCAAAGTTTATATTTTCCGTTAATCAACCGTTAAGAAATTTTTTATTTATTTATTTTTTATAGCTTTAGAAAAGCTTAAATTGAAAATTCAAAAATTCATTCCTCATGAAATACGTGCATTAAATCAGTTTGAATACTAATCACAACGTTGATAATTTCATGTTATCCATAATAGGGTCAAATTATGAATTTTATCAAAACAAATGACCTAAACAGCATAAATGTAATTACATCAAAGCATGATAAATTTTAACACAGAGAGTTAATATGCCTTACACAATTAGCGTAGCATTAATTTCTACTAATTTAATATACTTGAACTATTGTGTAAATATTTTTCTCAAGACATTGTATGATATGCTCATGCAATTATTCAAATATTTAACGCATAATATATGTATTTAGAGGCAAAGCAATAACTTAAAAATAAATACTTAGCTTGCAATTTGATTTACTCCATTTATTTGTATAAGATGATCCATGAGGGCTTCGCAAGTTTGTGGATTAAATCTGCCAAATTATGAAGACCACAGCAGGCCCAAAGACTGGTTGGCCCATAGACTGCGGGCCGAGAATTTGGCCAAACGCGGGTCACGCCCGGGCATGGATCACGACGTGGGTCTTTCCGCGGGTTGCATCGGGCATGGGCTGTGAGTCATGGACGGGTTTGGCATGGTGCACAGGCTGTGAACGAGTCGTGCCTTCCTTCTGGGTCACGCGCGCTGGGTTGTTTCTTTGTTAGGCTGTTTTAACGAGACACGAGCTGAGGCTTCCTTACGGGTAGGTTAAACCCGCGAAACTAAAAACGGGTAAGGATGGAAGGTTTGCCGCCAGTGATGGCATGTGAGGCGCGTGCGGGCATCTCCGGGGAGCCTTTTTGACCGAAAATGGATTTTAATTTATGGAAATCCTTGTATGAACCTTTTTATAGACATTTTGGAGTCTGAAAATGCATTGATCGTTATTGATCTGAGCTCTCATATTCGGTAATGAAGGGGCTTTTTCTCCATTGATTTCCACGGCGATTTTGAATCTGAAAATCCCTCACCTTGCGTAGATTGAAGCGAAATAGGGGGTGGTCGCTGCCTTTTCCTTCACCTCTAGCGGCTGAGATGATTTTTATTGGCGACGAAGGGTGTAGTCGGCTAGGTGATTTTTTCTTTGTCGTTGTTCCGATGATAGAAGCTTTCATGGTGGTGACGTTTCATTGGCTGTGATGCGTTCCTCGCGGTTAGCGACCATTACCACATTCTTCGTTCCACTTTTTGGTTCCGTAGTCATTTTCATTTCTGCTTTCAGTTCAGCTTCCGCTTTCACTTTTTCTTTCGTTTCTACTTCCACTTTCGATTTCCGCTGTCAAAGCATATGGTTTCGCTTTGAGCTTTTTGAGAAGAGATTTCTTGAGTTTTTCTCTCAGCTCTCACTGAAAAGCACCAAATGTAAATGAAAAAATCTACCGTCTTTGATAATCGGTCGTGAATTTCTTATATCATAAAAAATCAAGACAATAATTTAGAGAGAGAGAGAGAGTAATGACACCATACTTTACGTGGAAAACCTTTAAAATGGAAGAAAAATCACAGGAAAATTTTGATAGTATTTCATTATGGAGAAATGGTTTACAAGGCTAATGAGTGTTGAGAGTGTCTCATGTTTGAAGTTACATATTGTCTCTATTTATAGGTTTTCATATAATATGATACAATTTATCTAATTCTATCAAAAAATATGATCAACAGAATATTTTTTAAGATCTAGCTTATCAACAATAACAATTAAGTGAATCTTCACCGTTTGATCAATTTAATGGTCTTGATTAACTTCTTTTTGGATTCTCATGTCAGCAATTCATGTATTTTCGTCTGATTGATCTATTCTTTATAATCGTTTAATTGATTCTACGATTCTCGCTCTATCTTTTTTTCGATTAAATTTTTTATCTAAATTTTATCAGGTGTGAAATTTTACCCTAATGTTACATAATAACTCTCCTGTTTCTATTTTTATTTTCTTTTTATGCTGGCCATTGCAGACTGTGGCAATCGGTAACAATCATTTTGTCGCATTACATTCACGATGGACATGAATCCCCAATCCCATAAGTCTGTTATATGGGGCCGTAATGGTCTCGGCCGTACGTAATGGCGATCATTCGAAACAGTGAGCCCAGCTCCCTTTTCGTGGGTGAAATTCAAAACCCGCCCTATTCCTTTGATTAACGGTCTCAACAGAATAGGTACTGCTTATCCTTGGTCCTTACTCATTGCAGCAGTACTCTGGAACCGGTTCGGAATCCTCTCGTTCCTTCTGATCTTTCTCCTCCAAAGGAACAGTTCCTTCCTCAGCTCCCATTTTACTTTCTCCAAGCAAGCACCCGCCAATGGAGGTCTCTAATTTGGTTTGGAGTCCAATCTTAGTTCCGGGCGCCACATACCCTTCCCATATCCTCCCTCTGGAAAACGCTAATCGGAGAATATTGAAAGAGGAAACACGGAGAAAACAGGTGGTCTTGGACTATATTTTGTTGTTACAGAGAAGCAAGTTGTATGAGTTCTGAATGTGATTGTGATGCAATCATAACAATGGTCTCAAAAGCATTTTGCTAGGATGAGATGAGCATTTTGCGTATCTTACTGTTAGGGGAATCAAAAGCATCGGACACCGGGTTGCTCAAATCAATGGTCTCAGAAGTCTGAAGATTAATTTGGTCAACGTTTACTAGGTCAACGCTTTCTAAGTACGAAGCATCACTCACATGGCCATAGAGCTCCATTATTGACTATTGATTGATGTGTCTTGAAGCATATCTCGGTTTGATTCTATCCTGTAGCTGTATTTGCACACTATCTATATAACTATACCGAATGACAAATGTATTTCTCTGTACGAAATGAATTAAAAAGTCATGATATGCGTTGAGAGACTAAATCAATGGTATAATTTCTTCCTGTTCTCAATATCATTACAATTGAGGTTTATTAATTAAATTTCACCATATATGGCAACATAAAGAATATAAAAGTCTACGTGTTGACTTTAATTGTTATTTTTTCTCATCATCGGAAGTTTCTACTACAATCATATATCACCATCATCAAATTTGTCCTGTTTCCCTTTATAAATCATAAGCGACCTATGTATTTGGATCTCTCAAGGTTATAATTGGGATATGCTAGAAAAGGTGTTCTTCACACATAACCGCGCTTGCATTGTTTTCTGCTCTTTTCAATTGCATTGGCAAGTTTATATATATATGCTTCCTAGTTTTGAAAGTGCCTTAACTAAGAAAGTTGATGGTTGGAGCTTGCTCATTGTTTCTTCTTGAAACTTTCTTCTCTGCTTCTTTCTAGGATACTAAATTCTACCACTCTTTCCCTAATGAAACGTTGTTCTCTTTTTACGATATTGTTTCTTTTTTTCAAAATTTCTAAGAATCCTCCCCCCACCTTAATTTGGAGAGAAAACGTTATTGTAAGTTCAGAGATTTCATAAGTTAAGCAGTTGGAAAGGGTCTTGATTTGACTGTTTCGAAGCTACACTGTTTCGATATACTTTCGTTTCGACTTTCACGTAGCTAACATACTTCGTTTTCATTGACAGAGAAGGACACGTCAATTACTTGAACATGTCATTCTCCGGGTCGAGAATCTTGGGTAGTTCGACAAACTTGTGTTTTTTGTATACTTTCTGACAAAAACCTTGAAGAATTATATTCGTATGTATCCACCATCCACTTATTTATTTCTTTATTCTACAACTGTAGTGCTGCAATATGCCCACATACTCTCTTCATATACTCTGTGGATGCTGATGATATACTTAACAGACGTATGGAAGCTTAAGTTAACACATGCTTCAGCAATTATCAATGTGTTCTGGGGTTTAACAGCTATAATGCAACTGGTCATGATATATCTTTGTCATACTATCATGGGCTCTAAAAGGACGCTTCTTCTATCCACTCTTGCATATAGTGGAGTGAGTTTTATACTGCCACTGATTTTAGTATCTTTGTTACTGCATCTAAATCATTAATCCCAGAATGTTGAACTAGAGTTGGTTCAATTTGGTTATTTATTTGGTTATTTATTTCTTATGACTCTATGATGCATTCTCTTTACAAATACTTTGGTGGCAAACATGTATAACCATATCCATTCTGGTATCAGGTTTGGGGGCTTTTGGCAATGTCAACACCACCAGTTCTCTACCGGGTTACAGGTACTTGTGGCGCATACAAGCCTGAATGCGTTGGTGAAGACCAAAAAATCCTCCTTTATATGGCATTAGCTTTAATAGTGGTGGGTACCACCGGTCTAATGACCTCAATAGTATCTTTTGCATTCGAGCGGTTTGAACTTATTAACGATGTATTGGAGTTTCCTTCAACCAACTCATGGGTTCATCTTATTGCAATAGTCCTCCTTTATATAAAGCCATGGTCAATTAGGTTTGGCATCCAAGCAATCTGTACTCTCGTGGCAACGACAATCTTTCTGAGTGGTACATGCTTATATAAACACATCAAACCACAAGGAAGCCCTCTTACAACTGGATTTAGAGTTCTAGTGGCCTCTGCCTCCAAGATACTCCATAGGTGCCCAAACGAACCAACTCAACTTTACGAGACACATGATCATGGTCTGTCTCAGCTTCCCCACACCTCTGGCCTCAGGTTTTGAACTCTCTCTCTCTCTCTCTCTCTCTCTCTCTCTCTCTCATGTTTCTATTAAGAAGTGCATAGCAAATACTGGGATCTATAACTACATCTACACCCATGATGAAATTACATCTCCTTCTGCCTAAAGCTTCATTATATTTACTGTTTACGAAATTGTTTATGAAAGATTGCAATTTCCCTTGTGAAGTACAGGTGCCTAGACAAGGCTGCAATTATATTACCAACAAAAACAAAACAGATGGAGACTTTGTCATGTCACCGAAGTTGAAGAAACCAAAACAGTTTTACGCATGATTCCCATTTGCTTGACCTTTATTGTTTTGGGAATTGTATTCTCTATTAGTAGAACCTTCTTTGTTGAACAAGCAAGCCACATGAATGACAAAGTTGGGCGATTAAAAGTCCCTCTTCCTATTCTCTTATGGTTGCACGACCACTTCAAGTCTCAACTCGCACGAAACTATATCTCAGTTCTGAAATTATTTTTTGGGACACGAGGATCACATCGTTATGCTCCCCAAATTGGAGTTGCAGTGTCAATGATATTGTCAGTTCTCTGCTGTATATCTGCTGCAAAAGTGGAGATGAAAAGACTAAGTGTGGTTGAGTGCCATGGCTTACTTGACAAACCTGAAGAGAGAATTCCCATGAGCATTTTCTGGTTACTTCCGCAGTTTCTCCTACTCGGATCAATGGATGGAATATTTATGAGTTGCACTTATTCCTTCTTTTCCCATAAGGTTTCTAGTCCCTTGAAAGAGTATGTTTCTGTTTTCCCCGCTGTTGCTGTTGGATTAGGATACATTGGCAGTATTCTGTCTGTTTATGTCGTTGGTAATGTAAGTGCAAGGGAGGGGAAGCAGAGTTGGTTTCAAGACACCTTGAATGGGAGCCGGCTGGATAAGTATTACTGGACGTTGGCCGCATTAAGCGCGATGGGTCTTTTCATCTACCTTGCAGTGTCAATGTTATACTTTTACAATGATCCAATACCAGACGATGAGGATGCACCTGTGGATATTGATGTTGATGTGAGATGTTGCTGCTTATATTTTGCGTATAGATATTACTGATTCTGAATTTAAAGAGTTTCAAGCCAAGTTTGAATTATGAGTTTCTGATGTTCTTTCTTTGTATTCAGTAAAGTCAGGTTGAGTTTCATTTATTCTTGGCACTAAAATTTCACCAATATTTATTACAAAATCAATTTCATGCTGTACATATTTCATCTTATGACTAATTATATCTAAATGTGTGTCCCTAATTCTTTTCTTATAGAGATAAGAAAAAAACTACCTTAAAAAGTCATTGAAAAAAAAAGAAAAAAAAGATCAAAAATAAAAAATATTTGAAGAGAAACTACGTATTCGTGGAAGTTTTATTCCAAGAATTTAAGAATAATTGTCATAATAATTTAAATTTTCATAAAATGGGAAAGACGAAATAGTTCAAATTAAAAAAAATGAATCTAATACATTATTCTCTCTCCGTATAATATAAATCTATCTTAAATATATAATTAAAAAGTAACGATAAAAAAATCAAAAGTAAAACAAAAAAAATTACTTTAAATTCGGAGGAAAACTTTGATTATGGGATGAAGTGAGTGGTTGTTTTTAAAAGGACCTTAAGGCTCAAATAATATTTTACCCGATTTTTATCTATGAGTATACGATGTTTTCCTATGCAGTTGCGGTATATTTTGCGGAGTTGTGAAACCGCAATTCACAAGTAACGGTTTCGAAAGAAAATGATGATGAAATCGGTGTTTCAATAACCGAATATAAACAAATTTATGATAAAAGGGTTTTGAAAGCTTGAGTCTGAAAACGGAGAAATACAATAAAAAACCGAGAGACGCAACTTGGAATTAGGTTTTCGGGTGGTAGTAGGCCAAAAGAGAGAGAGGTTACGTTTTGGTCAAGCAAACCCAACAAAACCAGTAGCAGAGACGATTTGTGAGGGTTTGCAGAGAGGAAAAGAGAGAGAGAGTAGAAGTGAATAATCAAACACGTGCTCGCTGAGAAGAGGAGCTATGGACGTCATCAAATCGCAGCAAATATCATCGAGGCCTGTCGAGAAGGTGGTAGTCCACCCGCTGGTTTTGCTCAGCATCGTCGATAACTATAACCGAGTAGCCAAGGACACTCGCAAGAGAGTCGTTGGAGTCCTACTCGGTAGCTCTTTCAAAGGCACCGTTGACGTAACCAACAGCTATGCAGGTCCTTAATTCTTTTTTCTTCTACATTGTGCTCCTCTCTTTCTCTATTTTGTCTCCAAATTTATTCTTTAATGTTTGGATCTGAAAGATTTTGGGAATTAGGGAGTTCGGTTCGGTAGGTCTTCTCTTGAAATTGAGGTTCTTTTAGCTAAATTGGGGCAAATAAGAGTTTAAAATACTCGCTTACGGGGCTTTTTTTCCGATCCAAACGATGTCATGGTTCTTTTGTTCAATATTCGTATAATAGCTCTTTATTTCCTTCCTATTTTTTTGCACGAATTGAAATTTGTGCTTTAAAAAACCTGCTTTGTTTTTGAGTTTGTGATCTTTTAACGTTTAAATTAAATGGTTGAAGAAAATCACTCTTAGTATTGTTATTTCTCCACAATGTAAATGTGTAGTTGGAAGGTTTAGGTATGTAAACATGTTTAATTTGGAATTTAGGCATGGACTCCTTGGCTGTAACAGCTCTGAAGTGATGATTTGGGTGTTTTCTTACCTTGATAGTATTTGCTTTATAATACTATTTATTTTATAAAAAATCATGGGAATATTAGAGTTTTCTGCATGGTAGTTGCGCGAAACTATGAGCATACATTTACGGGCAACTCTGTAGTAGTCAATTTGTTAATTGCAATTCATTTACTTTTGTTATCTTTGTCTCTAAATGTTACATACGTTTTGTTTCAGTGCCATTTGAAGAAGATGATAAAGATCCTAGCATATGGTTTCTTGACCATAACTACCATGAATCAATGTTTTCAATGTTCAAGAGGATAAATGGTAATTCTTCTTTCTTCTATTTGTTTCCATATACACGTTGTATAAGTACTTGCACGAAGAATGTTCTAATACCCTACTATGTTCTAATCTTTCAGCTAAAGAGCATGTCGTTGGCTGGTATAGTACGGGCCCAAAGCTAAGGGAAAATGATTTAGATATCCACCAATTGTTCCACAAGTGAGAACTCTATCTTCGTTTGTGTCTTAAATTTAACTAATGTCTTCCTGTTCTATTCTGGTGGACTTGGACATAAGTGGAAGTTAGAACCTGGAAGGGTCATGTCAGTTGGGTACATCTGAACATTATGTAACTTAAGTAGGTCTTGCATTATCTGGTCATGTTTCTATTCTTCTGATAATTTTCTTTGTTGAATGCCAGCTACGTCCCAAATCCTGTTCTAGTCATTATTGATGTCCAGCCTAAGGAGCTGGGAATTCCTACCAAGGCCTATTATGATGTTGAAGAAGTTAAAGAGGTATTTGCAGTATCTTTGTTTTGTATTCAATTGTGCCCCATTAGTAACCAGATGGATCAAATAGATAATTGGTATATCTGTGACTATTTGAGACGCCTTTTGATTTGGAGGATGAGGAGGGCCTAAGTTATATGTTACTATTAAGCATTCTTATTGTACCCCTTGCAAGCTGAAGTAATACTTTATTATGCTAACAGAATGCCACCCAGAAAAGCCAGAAGATTTTTGTTCATGTGCTTTCAGAAATTGCTGCTCACGAGGTTGAAGAAATCGGTAAGCTCTGGCCTGAGATGGGGAAGTACATTCTTATTTCTGCTTGTTGAATCTATGTAGTTTGCCGCTAATGACATTCTCATTCTATGGTGAACAGGAGTGGAGCACTTACTAAGGGATGTCAAGGACACGACAATCAGTACTCTTGCAACTGAGGTATGTGTTTCACAGATCTGTTTCACTAATATCTGGGACGACTCTATGATTTGTTACATGGGTGTAGCACTAGGTCTGAAGAAAAATAGAAATTAAATGGAGTCGCCTTTCTATACAGGTTACTGGAAAACTTACTGCTTTAAAGGGTTTGGATGCACGACTAAGAGAGATTCGTGGTTACCTTGATCTTGTTATTGATGAGAAGCTTCCATTGAATCATGAGATACTCTACCATCTGCAGGTTCTTATAACTACTATCTAGATAATACATTTTTTTCTACTAATACTGATATAAAAATAAATTATTTTCCATAATCACTCATATTGAAGAATGGTCTGTTTTCAATTGTTACTCATTCACATATTTCAAAGTTAACATGTGGATTAGAAAAACTGCATCTTTTTTTCTATTTATCCTGCTTTCTTCTTTGAAATTTGTAGGATGTATTCAACCTGCTTCCAAATCTGAATGTGGCTGAGTTGATCAAATCATTTGCAGGTATTGCAAGTCAAAATTTAGAAATATGGAAATAAAAATATGGCTGTTTAAATATTCAATACGTTCGTATTCAGAAATTTTACTTATATTTACCCTATATGTGCAGTAAAAACCAATGATATGATGTTGGTCATATATCTATCTTCTCTCATCCGAAGTGTCATTGCACTCCATAACTTAATCAATAACAAGGTGACATGATCTCCCTTTCCCCCTGTAATTTATGCCTAGTATGTTAAAGACCTGACTTGAGTCATTGTTTCATTTTGCAAATCCGGTTGCAGATGCTTAACAAAGAACACGAAAAGGCTGAGGATGCAAAACCAGCAACCACTGCCAACTGAAGTCTTCAACTTGGGTTGGTCTCTGGGTTTTTTTTAGGCAGAAGGGGTCTTCGGTTTTTGGAAGTTGGTGAAGGTAACCATATATCAGTTCTGTTGGGGCTTTGCATTGTTGAAAATTGTATTTTTCTCCTACAACAGGATGGATAATAAGGCTCCAAATTTGCATGGGCTGCCCCTTTAATTTGATATTTAAGTTATTCAATTGTATTTCGTATTGTACGGTTAAACGGTTAACGGATATGCATTAGACTTAATTTGAAAGCTTTTCCATGAGACTTGGTTATGAGTTGTCATCTGCTCTTGATGTCAAGCTGTAAATGAAGTTACTCGAAATGAAGCTCCCGAGTAACTGAGGCAATGAAAAACTTGGATGGGGACTCTTTAGCAACGGCAGAGGATATTTGACTAACTGTTTTGCATTGAAACATTTTTGTTTTGTTTTTTCCTTATCCTATCTGGTCTGTTGAATCTGGTTAAATGGACTAGATCAGACATCTCATTTGCTGTGCTCAGCAACGGTAGACCATCTGGATCTGAAAAGCTAATATTGTATCTGATAGATAGAAATCTCTCGAGTCATGAGCCTAGTCTTCTCATGAGCCTAGTCTTCGTATGACGGGTTGCAAACCTACTTAGGTTCATCGTGTTTGTCTAGTTCGTGATATAAAATTATGTTCGTAATTTCAAAATGAAGTTTTAGAAAAAATTGAGAATGAGATAAAATGTTTGTATTACAACAAAATTCAAAGAAAATAATATACATAAAATTATGATTGATAGTAAATATTTAAGATCTAAACGTTTGTATTATAACAAAATTCAAAATAGAATATGTTTTACTGTTTTGCAAATTTTTATTTCACAAACTGAAATAAAATTTAGGAATAAATATATTTTTAATCCCCTAATTTTCACCGATATTATTATGTGACCTTCTAAATTTAAAATAAGTATTTTGATCTAACTTCCAAAAACGTTTTCATGTGATCTTCCTCTAATTCTATCAGTTAATCCGTTAAATTTACTGACATGGTCGTTAATTTGATGATGATGGTAGGCTGATTCATTGTAGCCAGTAAGTGACTACACCCTAACTCTAAGTTCACCATAGCAAAGCCCTCCATCACAAGTTCAGTATAGCAAAGCCCTCCATCACAAGCACAGAGCATTCCATCGCAAAAAGCTCTCCATCCCAAAACCCCGCCCACCACCATTTTCCCCAAATTCCAAAACCACCTTGTTCAAGTCTGTTTTTGCCGCTAGAGTCATCTCTGGCTGCTCTAATGACGCTGAAGTCAAATTGAACGGTTCCCACGTTGCTAATATCATCATCGGTTGTTCCACGGAAAGGAAGACCTTCACCACAAATTTACATTCGATTAATGAAGATATGCTTTAGACAAAAATTGTAAACTTTTAGCACATCTGGAAGCTTCGCCGGCGGTGGACAGGCAAGTCTCAACTCACTGCTTCTTCCGTCGACTCCTCTGCTCCTTTTTTCTTTTGATTTTTCTGATTCTTATTACATGGATACATGGTGGAAATCATTTTTACAGGAGGTGTGGAAAAGAAATCCTATGATTTTATCTCAAGACATTAGCGTTTCTATGTTTGAAATACATGCAAAATGCAAATTACTAAGGAACCAAAAGAAATGGTCTATTTTGATCTTTTCGATTCTATGTACTGGTCTGGCACACCTCTAGAAAACCCCATTTGCTAATGTACACTCTTCCCTGGCTGAACTATAATCATGATACGCCAATTTTTTTCTCAATTCTTTCCTCTATAAAAGAAAAAATTCACAATTTGAAAAATTATCATTAATTTTTTACATGATAATGGAAAAAAAGAAAAAAGAGTAAAAAGAAAAGAGTAATAAACATTATAATTTACGTGAAAAATTTTAAAAAAAAACTATGAAAAAAATTTAATAGTATTTTCATTATGATGAGAAAGTTTATAAAGTTAATGCAAGCTACACGTTTTGCTTGTTTCTTATGTGTGTTGAGAGCCCGTTTGAAGTTACATTTTACTTCTATTTATAAGTTTTCAATCAATTACAAAGAATCTGATACAATTTATTCAATTCAAACTGAAAATAAGATTAACAGAATATTACATTGAGATTTAATTTATCAACATTAACAATTGAATAAATCTTAACCGTCTAATCTCCAATGGTCTTAATAAGCTTCTTTAGATTGTCATGTTGACAAGTTATGTACTTTCGTCTGATTGGTCTCTTTTTCAAATTTTCGGTAACACGACGGATTGAAGAATTTGTGCCCGTTCATCCTCCTTATATCATTATTACACAACATCAAATTAAAAGTTAATTTATTATTTTTCAACACTCAAGCTTGATATTTATTTATATTTAAATAATATATAAAATTAAATATATCCTGACTTTGAGCACGTCAACACAATCTTGTAATAATCTTTATATATTTACTATTTATATAAATAATATTGTATTTACATGTAATGTATATATACTATTTTATGTAGAAATATGTATATATTATATATATACACACATATATAATATCTAATACCTTTCATAGATGGATATTTTCGTAAAATTGATTTCAAAGATAAATGTGATTTTAAAATTTAATTTTTAAAATGGATTATTTGTAATTTTTGTAAAGTTATTTTAACTAGATGATATTATTTTTAAATTTGATTTCTTTAGATTTTGAAAAGGGATATATTTGTATTTTCAAAACACACTCACACTATATGCCAATATATATACAAGTCAAAACCCTAAACTTTTTTATTTCATTCGGCAATATATCTTGGGTTATTTGGATAAATATACTCTTTTCATTTTCCTTAAGCATTTTTATACCCATTTTTCAAAACAACAAATTTTATACTCCTGAGTCACCAACTTCACATCATCACTTGTTTTCTCTCTCTAACCTCATCATTTCTTTTTCTTTTTCAATACACATGTCAAATCAATTTAATAATATTTTATTTTTCTTCTTTTTTATTTTTCAACAGAACTTTTTCTTCTACTTGAAGGGTTCAAGTAATTTTTGTGAGTACTTGAACTCTTCAAGTAATTTTTTTTTGTCAGTCAACACTCATATATCAGACGACTACTTGAAAGGTTCAAGTATTTATTTTATGATTACTTGAACCCTTCAAATAGTTGTTTATTACAACTTGAAAAGTTCAAGTAATTATATTTTATTCTTCTTCTTCTTCTACTTTATTTTTCAACGAAATTCTTTCTTCTACTTAAAGGGTTCAAGTAGTGTTTTGTGATTACTTGAACCCTTCAAGTAATTTTTTCTGTTAGCCAACACTCATACACCACGCGACTACTTGAAGGGTTCAAGTACTTGTTTATGACTAATTGAGCCATTCAAGTAGTTATTTATGACAACTTGAAAAGTTCAAGTAGTTATATTTTATTTTTCTTATTCTTCTTTAATTTTCAACGAAGTTTTTTCTTCTACTGGAAGGGTTCAAGTAGTTTTTTGTGACTACTTGAACACTTCGAGTAATTTTTTTTCTCAGACAACGTCCATACACCAGGCGACTACTTGAAGGGTTCAAGTAGTAAGAAATTACTACTCGAACCCTTGAAGTAGTGATGAGCTTACTAGACAACAAATTTCAAGAGAAAAAAATTACTTGAAGGGTTCAAGTAGTAAAAAAATTACTATTTGAAGGGTTCAAGTAGTAAAAAATTACTACTTAAACCCTTCAAGTAGTGAAGAGCTTACTGGATAATAGATTTCAAGAGAAAAAAACTACTTGAAGGGTTCAAGTAGTAATTTTTTACTACTTGAACCCTTCAAGTAATGACGAACTTACTGGACAATAAATTTCAAGAGAAAAAAAACTACTTGAAGGGTTCAAGTATTAAAACATTTCTACTTGAACCCTTCAAGTAGTGAAGAGCTTACTGGATAATAAATTTCAAGAGAAAAAAAATTACTTGAGGGGTTCAAGTAGTATAAAATTACTACTTGAACTATTCAAGCAGTGACGAACTTACTAGACAACAAATTTCAAGAAAAAAAATTACTTGAAGGGTTCAAGTAGTAAAAAATTACTATTTGAACTCTTCAAATAGTGACGAGCTTACTGTACAATAAATTTCAAAAGAAAAAAATTACTTGAAGGGTTCAAGTAGTATAAAAGTACTACTTGAATCCTTCACGTAGTCACGAGCTATTGGATAACAAATTTTAAGAGAAAAAAATTACTTGAAGGGTTCAAGTAGTATAAATTTATTACTTGAAACCTTCAAGTAGTTACTTGTTTTGACTTCTAGAATAAAAAATATTACTTGAAGGGTTCAAAAATAGGAGAATGAGATACTAAGTGCGTCTCATTGAAGAAGAATAAGAAAATCAAAGGGTCTCGCTGAAGAAGTAAAATGGGTCTCGTTGAAAAAGAAGAAGAAGAAGAATGTGTCACCTTCTCACTGAAGGATCATAGAATCTACTAAATAATAACAACAATAATAAGAAGAAGAACAAGAAGATGAAGATGAAGAAATATGAGCTTCGTTGAATAAAAGAGAAGAAGACAAAGAAGATGAAGAGATTGGTTTGATTGTACATTGGAAAGGTAAAAAAAACAATTGGTGAGTTATTAATATTAACTGAATTGTGTGGACGTCAGGGTATAGAATTTTAATTTTTTTTTTCAAAAATGGGTATATATTTCTTAACCCAAAATGAAAATGGTATATAATTCCAAATAACTCAAATATTTTCTCCATTCCCAAGCTCACGCACACCATATACTTATTTATACCCTAACTTACCCCTAATCTAATGCTTTATATATTAGTTTTCTACATCTATCTCCCTTAGGAACTCTCTCACGCAGCCCAAGCAAAAACCATTGTTTTTCATCTCTCTCTACCTTATTATTCTCTCTACTTGTTTCTCCATCGCCGCCACCTTACACCTCCGGTGAGAATTATTCCCATTAATTATTTTCTTCTCATTATTGTTGTTTGCTATCCTCTCTCTGATTTTATTCATTTTCCCTCTGAATTGTATCTCCCTTTCTCTTTCATCCTATCTATAACAGCGACGAAGCACATCTCCGGTAAATTTCTTCTTTCTTCTTTTCTTCTTCTTCACTACTTCTATTTTTTCTTTGTCTTTTCTCTCTCTCCTGTTTTGTTTCCCCTTCCCTTCTCTCTCTCCCTCTGTTTCTCTCTCTCTCTCTCTCTCTCTCTCTACTTCTCTCTTTATCCCTCTCTCTTCTTCCCTCTCTGATTCTCTCTCTGATTTTCTCCCCATCTCTGTTTCTTTCTCCTTCTCGTTCTCTCTCTCTCCCTCCCCTATGTTTTCTCGCTTTCTCGTCGTTCTCCCCTGTTCTTCCCTTCTATTTTTCTTGTTCTGCAACTCGGTCTTGTGACCCAGTTGGTTCTGTCATGAACTAGTTCAACCTCGAACCAAACTGATTCAGTTTAGCCGGATCGGTCTGAACCACTCTAATCTGACCCAATCAAACCGATCTGATCTGAACCAGCCCGGTCTGAACCGTTTGACCCAAGTTTAATCATTTGACTTCTGACCCGAAACATTATTTTCTGGCCTCGCTCAGGCCCATTTGCATTGTTTTAATTAAATCCCTATTTATATGGTATTAAAAATGTGTTTATTTAACATTGATTTATTTCAAAACAATTTAATGATTATATTTTTTTGGATTCCAGGTCATAAGTTGTTCAGTTCATTCCTCCAGTTTAGATAAATAGACTTATATAATTATGTGACTCCGATGTTATAATTGTATCATGTATTTATATTTATTATCTGGTAAACCATTTTTCGATAATGTTTATATTTAAAAATATAAATATAAACATTTAGTAGTAGGTTTATATTATCTGGTAAACCTTTCACTTACGACAAAGGTGTTGTTAACATAAAGTGGTTTGATTTGCCAGCCTTGGCCTAGACCAATCGAGAGGAATGTTTGTATAGTAGTAGGTTTGACAACCGGCTCATAAGCAGGCCATTAAACGCTAAAAAATAGCCTTCTCGTGAAAGTAAGTCCCTCAGTGGATGAATTGTTTGCGATCTTTCCGATGAAAAAACCCTAAGGGAAGGATTTCAGTTCTCTTGTCAAGGAAAGAAAGACTAAGTAAAGGCAGACAACGAGGCGAAGATAGTAGGCTTGCCTCAAGACAGGAACATAGCATAGGGACATTGCTTCGGACTAGTTAAGTAGTTGAGCCTGACTCTTCCGCTTGGTGAGATCGTCTTTGCTCCTAGTAGACTACTAGACTGTGTGTGCTAAATTTCTTGCTCATGGTCTTGTCGGCCATGCATAATGAGACAATTCCTTTTTTTCCACCATCAATTGACAAGAATTCCTCCAGTCATGACATCTTGTTAACATTAATTGAGTTTTAGGGACTTTTGTTGACTGAATCTATCCATAAACCTAGACCCCAACAACCTTCGAAACCAAAGCATCATGACCAAAGATTCTTCGGATGTCATTTGAAAGACCTAGGAGATTAGACAGTAGGGAACTGGAGCTAAGAGCTAAACATATGCATAGGTGTACCCTCAAATCTTGTGTTGACGTGAGAGGATTTGGGAATTGTAGAGGGCAGATTACCAACGGAACCCAAAGGTGAGGTGGTTAGTCCTACTCCCTGGTTAGGAGATATCAAAGGGGAACCTTGCCTAGCTTATATGTCCCTGTATTATACAATTCATTTGTCCATTTATCTTGTCCAAAACAGAAGGAATATCAAAATCCTTTGTTTTGAAGGTAATCCGTCAGAAAAGAGACTGGAAAAGATTCAATTAACTTGTTGGCCTACTTCTTAGGTGCTGCTTAGGCCTGCTTCTATGTCCTGTAGTTTCTCTCATGCATCAGTTTATGGATCACGGTCCCACGCACTAATCCCTACAGGTGTCCATGGTAGGTTGGCCGCCCTACCTAAACCAATCATCATGTCGGTCCCTAGGCCCCATTGCTGGAAAGGCTTGGCTTAAAAAATGTACGTGGAGCTTACGCCTCATACGGCTCCTTTAGGAATAGAGGTAGGCCCAGTCTAGGCTTGTGCGGTTAAGGTTGTTGTACATGACCTCATAAGAAAAGAATGAAAAAATGATGTTTCCAGCTTCTGGTCTTTGACATAAAGAAATAAATAATAACGGAAGGGACATCTGAGAATTTTCTGTCCTAGCTAGTGGAACAAGAAAGGCATGAGAGTCTTTGGGCATTGCTTAGGCAGAATAAAGTAAAGACTGGCTACCTAGTGATTTACAACCACCCTCACTGCACACTTTCTATATATATATATATATATATATCTGTCTCCATCCAATCAAAGACAAACTTTTCGATTCCTCGGGGAGCCTCCTCTATAAAGGCATTCCAGCTTCAAAGGCAGGTGAGTCGGTTTAGGAAGGAGTTTGACTGCTGGGATGGGATCGATTCTAATTGTTAACACTTTGGTAATTATTTACTATTCAGTTATTAATTTGATTATCATGAGATAAATATTTGAGTATGACTAATTTTACTTTAGTTTGTTATCATGTTTAATTATGTTACATGTATCAGTATGCATTATATTTTTACTTGTGAATCATATGATCATGATTACATTTGAGGTTTAGTCGTAATCATAAATTGAATATTACGAACCATGGAGTTTAAATATGTAATTGATAATGTAAAGTTCTTAGGGTTTTGGTAACTTTAAGTTATAATTGAGTATTCTTAGGGTTTTGGTAACCTTAAGTAATAGTGTAACGCTCTTAGGGTTTTGGTAACCTTAAGTAATAATTCAGTATTCTTGAGGTTTCGGTAACCTTAAGTAATAATTCAGTGTTCATGGATTTCGATAATCTAAAGTAATAATTATGTGTTATTGAGATTTTGGTAACCTTAAGTAATGATTCAATCTGCATGGGGTTTCGGTAACCTTAAGTAATAATTCAGTGTTCATGAGATTTTGGTAACCTAAAATAATAATTATGTGTTCTTGAGGTTTTGGTAACCTTAAATAATGATTTAGTGTGCATGGGGTTTCAGTAATCTTGAGTAAACAATTAAGTGTTCTTGGGGTTTCGATAACTTTAAGTAATAATTCAGTGTTCTTGGGGTTTCGATAACCTTAAGTAATAATTCAGTGTTCTTAGGGTTTTGGTAACTTAAGTGTTAACTCAGTACTCTTGGGGTTTCGATAACCTTAAGTGGCAACAATTACAATATCACTCAATTCGTCATGTTACGTTTCAGCTCACGTGTGAACAGTGCTGGTTACATTTTTAAATAGAAAATATGCTAAGACAAGATATGATTAAGATTGTTATATGATTTTGTTTGAGACATGTGTTATTTATGTGCTTTGTTGAGCCAGGTCATGATCAAGTACGTGACGTTATTTCATTTATGATATATGTCAAGTCCATTTATGTTATGTCATGATTGCATTTATGATATGTGAATGTGTGTTATTATGTGAGTTTGCATATTGAGTATTTTAAAATACTCATCCCCCCACATTTGTTTATGATGCAGATAGTGATGGCAAACAACATGAGCATGAGACTGCCATAGCCAGTTGGATCATAGCTATTTATATTTTTAGTTTATGATTTGATTTAAAACTTGGAAATTTTTTTTCTATTCTTCTCAGTTATTTAAGTAATTTATTATACGTTATGTTTTTCTATGAATTATGATGGGTGAAAATTTCATGAATTATGGATTTCAAGTTTTGATTTTATTTCAAAGATTGATTCAGTTTTATCGAGTTTTTTTATTAACTGTGCATGTAAGACACTTATCGCTTCCACTACTTAATGATAAAGATTTTGATCATGGATAAGTTTAATGTTTCCGCTATTTAAGGTAAATGTTTTTCTATCATGGGTGAATTAATAATTTCAATTTGGGAATTTTCTCAAAATTAGGGGTTGTTCCGAATTAGGGATTTCAAAATTGTGAAATTACACGTATGTTTAATCCTCGGGGATCAGGGCATAATAATTTGATATTAGAGTAAAGATTTTAGATTCTGTAGACTTTTCATAGTGAAAATTATGGCATGTCGTCACTCTGCTCCTCTCTCATCTTACAAGTCAGGTAATCATGATATGTATGTTTTAATTATTGATTCAGTATTATGTGCTTTCATTATTGCATGTTTGATTATGTTTATGTCATATTTACACGATAAGATTAGGCTTTTGGAAAGTCTTGAATTTTGGTGGGTAGCAGAGTAATGGCCCCTCCTACGAGAAATAACAATCACGCACCGGTCGATCCTGTTGTGAACCCTCCGGCAACCATGATCGAAATGTTTCAAGAATTTTTGGAGTTGTTGAGGTAGACAACAATGACTCACCCAACTCAACTACAACAACCGCAACAGACGAAAACGGTCGACGTGCAGTTGATCCGCACCTTCAGGAGGCTGAACCCCCCCTCCCCCTGAATTTGACGGTCACTCATCTGATCCATTGTTGGGTGCCGATTGGATTGTGAGATTAGAGCAGATCTTCCAAATTATGATGTGTTTTGAGATTCAAAAGGTTATTTGTGCAAGTTTTATACTGACGCGAGAAGCTCGAACATGATGGGCGCTCACACAAAGAGCTTATGATATTTTGCATAATCCGATGACTTGGGATCGATTCAAGGAGTTGTTCTTCGAAAAGTATTTTTCGATCACTGTTAGGACAAGTAAGGAGGCTGAATTTCTTAGGCTGGTGCAAGGTAGTATGATTGTTGTTGATTATGAAAGGAAGTTCCAGAAATTATCTTGCTACGCCGCGCATTATGTTGATAGTGAGATCAAGAAGGCTCAGATGTTTGAAAGGGGGCTTCGTCCAGAGATAAAGGATTTTGTGTCACTTCATAAGTATACAATTTACGCAACGGTGGTTGAAGCAGCGTTGTTGATTGAGCATAATCTTCCACGAAGAGGGCTGCCATGGAATGATCGCTCACCACAAGAGAAAATGAAGCTTCGAGACGACCATACTGAACAACGAGATGCGAAGAAACAAGTTATCGGTTCTCATCCTTTATGTGCCACTTGTAACAAGCATCATCCTGGACAGTGCTATAAGTTGTCAAAAGCTTATTTTAAGTGTGAGAAGACTGGGCATTATCTTAATGAGTGTCCTATGATTAAACATGGTCAAGACAATGACACAACTGTGAGCAAGGCTAAAGGAAAGGCATTTTCTTTTACACATCAAGAAAATGACGATTAAACCGCAGTTGTTGTCGGTATACTTCTTGCTCTTGGGCATTCAATCTTCGCATTGTTCGAACCTTGATTTTGTTTTCTTCATTTGTGTTTTGTGCTTTACTGTTGGTTGCGTTTTGGATTCTTTTTGGATATTTCCAGTGTTTTAAAAATGTGGCATCTTTCTTTTGAGGATGAAAGTTTTTAAGGAGTGAAGATGTAATACCTCGACCCTTTGTAAAATGAAACTTTCTTAAAATTGATTTAAGAGATAAACGTGATTTTAAAATTTAATTTTTAAAAGAGATTATTTGTAATTTTTGTAAAGCTATTTTAACTAGATGATATTATTTTTAAATTTGATTTCTTTAAATTTTGAAAAAGGATATATTTGTATTTTCAAAAACCACTCATACTATATGCCAATATGTATACAAAGCAAACCCTAGCCCTTTTTATTTCATTCCTCAATATATCTTCCCCATTCTCAAGCTCACTCACATCATATGCTTATTTATATCCTAATCCAGCCCTAACTGAATGCTTTATATATTAGTTTTATACATCTATCCCTTTGGGACTCCCTCACGCAGCCCCAACAAAACCCATTGTTTTTCCTCTCTCTCTCTCTCTCTCTCTCTCTCTCTCTCCGTTCTTATTCCCTCTACTTGTTCCTCTATTGTCGCCACCTTGGACCTGGATTTTTTTGGTATGAAAATTCCTCTACGAACAAATAATAAAAATCATAATTTAAAGAGAGAATGAGAGAATAAAGACACCATCATTTACGTGAAAAACTCTTAAAATGGAGAAAAATCATGAGAAGATTGTTGATATTCACTTGTGTCAAGGATTTTACATAGTATTTGATCAAAGAAGAGAGAAAGGACAGTGCTTTTAGTCAAAGTTTGCTTAGGTCTGTCTCCTTTTTCTTTTTCATGTGCTTGTACTTATTGGCTTGAGGATAACAATAATAATAATAAAAATATCAGATGTGGTCAGGCTTAGGATAACACTCATTCGTGGGATCCCATTTTCTTCTTTATCTTACATCTGTCACATTCAACCGCCTATCAATCACTACCACATGGTAATTCCCTATGATTCTGAGCCAATTCGTCAGAACCACTTGGTGACTGACCAATTTTTCTTGTCTAAGTCATCATCTTACCCAATCAACCATGGCCATTTGACTAACAGTCTGAACCCTCTTTTTGTTCTGATGTTATGTCCTGTCCAAGAAGTAATGATTCCCCATTCTTGTGAAGTCAGTTCTCATTTTAAAGGCCATGCTCTCCCATTATCGAGATGTCGGTTCCCGTTCTGAGGTGATGATCTTCCGTTTTCGAGATGTCAATTCTCGTTCTGGAAGCGATGGTCTCCCATCCTTGAGATGTTTCGCAACTTCAACTAATCATCTGTTTCTGCTTTCTCGACGCTTCTCATGAGTCCTGGGTGAGTCCCTTTTGTTCCACGTGGCAGTGAAGTATTTTTTACCTGTTCAATTCCCATTATTTATTTTATTCTCATTATTGTTGTTTGTCTCTCCTCTCTCTGATTTTATTCATTTGCCCTCTGAATTATATCTCCCTTTATTTTTTTTCTTTCATCCTCTCCATGGCAGGGACGAAGCACCATCTCCGATAAGCTTCTTCTTTTTCTTCTTCTTCATGCTTCTATTCTTTCTTTGTCTTTTCTCTCTCCCCTATTTTCTTTCCCCTTCCCTTCTCTCTGATTCATCTCTCTCCCTCCGTTTCCTCTCTCGCCCGTTGTTTCTCTCTCTCAATTTCTCTATCTTCTGCTTTGTCTATTCCTCTTTGCTTCATCTCCCATTCTCTCTCTNTATATATATATATATATATATACTTCTCTCTTTATCCCTCTCTCTCTTCCCCTCTCAGATTCTCTCTGTTTTTCCTCCCCTCTATATTTCTTTCTCCTTCTCGTTCTCTCTCTCCCCCTCCCCCTCCATTTTCTCGCTTTCTCGCCGTTCTCCCTAGTTCTTTCCTTCAATTTTTCTTATTCTGTAACTGGGTCTTATAACCCAGTTGGTTCTGTCTCGAACCAGTTCAAATCAAACTGAACTGATTTAGTTTAGTCGGACAGGGTTGAACCGGTCCAATCTGGCCAAACCGGACCTGTTTGATCTGAACCAGCCCGGTCTGAACAGTTTGACCCAAGTTTAATCATTTGACTTCTAACCCAAAACATTATTTTTCGACCTCGCTCAGACCCCTTCGCACAGTTTTAATTAAATCTCTATTTATATGATATTAAAAATGTGTTTATTTAACATTGATTTATTTCAAAATAATTTAGTCATTATTTTTTTGGATTCCAGGTCAATAGTTGTTTAGTTCATTCCTCTGTTCAGGTAAGTGGACTTATATAACGATGTGACTTTGATGTTATAATCATATCATGTATTTATATTTATTATCTGTTAAACCATTTTTTAAAATGTTTATATTTCGTTAACACTCTGGTAATTATTTACTATTTAATTATTAATTTGATTATCATGAGATAGATATTTGGGTATGACAGATTTTACGTTAGTGGGTTATCATGTTTAATTCTGTTACATGTATCAGTATGCATTATATGCTTACTTGTGAATCATATGATCATGTTTTCATTTGAGGTTTAGTCGTAATCATGAATTGGATATTTCGAACCATGGAGTTTAAATATGTAATTGATAATGTAAAGTTCTTTGGGTTTTAGTAACCTTAAGTTATAATTAAGTATTATTAGGGTTTGGCAACCTAAGTAATAATTTAATGTTCTTAGGGCTTTGATAACCTTAAGTAATAATGTAACGCTCTTAGAGTTTTGGTAACCTTAAGTAATAATGTAACGCTCTTAGAGTTTTGGTAACCTTAAGTAATAATTCAGTGTTCTTGAGGTTTTAGAAACCTTATTAATAATTCAGTGTTCATGGGGTTTCAGTAACCTAAAGTAATAATTATGTGTTCTTGAGGTTTTGGTAACCTTAAATAATGATTCAGTGTGAATGGGATTTCAGTAACCTTAAATAATGTGTTCATGGGGTTTCGGTAGCCTAAAATAATAATGATGTGTTCTTGAGGTTTTGGTAACCTTAAGTAATGATTCAATGTGCATGGGGTTTTGGTAACATTAAGTAAATAATTTAGTGTCCTTGGGGTTTCAGTAATCTTAAGTAACAATTCAGTGTTTTTGGGGTTTTGGTAACCTTGAGTGTTAACTCAGTATTCTTGGAGTTTTAGTAACCTTAATTGGCAACAATTACAATATCACTCAATTTGTCATGTTACATTTCAGCTCACGTGTGAACAATGGTGGTGGTTACGTTTTTAACTAGGAAATCTGCTAAGACAAGATATGATTAAGATTGTTATATGATTCTGTTTGAGACGTGTTATTTACGTGCTATGTTGAGCTAAGTCATGATCAAGTACGTTAAGTTATTTCATTTATGATATATGTCAAGTTCATTTATGTTATGTCATGATTACATTCATGACATACGTATGCATGTTATTATGTGAGTTTGTTTACTGAGTATTTTAAAATACTCATCTCCCACAGTTATTTATGATGCAGATGGTGATGACAAACAACATGAGTGGGAGACTGCCATAACCAGTTGGGTCATAGGAATTTATATTTTCAGTTTATGATTTGATTTAAAACTTGGGAAAACGTTTTCTGTTAAACTCAATTATTTAAGTAGTTATGTTATGTTTTTATATGAATTATGATGGGTGAAAATGTATGAATCATAGATTTCAAGTTTTGACTTCATTTCAAAGATTAATTCAATTTTATCAAGATTTTTATTAATTATGCATGTAAGACATTTTATCGCTTCCACTATTTAATGATTAAAATTTTGATCATGGATAAGTTTAATGGTTCCGCTATTTAAGGTTAATATTTTTTTATCATGGGTAAATTAAGAATTTCAATTTGAGAATTTTCTCAAAATTAGGGTTTGTTCCGAATTAGGGATTTTAAAATTATGAAAATACGCATATATAGACACACATATACATGTAAATACAATATGTATATATAGACACACATACACACACATATACATATTATGAAACGCCATGATAGAGAGAGAGAGGGGGGAGAGAGAGGGGGGAGGGAGAGGGGAGAGAGGGAGGCGGAGTGAGAGAGATGGAGGCAGAGAGAGGGAGGTAGAGAGAGAAAGAGGCAGAGAGAGACAAAGAGATAGAGGGTATATTAGTAACTACAAAAATAGAAACACTATTAAATTTAAATCAAATTGTTAGAATTGATAAATATTTTTTAAAAGTGTTATGCTTGATGTTTTTGAAAACTTATAACAAAATTGTATCTAAAATGAAAAATTTGTCTAGATATCATCAATTTTATTTTTAGAGCTGTACTTTAGGCAAAAATCCAATGATGGACATAAGTTCTGAGACAGAGTGTATAAACTGTTACTTTAAAAATGTGAATGTCAAAGAAGGTGGCTGTCCCATTAGCATCTAGCCCAGTCAGCAACTCAGTTTACGTCCACATCAATTAAATTTACAAAAAATTTAATGGTGTTACACAATTTTTTTTATCAACGTTACATTACAAATTTTAATTAGAATGAGAGAATATATTACTCGAACTCATGACCTTTAAAATATGAGTACGGTGACTTAACTATCTACGCTAACTCAACGGTGTTAAATAATAAGATCATATAAAAAAATTATTGTAAGTTAGATGACTAAAATGCTTAATTTAAAAATTAGGAGACAAACTAAAAATGCATTTTTGCCTAAATTTTAGTAAACAGCAACCGGAATTCGGAACAGAGAAAGGTTGGCGCTCGACGCCGTAAGGCTAAACAAAGGGCCAAAGGCCTAGTTGAGCGGAGCGAGATCAAGTTATAACCCGATTTCTCAATTTTATTTTGGTATGCGCCGTGGTGCTCTTGATTCTGATACTCGTTCCTCAATCTTTGGTTTGTAATTTCTCTTTATCGTGTTAATGTCGGAATGTTCTGTGGACACTGCCATAAGCTGTTCGCATGAATAACTGACTAAGAAGTCTTTTAGTCTATCTCCTTGTTGCTCTTTGCAGTTTGCTGACGGCTTGTTCTGATGCAAAATAATTGATGTCAGCTTTAAACTGAAATTGCTGAACTTCGTTCAGTCATTCACTCACTCGTTCAATTTGTGTGTTTCTCAGGTAGATTATTCTATGCTTTAGTATTCCTGATTTTAGCTGTTGTTCATTTGTGTTACCCAGTTGTGAAAATATGCTGTTAGTATTTCTTTTCGTCAGGAATTCTGTCTTACTGATCACTACCTCGAGAGTACACACTACACAGTGCTTCAATCATGGGCAAGGCTTCAAGGGATAAGAGGGTACACCCATGATTCAATCTTTCTTTTTTCTTTTCCTTTAAATTGCACTCTTTCTACATACTTTTCTTTTTTATTTTGCAGGACATTTACTACAGAAAAGCGAAAGAAGAAGGCTGGCGTGCTCGAAGTGCGTTTAAGCTTCTTCAGATAGATGAAGAATTCAACATATTTGAAGGTCGATAACATCTGTTTTCTCTTGCCTCTCTATCATATCAATGTGATACTTCAACCATGCATATCAAATACTCTTTTAATAATAGAGGGTCATATAGGCAGGTTTGGAGAAGAAAATAAATTACATTAGTACAGTTTGTTTGTTGCTGCTGCACCATAGATGCTGGTCTATAAGAAATAGGAGCTCTCATGCCTTTAAGATGAATGCTTTGCTATTGGTGTCTTTTTATTATGCGATTATTTTCTGGAATGGAGGTAAGGAAGAATAGAATTGATGAAACACGAGAAATATCATCATTCCTTGGCTAAAGTTTTTGTCCTTATTATGGTTTTGTGACTATTTTAAGATTGTGCAATCTCTCAGCTGCTTATTTGTATATCACTCAATGAGTTGTTTGAAGTCTATATCTTTGAAAATACGATTTCACATGCAGGGGTCAAGCGTGTTGTAGATCTATGTGCTGCCCCTGGTAGCTGGAGTCAGGTACTCATTGTTTGGTTGTGTGATCAAGGTTGTTTTAGATTGAAGTCATTTGTCAACGTATAAATGAACATGCGTTTGTCAGAGAAGAAAATCATTTTTCTTGGCCATGTAATTTAGACTGGGATATATAGTCCGTGAATTGTGATGTAATTTATCTTTTCCTTGTGTTAATATAATGATATTATGCCACAGCTTTCATAGTGACTTTAATTGGAAGTACATTTTTCCGTTTTTCAATTTTTACTCACCACAATTTTCTACCTGCAGTCATAGGGAGTTGAATGTCTTTAAGATGAACAGCTTAGTTTCATTACTGGTGATTGGTTCTTGAATTTTCACTCGTTGAGCAACAATCGAAGTAGAAATTTGCTTCTTGCAACAAATAATGTTTAAGGCAGTGAATGAGCTTATGGATATGCTTTCTGTGTCATAATTTATTTTGTTACTGATTTTTTTACCTATTTCACACAAGTAGGTTTTGAGCCGGAAATTGTATCTCCCAGCCAAGCTTTCTCCCGATTCAATGTAAGTTAATATGCATATATTTTGTTATCTTGAAAAGTTGTTGACTTTTTCCTTTGTCTCGGACGGGTGAGAACTTTGATTTCCATAAAGACTCCTGCCAAAAAAAGAATGATAAATCTACTTCAACATGCAGGGATGGTGATCTACCCCTTATTGTTGCTATTGATTTGCAACCCATGGCTCCAATTGAAGGTGTCATACAAGTGCAAGGTGATATAACAAATGCTCGGACAGCTGAAGTGGTAAGAACGATAGTCTTCCTTCTTTTCAAAGTTGTGATATGTAAAGCTTTTCTTATCTGTTTAAATCTTTTTTATCTTTTCAGGTCATTAGACATTTTGATGGTTGCAAGGCTGACCTGGTAGTGTGTGATGGTGCTCCTGATGGTATATATTATTTTTTTCCCTTAATTTCTTATGTACGATTCACTGGATTACTTTTCAGTTAATTTTGTGTTTTCTTGCAGTTACTGGTCTTCATGACATGGATGAATTCGTTCAGTCTCAACTTATATTAGCGGTAAGTGTTAGCTTCTGGTCACGAATTCAAATGTCTTTAAGGAAACTAAAAATATGAGCGAGTTAAGATTGTGATGGTATTTAACCAAAAAAAAAAGTTTCTGATGGTTTACATTTGCACGTGCGTGTTATTGTATCTTGAACGAGTTTTCCCTGTCATTATTATCCTATTGATGAGTTGCTCCAACTATTTCACAGGGTTTAACTATTGTAACTCATGTGCTTAGAGAAGGTGGTAAGTTTATAGCAAAGATATTTCGTGGAAAAGATACAAGTCTTCTATATTGTCAGGTACATGAAATGTTTGTTAGCATCAACTGACAGGAAGTATGTTCGTATAATGAGGATTAATCTTTTATTCTCATGTCCTTCATTGTATGTTGCAATGGTTTTACGTTACTATGGTCTCCAAAAAGCCCTTCCTTCTCACAATGTTGGCTACAAAGAGCGTAAATTGTGAAGTGCAGATGAAGAACTTGTAAACAGTCTAAAGAAAATGTGTTATTACTGCTTATTTCTTATACCTGATGAATACAATAGTACTTATTACGACAAATGATAATGATGTCTTCATAATTTCTGCAGCTGAAACTATTTTTCCCTGAAGTGACTTTTGCAAAACCGAAAAGCAGTCGAAATTCCAGCATAGGTAACACTTACTTTATTTTCATTTTGCAGTCCATTGATCCATATTATGACATTCTTTATGACACTAGTAGCAGTGGTAATGTTAAATCTGTACTCATAAAATAGTTATTTACATCTTATCAGAAGAAAATGTCTAGAACAAAGTGTTGGACTTCCTTGAAATCAAGTCATTCGAAGTTATATATATTGATCGACAGATAATAAAGATACCAGATTTTAAGATTCATATGTGAGATTCCATATTTGAGAATGAAAATAATCCGAAACAGCTTCCATGCTGCTGGAGCTTGGTCATCTTTCGTAATATAAACCAGATGGATGGACTAATCTGACAGATGATGAAATTTCATGCAGTGTGATAATTACAATCCCTTCTTACCGTCAAAAACATAAGCCCATTTGTTTGACTGACGTGTGATAATTACAATCCCTTCTTTCCTGTCACACAGAGGCATTTGCTGTTTGTGAAAATTATTCACCTCCTGAAGGATTCAACCCAAAAGATTTGCATCGTCTGCTAGAAAAGATTGGAAGTCCCTCTGGAGGAGATGATCTAGGTAAACCCATTATCCCAAAGTGAGACACTATGAATGCAGATACTGATGAAATGCTCAAAACTGTTTTATTCTTAATATGCATAATAAGTTTTGTCTTTTTCTCAGTTTGAATCAGTGATTTCCAAATTTTTATTTCTGGGCCTGTTTCTTTCAATAGGTTTAGTTTCTAAAAGGGGGAAGTCTATAGAATTTACGTTGTGTTGTGTTGTGGTGGCTGGGACAGATTGCAGTAGTGGGTGGCTGGAAGGGCCAAATAAAGTGTACATCCCGTTTCTGGCATGTGGGGACCTTAGTGGGTATGATTCTGACCGTTCATATCCGCTACCTAAAGTCGCCGATGGAACTTACCAATGCTTGGATCCTGTACAGCCCCCAATTGCCCCTCCTTACAAGAGAGCTCTTGAAATGAAGAAAGCTTCTAGTCAAGGATTGCGAGACCTTGAAAAGCTTTCCTTGGATTCTTGATCATATCATTCAATGTTGATGGCCCAACAAATTGATGTTTGCTTAGACTTGTTTGTAGTTGAGAAGTTAATAGCTGATAGTGATCTCTCTCTCGGAGTGACTTATTTATGATTAATTAATTAGCATTACATTTCATATGTACTTGCGTTATCCCTTATATGGGATCAGGATCCTCCTCCTCCGATGGAGGGCCCAACGGTAAAGGAGAGGTTTGATATGAACCGTCTGTTTTGATTTACGTTCCAGATCAAAAACAAAGAAAAAGAAAACACTGATAATTTTGTGTTTTATCTTTATCTGGATCATATTGATTTACGTTCCAGATCAAAAGCAAAGAAAAAGGAACACTGATAATTTTGTGTGTTTATCTTTATTTGGATCATAATGAATGGCACAAATGAGGGAAATTGTCATTGCAGAGCGTCTGATTCCTCTTATTTGTATAATGAATATTTGACAAAATAGATACTTTTACTGGATTCAAATTGTGAAAAAGCCATGTTAAGTAGGATTTTCTAAGTTCAATTGTTCATTTTTTCTTCGTAGTATTAAACCTCCATGGCATTTATCACTATTTATCCTAAGCTATTCATTAATTTTAGAACATCAATGATAAGTGATACGTCAATTATTTATACATTAAAATTTTATCACTAATTTAAATTGTGTGAAACTTTCACATAAATAATTAACATATTACTAAGTTAATTAAATAGTAATCTAAATCTTTAAGTGTAGAATCTCTATGTGATATTTTCTATGTTGCCAAATCTCAGGTGTTTTTTTTTCTTTTTTGCTGCAACTGAGTATTGATGATTTAGGCTTGTAAATCTCTTTCCTATGCTAAAGGACTGAGAAACCAAAAACAGTTTAAATGATTTTACGATAACAAAAGGGACAGAACTGCTATTGGTAAATCTTTCATTACCGTTCTGAATTCTGTAATCCTACTTTCCCTACGTTTAACAAACACAAGACTAGCTCTAGAAGAAACAAACAAAAAAATTAGATACATTTCTTGAATCTTCTTGACCGCAGAAAAATTTCAGTAAGACCCACCAGAAACTGAATTTGATCTTGACAAGGAAGAAGAGAAGTTCAAGAACTCGATGCAGTCCTCAATTGCTTCAGCTCTATGAGACTCAATGGACTCTGAAACAGACCTTGACCTCGTAAAATTTGAAGACGAGACCTTACGTGAAGACTCCCTTCTAATTCCAACAATACTCATTGCTATTCCCATTTTTGACTTCAAGAGCCTAAGAATCTTGTTCACCGGCAAAAGCTTTGAGTCTTTGTTCAGCCTGAAACTTCTCAGGCCATTGACCCTCTTTCTGCTTCCACCTCCACTGGTGTCTCCTCCCTGTTTGACGAATATTTCTGGCTTTTCATTCACATCTGGACTGAAACTCACCCTCTTGCTTGTTCTTCTTGACATTTGATACTATTTTAAGTCAGACCCAGATGGTGAAAAATTGAAATGGGTTCTTCCTTGTCGTGAAAGACAGAGATTGGCGTTGCTTTTGAAGCAAAAATATGAGAGGAAGGAAGAGAATGGGAGATTTGTGTGAAGAATAGGCAGTAAATCGGGTAGTGGGAGAGTATTTATTGATGTTCATTTGAGGAAAAGAAAAAAATATATTAAAAAAAAGAAAAGAAAAAGAAAGAAAGAGGATTTAGATTCATTCTCATTGAAATGAGACAATTCTTTGTTCAAAGAGGTTTTGGTTGACTCTGACTCACACTCACATCAAACAAAGGCATCATTCATATAGTTGCATGAAAGACATTCACCATATGGATCACCTCCTGTACACGAGTTGATTTTTATCCGATCTAAATCGGTGATATCTTAACTAACGGTCAGATCAATTCTTCACAAGAATAGATGAAACAGCGTATAAGTTTTTTAAGTCAATCAGACATGTCAAGAGGGAATAGGAGGAAACCTCAATCTCACTTTATATATATATATATCTTATCATGTAATTAATATTTGTAAATACGTTGATATCAACTGATTTGATGTAATATTTAAATATTTAATTAAAATTTAAATCTTAACTTTCTCCGATGAGTCTCATATTTAATTTTAAAATTGTCTATCACATGTTTTAATGTCACGATTGATTTATTTACGATCAAACAATAGCACATAACATTAGGATTGTAAGGCCATTTTGAAGTGAGGGGAAGGAATCAAGAAGAATAGGAGAATGGAGATTGTTGGAAATAAAGAAAATCTTATTTGGTAAAAAAATTAAAAAGGAGATGGGGGGAGGGAGGGTAAAAGATGATGTAAAAAAGGGGAGCAAAGAGAGACAACCACTTGATACTCTTAGTATCAGCGTTGCTTTTAAGGTACTCAATTCGGGCCTGCCCTACCCTCCCTTTCCTTTTGTTGGCCATCTTTGATTCCATTTGGGTACCTGAAAATCTCTCCTATTTGTCCCTTTAGAGAGAGAATGAGAGACAGTGAATCTGTTTTGAGTTTGAACTTTGAATAAGAAATTGTGTGAATGACAAAGAGAGGGAGAGGAGGGGGGGACCCTTAACTTTTCCTTTCTCTTTTTTACTGTCTTTGGCAGAATAATTTGTCTTGAAAAATCTGGTTGGCTCGTTTTTTTGTTCTTTGACTGAAGACATTAAAGGGCACAGTTCTTTGTCACCTCTGCTAACCAAACATACTGAAACCCACACGTTATATATACATATCATGACATGATTTAATGCAGATTAGGAATGCAGTCAGGAAATGAAATTATTGAAACTCACTTATGAACAAAGATGAAAGTTGTGCACAAGAGACCAACTGAAGTTGCACCTGAGATAATTTCTGGGCTCAGTTAATACACTATGTACCACCCCAGATATTAAGCTAACGTGATCAAGAGAAAAAAAATCTAACTTTCCTTGAAAATCAACCGATAGTTTCACTTTGTGTCAACGAGTGGAAGTATTCGATATACGAACATTTTCCCAAGTGATGACTAAATAATAAAAAAAAAGTTGTATTTTGACTATATATCTATAAATTTTAGTTCGACGGTAAACTTTTGATCTTATAATTAATACCAAAGTATGAAAGTCAGGCGTTTGACTCTTATGAATGCATCGTGCTTGTGGGTATGTGTTAAAGGATTATTGGCAGGTGAACCAACATCTTGACCGAAGACTGGTGAGACCAAGTCGATGTTGAAACTGAAATGTGAATGCTGACCTTACTAACAAAAATAAATCACATCTTAACTAGCGGTACTTTTTTTAAATAACCACCTATAACTTTTAGTTCAACATACATTATAAAGTCTACAAAACTGCTGATTTTTTTACTCAATTAGGCAAATATGCCACTATAGAAAAATAAAGAACAAAATGACTCAAAAAGTTATAATTTACACAAATGGTCGAAATTAATAGTGGTCAATCCTTAAAACCTAAAAAACATAGTAAATATACAAAATTTTCCGCACTAATAAGGGACTCTCGTGCAAATTTCGCGGATAATGTACGCAGTTTATAGATATATACCATATGGTATAATATAATATACTAGTATATTTTTACATACCATCGATATATCGCAGTATATCTATGATATATTTCTCTATATTATTAGTATGTCGTAGTATACATATAATATATTTTTATATATCATCCGATATATTTTTGTAACCATCGCGGTGAAGGAATCCGGGATCAAATCTAGTCGCGGCGGTTAGGTAAGCCGCGACCAGATCTAGTCCTGACGATCCTACCGAAATAGATGGCAGTGAAGATGAAAGATACGGAGATGATTGGAGGGTAGTTTTCGATGAGCGAGAAGAAGTTGAAGCCGATGGAGTTGACATACATAATTTTTTCTTAGAAATTGGAATGGAGGTCCTAGGTGAGGCATAGTGGAGGCGATATAGAATGGGTCTTAGGAGCTGATTTGTGAGGGAAGGAAGTGGGTGTTTTGGTGGAGGAAGCTATGGGGAGGCAACGCTTGAGGGATGAGAAATTGGAGAAAATTCATGGCTGGGCAAAAACTACTGGAGACGAGGAAGAAGAGAGACGTGGAGCAGTGACAACCTACAAATAAATGAAAAATAACAAAACCTAAAAAATATAAAGTTAGTTTTACAAAAAAATAAAGTAAAACGTAAATGACCAAATAAAATCATAACTAACTAATAAATTTTAAAAAAAAATTATTCATATGTATAAAACATAAAATTAAAAGACATACTATAAATTAAAACTTAAAGTAGCATGATCTCTTAATTTTCTATTTTTTGGATTTTAAAAGGCCAAATCTATAGTTGGACCAGAAATGAGAGCCTGGACCTGACATTTACTACCATATTAGGACCATTGCCTTTGATCTCGGCTTCAATTAAGAAGATGTACATGTACATTTCTACTGAATTATATAATGTTCATATCTAATTTCATTACTACACCTATTAGTGGCTGGAAATCAAGCAACGATGTTATCAGCTTTAAATCAATTCATTTCCATTAGAATAAAAGCTTCAAACTTTGCTTATAATTACCCAACTATCTAGTTCCTTGTGCAGTCATAATCTCAATCACAGAGTTTAAAAAAGTTTATCTGACCATGATTGCTAGCTCCGATTGATATAGTGGGACTTTACTTCATTGTGATGATTTGAGATTCCATTTTTGTAAATTTCTTATCCTTTTATAACAGTTATTTGAAGCTTATTATTTCAGTAATTATTAAACTTTTTTTGCTACATCTCCTATGATATGTCCCTTATATTGTGTACCTGCATTTTTTAATATATATTTTTTACCAAAAAAATTATTAAGTTTTTTTGGACAAATTTATATGTGCACCTACCACAAAGGTTTAAGGACTAGATTTTGGACCTCAGTTAGTTATTCCAAGTGGACTCAGAAAGATTTCAGCCCAAAAGAAATTTCTTATGGATTGGGTCGAAAAAATAATGATAGGAAAATAGGCCTAAATGGGACCACTGGGAAAATCAACCAAAACATTGTAAAATTTTGAACTTTTTATTTATTTAATCTTTCACATTAAATTCTCCTTCCTCTCCCACGTGTGTATTATGTATTCTAATATAATTTTAAAAAAAATTGCATAATTTCTATTTCAGCCCGAAAATTGTCACATTAATTTTCTTCATGCAATCTTCCCTCGGAGTGATACTCCTCGGAACTTGTTGATGTCGAAGTCTTTTAAAGGTGATTCCTCGTGCGATCTTCCCTCTCGGAGAAGCATTTTGTTCCTTCTCGATATTTGTAAAACACAGACAAAGAACCTAAAGGGTCGAGGGGTCCCCAACTTAAGGGCCTCTAATGCCTAACTTAGTATTCTCGTAGAATTGTAACATAGTTTTCCTTAAGGAGAGAACACATACCTCTTCCGTTTATTGGTAGACGTATTTATACATAGTTCTTCGAGTGGGTGGAAGTGTGTTGAATAAGTCTCTCGGAGGCGTATTGGAGAAGTTTTGCGGGACACAATTTCTGTCCTGGTTGGCACTGATTAGATGGAAATGAGGTGACTTTTACATAAAGCTGACAGATATTAAATGTTGATGTGCCTATGAAATGACTAGACAGGGGTTATCTTGACATGTTGAGTAGGCATGTTGGGTGCTGCTTTCGGCGGGTGATGATGGCGTTGCGCTCGGGATTTCAATCGAGCTTTCTTTCATGAGTTTTTATTCTTGATGTCTTACATGTGCTTGGGGTCAATGTAGCTCGAGCTCTCTTGTGACCAGCCAGGCGAGACCGACATTTTGCCTTAGAGACTTCCCTTCGTCAGGAGCTCCTAAGTGTGTTGCAACACATGTCATCACGTTACTAGTGGTCAGGAAAACACTCATAACAATTCTCATTTCGAAAGTTGAGGAATGTTAGTTGATTTTTAAACACTGCTCACGTCAACTAAGGTTATTGACCTATGTTAGAATGTTTTGTGAGACTTCTATATGGCTGTCATTTCTCTCGCATGTGTATTGTGTATTCTACTCTAAACTAAGTTTTAAAAAACAAATTTCATATTAAATGAGAACAATTGCCCAAGAGAAATCAAGTTGCTTATTTTCAAAAGCATCATTTATCAATATCAATTTACTTCAACTTTCATTTTCCTTTGTCTTTGTTGTACCTGAATTCTCCCAAAGCAACATACACGCAAAAAATTGTCTCCATGAATCCGTTGGCCAAGGCCCATGGGGGAGACGCTAAAGAAATTGGGGGTCTAACATAACAAACATCGTGCTATTAGCAGAAAGTGAGACTACATATGGATTATTAGGGGGAGGGGGCTCGACACAAAAAGGCTGAGGTCAACATTGAGGCATAATCATTAAAATGTCAGGGGGAAAAAGGAAGGCCTCAACATGAATATGGCGAGGCCAGGAGTGAGACGCTCTGGCATGAAGATGTTGAAGCCAAATGACACGCCTCGACATCCTATCGAGGCTAGAAATGGAACGTATCGACATCTTCATGTCGAGGCCAAATGACACGCCTTGACATGAAATGGCGGCACTACAAGTGGGACATCTCAGCATATTCATATCGAGGCCAGATAATACACCTCATCATGAACATGTAGAGGCTAGAAGTGGAATGCCTCGACATCTTCATGTCTAGGCCAGATGACATACCTCGACATTAACATAGAGGCTACAAGTGGGACATCTCGCATATTCATGTCGAGGCTAGGTAACACGCCTTGTCATGAACATGCCGAGGTGTTCAAGCTAGCTTACCAAGGCGAATGCATTTTTCGTTGATTGCACGAGCAAGCCGGTAAATTCAGCCGCTACCAGTTACAAATAAGATATAACCGGTTGAAGAAAGAAGAAAAGATAGGACCCAATACAATCAAAATTCTTCATAGAGAATTTCTTTAAAGGATGCAATGTTTAACGGTTGTGGGGATCGCTCCCTGTGATCTCAATTGGTTCAGCTGCGACTGATAGCATAGAGTTTGGGAAGCTCGACGTATTTCGATCTTGTAGAAAATAATCGAATCAATTATACTTCTTTGATTATGCAGCGGAATGGATCAAAATGATAAATTACGTGCCAGATCTTGTGGGAAATCATGAAAACGAACTTCCCACTTGTTCCACAATCCAAGAGCCCATGAATTTTTATACGTGATTTAAAAGTTGGAGGAATGATTTTTTTCTCTAGTTTTTCAATAGGTCCGAATTTTCTTGTGAAAATTTCAAGTGAAGTTTTATCCCCTATAGAAGTTAATGGTAGTTTTTTTTATATTAACTAGGTAATTTTCATGTGAAAAAATATCAATCATTCCTTTTCAAAATCGGGTCCGGTCGACCCATCATGGGCGCCCGGATCTGAATTAATTTTCCAACATCTCTCACTCGCACATGATGAGATTGAACAAATTAAATCATAAATGATTAAGCATTCACATACTAATGAATACATAAGGATAAACGGATCGTGCGACCCGCGAGCACATATAAGAGCTAGTTGCTATGAACCTGTTAGGGATAACATAGCAGCCCCAAACTGAAGACTGTCTACTTGCCTTTATGCCCCAGACGTATTTGTTACATCGGTTCAAACATCTCTAATCCATCAAAGAGAAATGATTGGCTTAACCAAAACATGTATTCACAATCATGTCCTAGCCATTACGAGGTGACATAATTGGGTTGACCGGTGAACACACTTTAGAGGTAGACAAAAAAATGTCTTCCTTTCCTACATATATAGCTTAGTCTCAAATAAATTTCTTTCCTAGACATGCTCCATTAGATCGAATTACCATAACCGTAGGTAACATGTTAAAGTAGAAACAATTATGTGCACTTCACTATATAGTCAAAAGTCACACAAAATGAGGCTTCAAAGTACCTCAGGGACTCATACAATGTGAGAGGAGAGATTCTATCTCACATTTCTCTTATTTAGTCACAAAAAATACATGTGGTATGATTACATGCTATATTGGTTTTCTCTTCATAGAAATAGTGTGTGTCTATTATAACTTATATTAAACCACCATAAGGATCTTAGCTCAGTTCCAAATACCAAAATATTCCTTGCGCCTAGCTCGAGATCTTACTAGCTCTCTCCTCATAGCGCCTACAATAAGTTCTCGCATCCCGTCCACCATCCAGGCTACATGATCGTGGGAATCATGTCAAACTATAAATTAAAATGTGGACCTCATCTTGACCTCTTATCAAGGTGACAACATAATTAAAGTACGTTATGTTCACACATTCTAAATATGTTAAGCATACAATGTCTCATCTCAACTCGCTCTTCAAGCACCTGAGATGACCACTTGAATGAGTAAGTCGGTCTATGCCTGGTGACATACATTTCATTTTATTCAAATAAGATATGTGTATTTTATGCTACAAATAAATAAAATAATGAACAACATCAAGTTCATTAATTAATAACATCGATACAAAGCTATACTGAAAGTTACACATCATATTACAATTTGTGCAATCCTAGAGATTTGACATGGCTTAGAAAAATATTTCTAGGAATTGATTTTGTCAAAAGATCAGTCATCATTCGATGTGTAAAGACATGTTGTATTACTATTTCCTTCTACGTTATAATATCTCGTACAGAATTATACTTAGTGTCTATATGCATTATTTTTTCATGATACTTCGGATCTTTATTATAAGCGATGGCTGCTTGACTATCACAAAATATAGTCCTGGTTTTAATGCACTGAAAACAACATGTAAATGTTGCAGAAACCTTCTAAGCAAAATTGTCTCTTGCACTACAACCGAATACGCTATAAATTATGCTTCCATAGTTGATAACGCAATGCACGTATATTTCTTGTTACTCTAAGATATGGTGCCATTGCTTAGCAAGAAACATATCCAGACGTTGATTTGCATTCGTCAGGGTCACCACCCCAATCAACATCTGCGTAACCAGCTAGATGCAAATAGTTTTCTCGATAGCATAAACATAAATATGTAGTAGCTTTAAGGTACCTCAAAATCCTCTAAACAACTTTCCAATGAGCTTGTCCTGGATTTTACTGATAACGACTGACTAAACCAACGGCATAACAAATATCAGGGTGTGTACATAAGATACCATACATCAAACTTCCAATGGCATTAGAATATGTGACTCTGGCCATGCTTTCTTTTTCTTCTAGAGTTTTAGGATATGTTTCCTGACTAAGGATTTCACTATTTACTATTGGAGTGTCAATGAGTTTGTAATCTTACATATTAAATCATTCGAGTATTTTCTTAATATATGACTCTTACGACAGAGCAAGAAGTCTTTCTGAATGATCTCGATATATCTTCACACCCAATATAAATGTTGTTTCACCCATGTTCTTCATCTCAAAATGAGAAGACAACCATTCTTTAATGGTAACGACAAACATTTTATCATCCCCAACCAAAAGAATATCATCTACATACAATGATAGAATTACAAAATTACTCTTAATATGTCTGGCGTAAACACAATGGTCTTCATCGATCATCATAAAAACATAAGAGGTTATGACTCTATGAAACCTAAGACACCATTGTCTAGATGATTGTTTGAGGCCATATATTGATCTTAGGAGCTTGCATACTTTGCGTTCATGGCCTTTTGCAATAAAATTCCCAGGCTGTTGCACGTAAATTTCTTCATCTAGTTCCCCATTCAGGATAGCAGTTTTTACGCACGTCTGGTGTAATTCCAAATCCAGTTGGGCAACAATAGCTAAAATTAAAAGTATGGAGGCAAATCTAACAACAAATGAAAAAGTTTCATCATAATATATTCATTCTTGTTGATCGCAACCCTTAGCTACTAAAAGTGCATTATATCTTTCTATAGATCCATCTTCATTGCGTTTAATTTTTAGAATCTATTTGTTCCCAATAACTTTACACCCTAGTGGAAGATCTACCAAGTCCCAGACATTTTTTGTTCTCATTGACTCAATTTCTTCTTCCATTGCCTTTAACCAATGATCTTTTACAGCTGTTGAAAGAGCCTTTCGTACAGTTCTTAGCTCTTTTTCATCATGTGGAGCAATCATAAAAGCCTCTCTCTTGATCTCAAAACGTCGATGAGGAATACTTTTATGAGTACTTCTCCGTATATAATCTTCTCGCAGATTTGTATCATCGGCCAAAATGTTACTCCCACTCAGATCAAGGAGATAAGACACATTCTCATTCATTTCAGATGTATGATCCGTAGTAACATTAGTGTTAGGATTTCTATCTCATATAGACTCAAATCTTGACTAGCTCCTCTTTTGCTAAAAAATTCATTCTCTAAAAATGTGGCATCTATTGATTCAAATTCAGTAAAACTTCGTCAATTTGTTCACCAATGAACACGTATCCTTCGGAGTGTTCAACATATCTTATAAAAATGGACTTCTTACATCTCGGTCCAAGTTTACCATGCTTATAAGAAAAATTCTGAACATAAGTTGCAGACCACCAAGATCACAGATTACTTAAGTCGAGTTTCCCGCTCGTCCAAAGTTCATATGGGGTGGAAGTTACTGATTTGGAAGGTACATGGTTAAGTAGATATGTAGCAGTAAGCAACACATCTCCCCAATATGAAATAGGTAAGCTTGCTTATGCCATCATAAACCTTGCCATATCTAGAAGCGTTTTATTCCTTCTTTCTGCAACACCATTTGTTGTGGAGTTCAAGAAATAGTTAGTTGTCTAGATATACCATTTTCATCACATAATTTTTTGAATTGATCAGAAAGATATTCACGGCCTCAATCTGCTTTTATTCTTTTTTCTATTTGATTCTCTATCAAATTCATAAATCGTTTAAAGTAGTCCAATGCTTCAGATTTATGGGAGATTAAATAGACATAATCAAAACGCGTGAAATCATCAATAAAAGTGATGAAATATGAAGTGCCACATCTCGTCTTCACATTCATAGGACCACAAATATCATAATAAATTAATTGCAGTGGATAATCAGCTCTTTTTTCCTTTCCAAATGGGTTTTTAGTTGTTTTTCCGGCAAGACAATGCTCGCATATATAACACTATCTTTACAAGTGAGCCTAATAGACATTCTTTAACAAGCCTATTCATTTTGTCTTGCCTTATATGACCTAATTTAGCATGTCATATATTAGCATCAATCAGATTATTAGTAGATGATGCTATTAAAGAAAAACAATAGTCATTACTTGCATTGTCATGTTTAGTGTCTAGAACAATAAACCATCCAAAAAATAACCAGATCCATAATATTTATTATCTAAATAGAAGTTTGTCCCACCTAAATGAAAATTGATATTGAAACCTAAACCTAGGAGAATATTTATAGAGACTAAGTTTCACCTAATCTCAAGAGCATAAAGGACATCATGTAGGAATAACGTCTGACCACCACGCAACTCAAGCTTGCAAGTGCCAATTCCTTTTAACTTCTACTTTGGAATTGTTTCCGATATAGATTCATCTTGCTCCCACTGGGACTCGACAATACTCTATAAATGCTCCCAACTCTCTCTAGCTACATGGTCGATTGCTCCTGAATCTACAGTCCACACAAGATAAGATTCACTAAGTAACACACTGCTAGAAACATAACAACAGTGAGAAGTAATGTTAGAAAGTACATTATCTTTCTTCGGTTCACTAGGAGACGTAGTGCATTTACGCGCAAAGTGACCCAAAATGCATAGCATTTCATCTCACTCTTGTTCTTCCTTTTACCGCCACATTTTCCTCATATATAATGGTTGGTCTCAGGTTTCTTGCCTTTGTACTGTGGATTCACACCTTTTCTTTTTTTTCCTTCATTGAAAATTTTAGAATTTCACTTTCTCTTAAAACCTCTCTTTTAGGAACTTGTTTCAGCAACATAAGCTTGAGTAGAATTTTTAGCAGCTTCCAAGCGCTGAAATTCTAATTTCACATGGCGTGCAATATCATTAAAAGTTTTTATATTTTCATTGTGTGTCATGTTGACCTTTATGTGTTCTCAATTTTGAGGGAGAGAATGAATGACAGCTTGAACTTGTTATTCATCAGTTAGTGCATGCCCAACACTCTTTAACTCACTGATCATGTTTGACATCTCTTTCAAATGTTATTTCATTGTGTTATGCTCACGCTTCACATAGGTGTCAAATTTGATCATGAGCTGTCTTAGTCTTGTTGTTGAAGTCAAACCAAATTTCTCTTTTAGAGCATCCCACATATCCTTGACAACTTCAAACTTCTCAAACTCACACATAATATCATATTGTATGCAGCTCAACAATGTAATGAGAGTGATGCTATTCCTTTATTTCCATAAATAATAAACCTCTTGATCTCTTCTATGTTGAGCGGAAGTACCATTTTCAGGTTCAGTCATATTATGTCTAAGGGTTTCCGGAACTGCTTGTTCTTCGAGAATATAACTTTTCGATGCCAAATATGAAAATTATCACCGTTCAGTGTCTTACCCTTGTTCAGTTCAGCTCTTATATTTTTGGATGCGAAAGTCATATCAACTACAACATATAAACATGACAGTGCATATAAATACTAGCACATCAAAATAAAAATACACATTCACATCTTAAAGTTATGGCAAACTTAACTAAGTCAATGATGATGTGAGATTGAGTATATGATTGAAAGTTTGTTGTGCTTAGTTATATGCCCAAAACATATCACATATGAGAATACACTAATCTCACATATCATAACTCTCACTCAATTAATATCATAACATGAAAAGTATATACACAAAATAAAAGACTATACTAAACATGGTAACTTACTTAGTTAGAATTAATACTAAAAAATAATCATTACATGCACAAAAGAAATGAGACATCGCAATGTGTTCAACACTTGAACATGGGACTACATTTAGTGTATGTTCCTTCCTGTCTACGCTAAGGCCCAACCTTGCGCTCCGAAGATTTATGAATTGTGATAATGCAGCAGGATGGTGAATTTTAGAACGTATATTTCGTACCTCTCTTGATATGAGATCTTCTGCAATACTCTTGTATTCTTCAAAGGTATATTTTTTTCATGATCTCTTCTTTATCTGCATTCCACGAGTCTAGTAAGGAATTGAGAAGAATTTTGCATATATCTATCTCAACTTCAATGCCCATTTTTTCGCACTTCAATGTACATTTTACTCAAATGTACTACATGTTCAACCATGTTGTGATGTGGATTCATTTTGTAGTCACAAAGTTCATAATACAAAGTATGTGATCCGTCATTATCTGGATCTCAATCCATCTTTTGTACTAACATAACAAATATACATCACTTCAAAAAATTACATTATCGTACTTGTCCATATATTAAAACTAATTTATCAAAAGTACCGACTATATATAAACTTGGAAAAATTTACTGATGAACTTATACATTCATTGATGAATAATGATATGAATAAACTAAAAATCAAGTCCATATTGTTATCAGATATTCTTCCAAATTCAAGACATTTTCATAAAAAGTATTAAATAATGTTGTGAAAATGGCTAATACTGACTCTTTCACATAAAGAGTGAAACTGTTAAGAAAGGAAACAAAGACAACACTAAAAATGTTCCACCGAATCACAATAAAGAGAAAGAAAAAAATGTGTAACCCCTTAACCTCTCGTTTTTCATGATGCAGTCTTACGGTATTATGACAATTGGCCTCTTATTATAACAACTATCAATTAAAATCAAAACACAATCGACAATTTTCAAAATCAGAATTCAAGTGATAGTTTAACAAATGCTCTCAAAATGGTTACTGATAGTATTTGTTATCCCCATAAAAAACAAAAAACCAGGTTGTGTAATGGCCACGCAACACAACCAAAAAAATACATAGAATTAATCATTACTAACTTAATCTTAATGATTCACATCCATCCCAACACATAACCAAATTTAATGTAAATATAATTCAAAAAATTTCAATACAAAACAACAACAGATTACTGGAATAATCTGAAACGACACTGTGAAATAAAAAGACCTATAGGTACGAAAACATCATGATCTTGCTCTGATACCAATGTAGAAAATAATCGAATCAAGTATACTTACTTGATTATGCATCGAACTGGATCGAAATGACGAATTACACACCGGATCTTGTAGAAAATCATGAAAATGAACTAAACTCTTCACTTGTTCCACAATCTAAGAGCCATTGATTTTGTATGTGAAAAGTTGATTTAGAAGTTGGAGGATTGATTTTTTCTTTAGTTTTTCAATAGGTCCGAATTTTCTTGTGAAAATTTCAAGTGATGTTTATCCTCTATAGAAGTTAATGGTAGTTTTTATATTAACTACCATTGATAATTTTTCATATCAATTATTCATTTTTAAAATCAGGTCGGGTCAACCCATAATTAGCGCCCAAGTTTGAATTAATTTTTCAACAAATCTCGTTGAAGTTTCATTCTTACAACTATCTTTTTGAAGCAGATAGTTTGATAAATTCATGACGAGGCTAGATCACACGCCTCGGCATACATGTCGAGGCTAGAACTGGAACACCTCGGCATGAACATGTCGAGGTACAAGTGGACGCATCGGCATCTTCATGCCAAGGTTTAGATGACACACCTCGACATGGACATGCCACAGCCAGAAGTGGAACGCCTTGGCATTTAGTCCTGAGGTCAATTGTCACGCCTCGACATGAGTATGCCAAGACTAGAAGCAATGAGTCCCCGACTTAAAGGTCCCAAAAGTCCCCCATGGGAAGTATGACACACTAACATAAAGGCTCTTTTGGTACCGAAGGACTACAAAAATCAAAGCGTGAGTACAAGAACGCCTAGTCGTAAGAAGGAGGCCTGAGGCAGCATGGGCTTTATTGTGGTAGCCCCCTGAGGCAGCATGGGCTTTATTGTGGTAGCCCGCAATTGGCCAAGGCATAAATCTCGCTTCTTGCAGGATAAGGGCAAAACCCAAAGAGTGAGACTTCTTATCCTCCCATCCAAATTCCGCTGACGTCTTTTCATGAGGATTGATTTCAGCGCGATCTTTGCATCCTTCGACCTAAGATCTGAAGACAGACTTGAATTGAAAATGACGCTAAACAACAAAAGAAAATTTCCAAACATGATATGATGTTTGCTTGCAGGCAAACTTAGTGCGCATGTACATCCTTAAATTGAAAATTAAGATAACGTCTTAGTAAGTAATCTATAAATAAATAAAAAGAATGTTATTAATTGATCTATTAATATACAAGAAAAACACAAATACGATAATATTTGATCGACGTGATATGAAATACGTATAATATGCTGAAAAACGTGCACGTCATACTGATACCATGGTGGTCCAACTATGCAAGTACTGAAAATGGTGACTCTATTCAGCAGGTGCAAAAATAAGTAACTGAAGCTACCAAATTACAATAATGGATGCATATATATCCCAACTCCCACCTCATGATAGCTCTTCATGAGAAATAGAGACTCCAAATGGGTTGGCCCTTTGAATTATTCCGAGAGTGACCAATAAGCAGTGGATATTCCCATGGGATAACTTTTGGTTCTTTCAGATTTTTATGTGTCCCAGTGATAACCACATGTATTCCATTTTATGAGTATATTTTTATTTAAAATCATTTGCTGAAAAAGAAATATTCAGTTTCTCCCACATATTTGCTTAGATCACTGTTGGATAGAAGAACTTAAAATAAACTTTTTATTCATACTTTTTTTTAAATTTGAGTTACGCTTATAAGAAATGTTGAAAAATAGATAGATTGAACAACTATCATTCTTTCAAATAGTAACTAATAAGATTTTAGAATTTAGAATTGTTTTAATCATTCTGATTTTTATATTAATTGATAAAGTTTATTATAAAAACACATAGATCTTTTTTTTTACTCGATTAATTTAAAGTTTAAACTATTATTTTTTAAAATAAAATATACTATGAATATTCTTAAATGACTAGACCTCATAAGTAAAATAGTCATACAAGAGGTTATCAATCTAGAGTACACGTGTTTAAATCTCATGTAATCCGCTTTTTGAAAAAGAAAAATGAAAATTCTATGTTAGCTCTGTTAATCCCAAATTATGTAATCACGTTACTCGTTATTTGATTAAGTTTGGATCACAGGATAAATTTAATTTGTTTAAGTGAGAATGATGTCTTTTATAATTTGGAGGATTATTTAACAACCTGATCATTTTAGTGACTGTAGACCCATCTTTTATTGTTTAATGAAGATGTTAGATTCAAAATAAATTTCGGTATAAATCATATCTCAGTAAATATCAAGAACTCATGCTGAACACATCAAGAATCGAATAACTGTATAGCGGAAGCGTATCTGAATCTATGATCATAGATCGTTATTTAGAGTCGAACAGTTGGGCTTCCAGATATACACGATTCTCTATCAGAGAGTCCCTTTTGATTAAGCCTCTTTGTTTTTTCTCTAACGACGAGAAATTATGGAGAATAGAATGGTTTTGCCTTAATCGTGTGATTTAGGGACACAACCACTTATAGATAATTTATCTTTTAGTATTTCTATTTTAACTCATCATAAAAATAGAAATTATCCTAAACGCTTTACACATTAAAGGGTCCGTAAACGTGAGCATGTAATATTTTGTTCTCTGTAAGTATCGCAAGACCCGTTTAGCTTCTTTCCAATGGTCTATGCCTGGATTGCTTAAGTATCTGCCCAACATCCCAGTCATGCATGTAATATTAGGACGTGTACAAACTTTTGCATGCATTAGACTCCCTACTACCGAGGCATAGGGAATCTTCTGTATTTCATTATCCTCAAAATCATTCTTAATGCACTGATTGAGTTCAAACTTGTCTCCCTTAGCTACAGGAGTATCAACTAGTTTACAGTCTTGCATGTCATATCTTTTAAGGACATTTTCGATATAGCTCTTTTGTGATAATCCAAGAATATCCTGTGACCGATCTCGGTGTATTTGGATCCCCAATACAAAATAAGCTTTTGCCAAGATCTTTCATCTCAAAATTCATAGCTAAAAGTCTCTTAGTATTGTGCAGTAAGCCTATATCGTTGCTGATAAGCAAAATGTCATCCACATATAAAACTAGAAAAATATGCTTACTCTCACAGAACTTATGGTATATACAATCATTGCCAAATTTATCTCAAAATCAAACGAGATGATCACATGATGAAACTTAAAATACTATTGTCGAGATGCCTGCTTTAGTCCATAGTTGGATTTCTTAAGTTTACAAACCATATTCTTTGGGTCTCCCGGCACAAAGTTTTCTGGTTACACCATATAGATCATCTCTTTAATGTCACCATTAAGAAACGTCGTCTTTACATCTATCTGATATAACTCAAGATTGAAATGTGCCACCAATACCATTATAATCTTGAAAGAGTCTTTGGTAGAAACTGGAGAGAGTTTATTTATAGTCAATGTCTTCATTCCGTGTAAAGCCCTTTGCGACAAGACGAGCCCTATATCTTTCCACATTACCTTTCAAATCTCTCTTGGTCATAAAAATCCATTTGCAACCAATGTCAAGTTTATGTTCTTGGAGAAATACAATGTAATCATTTGACACTGCACTTCTCCTCTCTCTAGTGGATCTCCATAATGGTATAGATTCTTGAGGTGCTAGAGTTTGTTCTTCCAGAACATTCTCTTGAATGAGAAGTTCTCCGATATTGTCTTGTGTTGTGTCATGATCAAGGTATGGAATACAGTCCTGTTCAATGCTAATAACACCAATGGGAATATCAACATATTCCTCATGAAAGACAAAATCTCTAACTGTATCTCCCCCTGCAAACTCGACATCCTAAAAAAACCAGGCATTTCCAGTCTAAAAAATTGACCTAGTTGTGGGATCATAAAACTTGTACTCCCTGGATCTTTTAGAGTATCCAACAAAATAGCAACTCATTGTCCGTAAGTCCAATTTCTTTTCATTAGGCCTATAAGGCCTTACCTCAGTTGGACATCCCAAAATGTGGAAATGCCTTAGAATAGGTTTCTTGTTGGTCCAAAGCTCATATGGGGTTTTGGCATTCGCTTTAGTTGAAACTTTGTTAAGGATACATGTTGCACCCTTAATTGGTTCACCCCAGAGTGATTCTGGTAAAGTCGAATGACTAATCATACTCCTGGTCGACCATGTCCTTAAGCGTTTTGTTTCGTCTTTCACTAACACCATTCATAGTGGGCAAACCCAGAATAATGTATTGTGGGACGATACCGTATTCCTCTAGGAATTTAGTAAGCGACCATGGACATTGTTCATATGAACCATCATATCTACCACAATACGCACTACCACAGTCAGATTTCACCCTTTTAATCCTTTTGTTGAATTGATTCTCAATTTCAGCCTTAAAATTTTTTAACATATCCAATGACTGTGACTTTTCATGGATGAGATATATGTAGCCATATCTAGAATAATCGTCTATGAACGTTATAAAGTACTGTTGACCATTCCAAGCAAACAAAGGGAATGGCCCATAGATATACGTATGAATAAGTTTTAAGACGTCCTAAGTCCTGATAGCTTCAAATCTCCTTTTATCGATTTGTTTACCCTTCATGCAATTAACACAAGCATCAAAATCTGTGAAATCTAAGGGACCGAGAATTTCGTCTCACACAAGTCTTTTTATTCTCCATATGAATATATGACCTAATCTCTTATGCTATAATGCAGCTGAATTCTCATTGGTTAATTTTTTTTAGTACCTCGTGTACTTAATTGCAGAGATTCTTTAAATGAAGTAATTGTTTCAAGTAAATAAAAATTATCATATCCTGATAAAAAACCAGAACCAACTGAAATTGAATCACGAAACAAACCAATTTGTTCATCTCTAAAAGAACAAACATAACCAGCTTTTTCTTAAACAGAAACAGAAATCAAATTTAGTCTAAAAGTCGGTATAATAAAAGGTTCATCAAAATCCAAATAATATCCATATTTTAATAATAATCTAAGTTTCCCTATTGCTTCAACCTCAATTGTCTTGTCATCGCCCACGTAGATGAATCTTTCACCATCATTTGGCTTACGGCAATTCAGGTAACCCTGCATAGACAAACTGATATGAGTTGTTGCACCAGAATCTATCCACCACGTGTGTCTAGGAAACAAACTTAAATTAACCTCATAATAAACCAAATTAAGAAGTGTACATTTCATAGCACGTCAAGCATGATAGTTGGTGCATTGGTTCTTCCTATGCCCTTCAGATCCACAGAAAAAACAACAATTATCTTCCAGGTTTACCGGTTTCTTTTATTGTTTCTTATGTGGTGTTATATCCGCAGCTTTCTTATCTTTCCCTTGCCCTTATCCTTAGAGGTAGAGGCCAGGTAAACACTTTCTGTCTTATCATGTTTCACTCTTTCCTCTTCCTGAACACATTGTAAGATGAGCTCAGTCAGAGACCAAGTCTCTTTCACCTTAAACTGGCTAAACTGTGCCAGAAGGGATATCAAAGCTAGATACACAAGCAAGTCCTTAGAGAGTTCAAGCATTAGTGCTTTCAACATTGAAATGTGAGACATTTCTATAATGTATTCTCAGATATTACATTTACCTTTATACCTATTTGAAATTAAGTCTGACAAGAGAGTACCGATTTCTATCTTTTGGTTCTTGACAAACCTCTTTTCAATATCTGGAAGGACATCCTTAGTTGTAGTTATTTTTTTCAGATATAGTACCTCTGAATGCTTCTGGAATGACATTCTTCAACGTTCTCCCACCTTTCAATCTCCCTCTTATCATCAGAGGTACTTTTATCCGTAAAAAGTGTAAGAGAAACAGTCATTAACGCAAAATCGAGATCCATGACTCCAAGAACTATCAAGAGATTATCTTTCTAGGACTTAAAGTTTGAGTCATTTAGAACTTGAATTGAATTGATGTTGGACGTGATACTAGCAGGAGTTATAGCTGAACAGAGAACAATAAATAAAATAAGCTCACATAAATCTCAAATAACAATAGTAAATTAAAAAAATGAAAATACCTCATCTCAAGACACCAAGCACTCCATTAATATTTTGACTTTGACCAAAACTATTAACTTGTGAGTGATGCCTTGGTGTAGTAATCAAATACTGATGGTAAAGAACATATTGAACAAGAAATATTCCTTTGGGCAGATTTATTGTTCACATGTAATACCGAATAAACATCACATATTTATCACCACAGAAGCATATATAATTCTGTCAAATATTTTCCTTCCTTTAGGCCGCTAAATATTCACATAAGTTACGCACACATATAACATTTTATATTTTAAGACAAAATTAATTTTCACAAAAAATGTCACTTTGGCGACATGTTGCTTCAATTAATTCATCTCAAAATATATATATTATACTAATGTTTGAAATTAAAATTGTTACATAATTAATCTTTAAATTATTGATAAAAAATTAATTTTATAATCCTTAAAAAATATTTTGAAAGTATAACAAAATAACCTGTAAAAATTCAAAATAATTTATTTGATAATCCTTAAAAATCAAAAAATATTTTTATGATCCCTAAAACTATTTTAATTAACTGATATGAAAATTAATTTAATTAAATAATACTTAAAATTAATTTAATAAAGCTATAAAAAATTATTTAAAAACATTTGCCCAGCCCTTCCCTGATGTGGGTCGAAACCTTTCCTACGCCCACAGTCTGTAATTTTTTTTTTAACTTTCAGCTGTGGGTCGAAACCCACAGCTTGACCCAGGTTCACTGGTTAACTCGTGAACCTATCAACCCTAGGGTTTTCTTAAGGGACTGGAGGCCAAAACCATGACTTTTTCTGTATCATCGCAGCGCGGCCGTCTGGTCGTGTCGGTCACCTTATCACCGACCACGGCAAAATCGCCGGCCGGTGATTCTAAAAACAAAATAAATTCATAATAGTTCAGCCATATAGTGTTTTTGAATCTTAATCCAAGAACATCAATAAAAAATCATCTAAACAAAAAACTGTTCTCAAATCTAATAATTCTGCCATATAATTATTAAATTCAAGAATATCATAACGTAAACCTCAAAACACCTATAATCATGATCTAAACTTATAAATCAATTCTCAATAATTCAACATGAATAACTATGATACCACTTGTTAGATTTAAAATCTCTTTCGGTATAAATCGTATCTCAATAAATCTTAAGAACTCATGTTGAACACATCAAAAATCAAATAACTATATAGCGGAAGCGTACCTGAATCCATGATGATAGATCGTCATTTAGAGTCGAGCAGTTAGCCTTCCAGATCTAAACAATTCTCTATTAAAGAGTCTCTTTTGATTAAGTCTCTTTTTTTTCTCTCTAGCGATAAGATATTAGGGAGAATATAATGGTTTTCCTTTAATCATGTAACCTGGGGACTACAACACGTATATATCATTTATCTTTTGGTATTTCTATTTTAACCCATCATAGAAATAGAAATTACGCTAAAGTCTATACACATTAAAGGGTCCACAACCTATCAGATACATTAAAACTCAAATTATCAAAAACTTTATTTTGATCACTTTTAATTGAGATTAACTTTATTTGACAGTCTGCAACACATAATTATTTACATATAAGTCCAACGTTGGATTAAGGATCCAACAAATGTTTTCTTTATAACAAAAGCATTCTGAAAAATCGATCCTTAAAATTGCGAATCTAATTTATAAGATTAAGGAAGTTATCTAATTTGATTGTTCATATGAATAAATGAAGCTTCTTTGATGGTGTAAGGGAAAAATTCTTCACACTCAAAAAATAAATTAAACAATAAAAAGTGAGAGAAATAGTGAATTCTCAAGAAAATGAGTAATTGCTTGATTTGTATTATTTTTATGAGTTTACAATTAGCCTTTATTTATAGGCTCTCCATCAGTTACCAAGTTCAACTACATCCCTTAAAATACAAAGAATAAACGGAATATTCTTCTAGGATAGAGCTTATCATATCAGATATAATTTATCTACACTAACAATTAATTGAGTTTAACTTATCTTTATCAACAATTGATTAAGTTTGAGCCGCCCAATGGGATACAATGAGATCGACGGTCCAAATTGGCTTTTCTCACTTCGCCACGGTGGCAATCCATACATCACATCCTGATTGGTCCGTCTGCTTACGTGGCACTCTTGATTGGTCCTGTCCGCTTATGTAGCTTTATAAACGATTTTTACCCGTTCATTTGCCCCTCTTGCATTTAATATTCCATAGTAAAATCAATATGCAATATTTAATTGTTTTGTCATCATTATTCCCCGTTCTTTGTGTCACTTCACGTCTCCTAACGTAATTATTGCGGCAACCGTTTCTAACCTTTAGTCGATTCTAATTACCGTTCTCATAGGCGTGGATTAGATATTTTTCTTAACATATCTTCCTGTTATCAGGTGTCATCTCTTCACTCGTCAACAATCGTGTCTCTTCGTTCCCTATACTGTAATCCATCCCCCTATATTGTCAGTCGCATGGTCAAATTATTTGCATAATTTAATTGCATATGTCCTCGATTCCCCTGTTCCCAAATGAAACATTTCCTATTTCTTTTGAAGTTCGCTGCTTATATAAGGCATCCTATTCATCACTATTCTTATTCACTTCCTCACGTTTTCTTCTGTAAGTCTCTTCTTCATCTTCTTCTTTTTTCTTTCTTGTTCATGGGATTATGGCTGAGTTTAAAATTCCAGTCCCTCTATTTAGGACCCCAGATGAATTTGGGTAATTCATGACCCGTTATCGAGAGGGTTTTCCCCTGGATGTAACTTGTTCATTGGGAGAGAGTGAGCCCGTAGTGGTTTCTTATAGATCATCCTACCAAATAACCCTTAGTCCCATGTACATAGCCCTAGGTCTTAGGCTTCATTTTCTCATTTACTTTCAGAATTTTTCATAGAGTAGGCATTGCCCCTTCACAGTTAACCCCGAGCTCCTATAGGATTCTTCTGGGTTTTGAAGCCTTAAATAGAAGATATAACGTTGGCTTAGGGATTGATGAGCTTCTTTAATGCTACATAGTCAAACACCGAGATGGGCGCTATTACCTTGCCCCCCGTTCGTCTGAGAAAAGAGGAAACTTGATCACAATGATCCCGAAAGGAGACAAGGGCTCGGAACGAGATACTATCATAATTGACGGGAACTGAGATGGTGATGACAACTGGACAATTCTCAAGAAATGGGCAACTTTCAGTAAGTTACCGGAGCTCCGATTCTTATCTCCATTTTTATCTTTTTCATTCTTTTCCTCCCTTTTTAAGTACTTTTTTTTTGCTAATGGAATTTTGTTCCCTTTCTTTTGCAGCTAAGAAAAATCCAAAGCCTTACCTTTCCAGAGAGTTCGTGGAAAGTATCACTGTTACTTTCCATCTTCGAGCATAAGATTGGGATTGGAAAATGCTTCTTGATTTGCAAAGAGAAGCAAATCCTGCTCCCGTTCCCACTCCTGCTCTGGTTCTCGTTGCTACCACATTCACTCCAATGCCTTCGTCTTACATCCATGTAGGCATTCCAACTCCTTCTTTCCATTCCGTTTCTAGCCATTCCAACTCTCTAGGTTCATCCAGTTCATTGTATGATCGAGAGCTATTTGACCGAGCCAAAGTCGGCATAAGAATGAAAAAAAAGACTCCGCAGCAAGTTCGGTTGTCTCGTTGAGAAAAGGACCCGGACTGACACTTCCAGCTCATCCCACTCAACGCTCCCACTTGCTTTTCCCACTCCTAGCACTTATGTCACGTGGAAAGAGGCTCCTCCTTCAAACTCTAATCATTATTTTTCACCAGCTCCCATTGTGCCCACTATGACTGCTCCTACCTCGAGAGATGCCTCTGGGTCATAAAGCACTACTGGTGAACCCTTACCAGCTCTGTGGGAGTGGAAAAATTTTGTCAACGCCCCCGTTCTGGCATCGGTTAGCTTTCTGGATGATGCCATGGCTTTTAATGTTATCCTTCATGGCATTCAGTCTGATGTCGATGCCAACACCATAAAGAGGCTAGGTATCGGCGAGCTTATCAACTGCCCGACCACGACTTGATGAGGGTAAAAGCTTTCTCTTCCTTCTCTTCTTTTCTGAAGTTACACTTTTATATACTTAGTTTATTTCATCTTTTCAAGCTATTATCCATCATAACGCTTTCATGAGCATCATCATATTCACGAACAGGCTTTGATGACTCTCTAGAGAGAGATTTTGGAGGAAAACTCAGTCGTGGCTCGTCTTCAAGATGAAAATGAGCAACACCTAGTGAATGAGGCTCAACTCTAATAAGCTTTAGAGAGGATGGTTCATGACATAGAGGTTGTCGTGGCTGAAGAGCGGCAGGTGGCCGAGGATTTGAAAGTTTTAAGAAAGGCTTTGGCCGCAGCAGAGAAGGCAAAAGTCGAAGTCGAGAAAGCCAGGGACGAAGCTATTGAGTGGGAGTAGGCTTCTGAAGCAGAGTATCATGCTCTGTTTGAGGAAGGGTAGGTACTTTTCTATAGCATTGGCTATAAAGATGTCTAAGCAAACTGTCCTGCTAAGTAGTCTCTCTTTCCAGAAGTTAAGGATTTCATGAATGCTTCAACAGAAGATATCGCTGCCAAAGCCCGGTAGTTGTATGCCACTCCCGCTGCTGCTGCTCAAAAGGATACCTCAGAGAAGGATCCAGTAGTTGTTACGACTTAGGCTGCTTTCTTTACTTGTGTAGTTGTAGTTTTTGCTTTCTCCTTTTCATTTCTTTGTAATTTGGCTCTATTATCAATGAAAATGAAACTTGTTTAGCAACTTTTGATCTTCGAGTACTTCATTCTTTACCTTTGCAAGTGTTAGATAGTCCTTTCTCCTTTCTCCAAGATTTTGTTGCCTTGAAGCCTCCTTTCTTTACAACTTTCTTTTCTTTTCCCATTTTACTCCTCCCTTTTTAAATTTCTCTCTTTCTTTCATTTTTTTGGTTTCCTTTAGAGGGTGATACTGCAGACATCATTCCTCATGGACTTAAGATTTTTGGCATCATAGGGGTCCATTTTCCTTTAGAAGGCGAGTACCTTCATGGAATTTAAGCTCTTCATGAGCTTAGGGGCCCGTTTCCTTTAAAAGACGATGCTTAAAGACAAAAATCTTCATGGACTTAAACTCTTTTTGAGCTCAAGGGTCCGTTTCTTTTTATTTTTAAGAAAAGAATAATGAACACCAAATTTTACGTGAAAAACTCTTAACCGGAAAAAGCCATGGATAGAAATGTTTTCACTATAAAAGAGAATAATTACACATAATATTTGTGCAAATATAAATCATTTCAAGGTTTGGATAAGTCACTTCTCTCGTTGGTCATTAAATAGTAAGATTTGTTTCCTTCAACTGCTTTGACTATGAAATATCCTTCCCAATTTGGCCTCAATTTACCTTCATTGACTGAAAAATTCTCTTTAGCACAAGATCTCCCGTATGAAATTATCTTCCTTTTGGAAGTACCTTTTCTTTTCAGGTTGTAATTGGCCATTCTCAACAGAGCCGCCTCTCTCTTTTCCTCTAAAAAGTTCAAACTTCTAGTCATCTATTTCGCGTTTGTGACTTCAATTATTCCTGATTTCACTGTGGGGCACCAAATTTTGACTGTTATAATAGCTTCTGCCCTAAATTTTAGGGCAAAAGGCGTTTCTCCAGTTGATTCTCTGGGTGTTGTCTTGTACGCCTAGAGAACTGATGGCAATTCCTCAACCCTCTTCCTTTTGGCAGCTTCCAGCCATTTTTTTAGATTTTTTAGTATTCTTCTGTTTGATCTTTCTGCTTGCCCGTTTCCTTGAAGGTAGTAAGGATTTGACAATCCATTCTTTTATGTGAAGGTCATCACAAAAGCTTTTCACTTTTCGTTAGTAATATTCGTCATTCCCTGCTGTGACTCTTGTATGGGTGTCTTTGAACTTGGCTCGCTCAGATATTTTATTGTAACATTTCTTTTGAACAGGAATTGGGTTGAAGACCCTAATTTTAACAAAGCATTTGCTCTCAAGTTTTCTGCACTGGGAACTTACATAATCTTATAGCTTTTGAATAATTGTAACATTTCCTTGGCACTCTACAAATACTCCGCCATTCTACTATCCTCTGCATTGTATTTTCTTATTTTTGGTTAGTAACTAACATTGAACCACATAATACTTTTATACTTGTTACATTGAATTCATTCATGAGGTGTAGTCTAGCTAACAGTGCCCCGTACTCTATTTCATTGTTTGATGCTTGAAAATCAGATGACAAAGCTTGTTAAAATTTTTTGCCATATGGCGTCTGAACCACCACTCCTGCTCTGGCTTGACGATGATTTGATGCTCCATCTACAAACAGAGTCCAGGTGTCCTCTCCCTTTTCCACCACTACAGAATCATGCTCCTTCTCTTCATAAGTGAATTCCACAACGAAGTTTGCTAAGACTTACGCCTTTATGGCAGTGCGTGGGACATACCAGATGTCATATGCCCATAACTCTATTGACCACTTTGCAAGCCTTCCAGTTATCTTTGTGGAGTGTAGAAGACTCCATATTGGGAATTACGTTACCACATTTTATGGTGTGTTCTTGAAAATAATGTATGAGCTTCCTTACAGCAACAATCAAAGCAAGTACAAGTTTCTCCATTTTCCCCTTCTGTTCTGATGAGTGTCACACTAACGGTGATTTCAGACATTGTGAGGTAAAGAAGCAGTTCTTCCCCTGGTAAAGTTTTTGACAATAGTGGAGATGAAGCTAAATATTCTTTGATTTTCCTTAGAGCCTCTTCGCACTTTTCATCCCAATGAAGTCTATAATTCTTTGTTAATTTGGTGAAGAATGGTTTGCACTTGTCTATTGATCTAGAAAAGAATCTATTCAACGCTACTAACTTTCCCATCAAGCTTTGGATCTCCCTTTTAGATTATGGTGATTGTACTTCCATGATCGTCTCTGTTTGATCTGGGTTGACCTCTATCCCCATACTATTCACCAGATGTCCAGGAAATTTTCCCGCTACCACTCTGAAAGTACACTTTTCTGAATTTTATTCCGTGTTGCTTTCTTTCATGGCAAAGAAAGGCTCCTTCAGGTTGCAAATGTAGTCTACTCTCTTTTTTGGCTTTACGAGCATGTCGTCAACATAAACTTCCATCGTTTTTCGAATCTGCCTTTCAATGACTTTATGGACTAACATTTGATACGTCGCTCCTGCATTTTTCAAGCCAAATGGTATTACGGTACAGCAAAATATTCCAAATTCAGTAATAAAAGACGTATTTTTTTATCAGATCGAAACATTTTCACATGATTATATCCAGATAAGCATCCATGAAGCTTAGGAGCTCATGCTCGGACGTGGCATCCACCATTTAATCGATCCTTGCAACGGATAATCATCTTTTAGGCAAGCTTTGCTTAGGTTCGTAAAATGCACAAAGATTCTCCACTTTTCGCTCTTCTATTTTACCATCACAACATTTGCTAGCCACTCCGGGTAGCTGACTTCTATGATGAACCTGGCTTCGAGCAACTTCTCCACCTCTTTCTTCATAGTCATTTTTCTTTCGGGAGTGAAATACCGCTTTTTCTGTTTCACAGGCTTAACGAAAAGATCAACATTTGGTTCATTAATACCTGACATTTCTGCAACATTAATGGTGAAAATATCCACATTCTTCCTCAGAAACTCCGTAAGCTCTGCCTTTTCCGTTTCAGTCAATCCTGCTCCCATTGTTATTATTCCATTTCTGAGATCTACGAGTTCGATTTCACTCCCGACTTCGTACCTTAATTTTCTCTCTCCTAGCTCATCCTCATTTAGTTGTTATTGTTCAACATTTCCTTCCCCGTTCTCAAGAACAGAGAAGTCATTCTTTCTCACAGAATCAAGTGCCGAGACAGTGTAGCATCTGGCCGACGCTTGATCCTCTATCCTCATCTAGTGAAATTTTTTTCAAGGTTTGGTAGTAGGTTGATGGGATAGCTCTCATCTTGTTAATCCATGTTTCCCTAGAATTACGTTATAGGGAGATCGTGTGTCAATGACCACGAAATCAGTGATGTGGTTGAACGGGTTTGCCCGCATAGGAAGTGATAAAATCTCTTATGAATACGTTATGGTTCCGTTGAATGAAATGAGTGGTTATCCGACACCATGCAGCTTCGGGAAATCTATCAGACTTTATAATTGTCTTCAAAAAATGGTTCTTGATTCAAATGAAAGGGTGAAAATAGATATGCAAATTGATTCATTTAGAAATGCAAAAGGGCTATTTGGACTAGAATATGTTGTTATGCTTATTATAATTATGAATAAATGCAGTTGATTGGTGTTATTTATATGGAGATGAATGTCCTGAATTAAAAAGGTTTGCTATTAGAATATTGAGTTTGACTTGTAGTTTTTTGGGATGTGAAAGAAATTAGTGTGCCTTTGAGATGGTAAAATTATTTTGTTTATTTGTTGTAGTTAATTATTAATGTAGTTAGTAATTTTTTAGTTGAATGAAATTTGTATGTCTATAGGCATATACCACTTTAATGCGTACCCGTCCAGACTAGTTGGGAACATCGGACACATCAGCTCATCCTCATGTTGATTAAGCGCCATTACTTGCTTGAAACGTCAGAGATGGTCTACATGATCTGTCTTTCCTTCATAACACTTGAACATAGGGGCCACGGAATTTTTGGCACAGGAGCGGCCAAAACTTCCGGACATAAGGGGGAGCGGGTTAAAGTCTCCAGATCCGCAACTCCATCCACTCCCAACTTTCTCATATCAATCATTTTTCGTTCTACCATCTTCTCTACTACCCGCTCCATAATAAGTTATGCGGGCCCGTTCTCATCTACCACTCCATTCCTTTTGTCATGTGAAGTGACTTTTGCTTCCTCATAACGAGCATTGTGACTGGCTACTGGCTTCAGTTGTTGATGCGCCCATTCTCTTTGTTCCTCATTTTGGTTTTCCGCTTCTCGTTCCCGCACCACAGTCCTCTGGCTAACTCCCGCTCTCGTCTTCGCAATCTCCCTTGCAACGTGGCAATTTGCTCTTATACAGTTTGCCATGCGTTCCATAGTACTTCGTTGTTATGACTCTTCGCCCACATCTCGGCTAGAATGTCCTGGATCATATCATGCACTCATGTCGACTGTGTGGGTTGATCTGTGGGGTTGATAGTTGCGTTAGCGTCGTCTCCCATTTCCCGTACAACATGCGGCCGAGACATCTTTGATTATAATCTCGAGTGGAATTCTTCAACTCTCAATGGAAGCACCAAAATGTAAAAGAAAAATTTCTCACACTCAAAAAATAAATTGAACAATAAAAAGTAAGAGAAAGAGTGAATTCTCGAGAATATGAGTAATTGCTTGATTTATATTATTTTATTAGTTTACAATTGACATTTATCTATATGTTCTCCATCAGTTACCAAGTTCAACTACATCCCTTAAAATACAGTGAATATACGGAATATTCCTCTAGGATAGAGCTTATCATATCAGATTTAATTTATCTACACCAACAATTAATTGAGTATGACTTATATTTATCAACAACTGATTAAGCTTGAGCCGCTTAATGTGTTACAATGAGATCCATACATCTCATCCTGATTGATCTCGTCCGCTTACGTGGCACTCCCGATTGGTCATGTCCGCTTACGTAGCTTTATAAACGATTTTTACCCGTTCAGATGGATTATTGCGTGCCAACCTTTCTATACTAGAAATTTTTAAAATTAGAAAACATTTCATGTACTTCTGAAGTAATAAAACTCAATACTCATTGATATTAATTAATGTAACATGTGTATCTTTTATAAATTTCAAATGTTCACTCATTCTCGCTCTTCATAATATAAATTAAATAATATATATTAGTTAATGTGTACGTAAATTAATGAAATGAGTATTGAATTGAAATACAAGAAAAATTTCGTGAATTGAATCAAATCTTCATTTTTCATTTTGTTTAATACATAACCTCAAAGAATGACACATAACCGTGAGGAACATTAGCATTTTACTTGTTTTTTCTTCTTCTTTATTCCAACTTTTGGAACCTTCAGCCATAATTTATTCCTCCCTATCTCTTTAAAGATTAAGATTATTCTTTCACACTACACCTCATGATAAAATTATTGTTTAAAGATAAAAGAATCAATATTGCTGTAAAAAAAGGTAATCAATAAATGCACAAGTTGTTGACTTAATTTTACAAATTTTAATGTGTGCTCTAAATGAGTACTTTTATCTATACAGTTAATAAAATAATAATTTTAAATCGATTAATAAAAAATGTGTTCATCATTAAAGTTTTGTCATTAATTAAAATAATTAATGATCGATTAACAAGTAAATTAAAAAATTAAAAACTTGATATAAATTTTATTCAGTCATAATACTCACCTTTTAACAATAAAATAAATATCTCGACAAGTTTGCAAACCTTGATTAAAAAGTGAAATCTAATTAAAGATTGACATGTCAAATGCTATAGACTTCAAAAATTTATTAAAGAGAGCTAGAATCTATAGACTTCAAAAATTTATTTTAAAATCCAAAATTATTGGTACTAATTCATGAGGTTCCCACATCATCTTATAGATGATGTTTGAAAAACAGAGCGAGGAATTTAAATTTGAACATCCTTATCATTAGATATAATTTCATTAATTTCCGTGGAAGAAACAATTAATTAAAATCACTAAAATAATTGAAATCTTTTGTCTAAGTAGAATTAAACTATTTTTGTGGGAACAAATTATACTGATAGATTATTATTATTTATTTTATTTAGTTTTATTTATTTATTACATAACTTATGTATATTTGAAAATATTTATAAATAGTTTTCAAGAAATACCCTATTATATACTCATCGATTTTTTTTCTTTTCGTAAAATACCTGAATAAATAGTTGAAAAAAATAATTAATTGGATAATTATCCATTATTGATACTGTAATTATCTTACATACTGAAGAAAATAAGAGATTTGGCTCACAAGGATAACCCATAACAACAAAAAGCATGGAGATAGCATATGCTCAAATACCTTTTTCTGTGATTCCCACCGGCAGACCACAGTCCGGCATTTAGCTAGGAATATCCCACAAATTCTACTCTCTTTCAACCATAGAACTCTCCCTCCCTCTCTCTTTCCCTCTCTCTCTCTAAACTTTTGATTTACAAAACCCAACTCAAACAGGGAAACTTTATAATATCACATAACAGCATCCTAGTCATCATGACCTCCGCTTCTCTCTCTATAAATCCCACTCTCTCACATCCTTCCCCTTTTACCGTAGCCATCATCACCTCCGCAGCCACCCCATCTACATCTTTAACTCCAACCTGTCTAAGATTTCCGCATTCTCGAGCTTCAAGAGCAAAACCCATTTGCCTATTTAAAGAAGAAGCTAAATTTTACAGCTTGGAAGGTTCAAAGAGAGGAAGGTGTAGAGGGAATCCTATTGCTAAAGCAAACAACATGACTGTCACTGAGGTGAGACCGGAGGATGAAGGCGAAGAAGAAAATCCTCCATTGCTCGATTCCGAGACCAATGCAAGGCCTCGTCGTATTGCTCTCTTTGTTGAGCCTTCTCCATTCGCGTGAGCTTCTTTACTTTCTATGTACTTTGATGAATCGCATTTGTAACAGAAATTTGGGTGTTGGGTTCTAATTGCAGCTTCAATTATGTGTGACCAATTTCCTTAGATTTTTATAGACGTGAATTGATTTTTCAGTTTCAGCCTCCATATATTTTTACTAATTTAGTATTACCTTTGAAGTGACTGTTTCAAAATTTTCGGTTGGGTTGACTTGGATGTAGCTTGATTTTTCATTATTCGCGTGTTTGGATGGATAAACCTATGCATCTCCTGAATCGGCGATTCTGTTTTTTCTTTTGTGCTGAACTGTCGTTGGGTTTATCGCCTCGCTTCATATCTAATATGCAGCTTTGTCGCCTGCTGCTTTCTATCATAGAAATTCTCTGTGGATTATATTTTATCGTCGTTAATTTGCTGGATAATGTTTAGCCTGTCTGAGATCCTAACTCCATATATGCATTTCATATTGGTTTTCTTGTTCTTTTTCCTCCCCATAGAAGGAAGACCATGTTCAGAGACGGTCTGCCTTTATATTTGCTAATAACAGTTTGTAGTTACTGTTTCTTGAGTATATTTCTAATAGTTGGCGTTATTGTATTACTTCCAGTTATGTTGGTGATGCTTTGAAAATGGATGAGCTATTCAGTTATTGTAAATGTTCTTTTGTTTATGTATGCATTTCATTATAGTTAACTGTTTCTTGACCTTAGGTGCCTAAAAATTGCTTCGATTAAGTCTGCTACGAACTTGTTGCCTGAAGTATGTTTTCTTGTATGGTTCATCTTTCTTTCATTGGCTTCAGTTCTAATAGTAGCCAATTGCTTGCTTTTGGTATGAGCAGTGGGACTCATAAATTCATATGAATGCTCAAAACACAACCTGCTGATATCTGTATATTTGATAATCAAGCTTTCTAAATGGGAATATCAGTTTAGAAACATGACTTATTATTGATAGCTGTTTGTTATCTTTTGTTTTATAGATATGTGTCGGGTTATAAAAATCGTTTCCAGAATTTTATCAGATACTTGCGCGAAATGGGAGACGAGGTAAAAACAATATTCTCTGTGACTATTTTACTACTTGTTTTTGGAAATTCCCTTTGATGATAATTGATAAATTTATTGTTAACAAATGGCTTAGGTGATGGTGGTGACAACTCATGAAGGTGTGCCTGAGGAATTTTATGGAGCCAAATTAATTGGATCACGAAGGTACCTCTAGTAAACGGTCTTCTTAGTGGTGTGAGTTTCATTATTTCTTGTTCTCATATTTCAAATCTTCTTCAGCTTTCCGTGCCCTTGGTATCAAAAGGTTCCCCTTTCTTTAGCACTTAGTCCCAGAATAATTTCGGAGGTTGCTCGGTTTAAACCTGACATCATACATGCCTCATCACCCGGAATAATGGCAAGTATTAGATCTCTTCCCGTTTTTCTCATTGTTTTAACAATGTACTATATGGATTCTTAAACGCTCGATTGTAGGTCTTCGGTGCTTTGATAATTGCAAAACTACTGTCCGTACCAATCGTTATGTCTTACCACACTCATGTACCTGTGTAAGTTTTCTATGTTTTCTTACAAATCCTCGCTTGGAGATATCATTTTTTTTTCTTCCTTATAATGAGTAAAGAACCCATATAAGGTAACTGGTATTGATATGCAGATATATCCCAAGATACACCTTCAGTTGGCTGGTTAAACCTATGTGGTGGGTTATAAGTAAGTGATATTTTCTCTCATACAAGTGCCTTATAGTGATGCATGGGTATATAATTGAAAAACTTTACCTTTATGACAGAATTTCTCCATAGAGCTGCCGATCTTACACTGGTGCCATCCGCTGCCATCGCGAAGGATCTTGAGGCTGCTAGAGTGACAGCAGGTGAACATACAATCATACGTCAACCACATTATGATCCCTTAATCTATATTGATATTTACCTTTTTTTGAAGCTGTATATTGATACTCATGTTCTTCTTTGCATATTCCAGCAAATAAGATTCGACTTTGGAATAAGGGTGTTGATTCTGAAAGCTTTCATCCCCGTTTCTGTTCTCATGAAATGAGATTAAGACTAAGGTTGGACCCCTCTCACTATTCAGTTCTGTGTAATTCCAACAAGGTGGGAGTTTTTGTTAACAGTCTATGTTATTGTCCGTAACAGCAACGGTGAACCTGAGAAGCCATTGATAGTTCATGTCGGAAGACTTGGAGTTGAGAAGAGTCTTGATTTCCTCAAAAGGTAATTCTTTTCAATGACGTTAAGCACTATGCTTTGTATGCTTAACAAAATTATGCATACAGTGTTTATTTAGCAACTTTTTGACGTACCAAGTGCATGATTTTTCAGGATCATGGATAGGCTGCCAGAAGCACGGATTGCTTTTATTGGAGATGGACCTTACAGGTGTTCTACATAGCACTAATAAGCTATAGATGCTAAAAATCGTTTCTAAATTGAAGTGTATGCACTAACATAAAACTAAATCCTGTTGTGACTATCGGATCACACTAAAATGAAGTCTCTGGTGCTTAAAGCAGAAAAGACTATGCTTCAGTAGACCCCTTTAGAAGTTAGAACTACACTAAAACTATGTTTTGCATACTGGCTCAAGTAACCGGCAGAAAGATGAAAACTTCATATCATAACTGCTTTGAAAGCCCAACTACATTTTTCATTTTATGCACGTATTCCTGATTTTTATGGCAGGGAGGAGCTGGAAAAGATGTTCACCGGGATGCCTGCAGTGTTCACGGGGATGTTAGGCGGGGAAGAGCTCTCTCAGGCGTATGCCAGTGGGGATGTCTTTGTTATGCCTTCAGAATCTGAGACATTGGGGCTTGTTGTATTGGAAGCCATGTCATCCGGAATTCCCGTGGTGGGGGCTCGTGCGGGTGGGGTCCCAGACATAATTCCTCCAGATCAGGAGGGAAAAATTGGGTACCTTTATACTCCGGGAGATGTCGAAGAGTGCTTGAGCAAGCTTGAGCCTCTGCTTTACAACCGTGAGTTGAGGGAAACAATGGGTAAAGCAGCACGAGAAGAAATGGAGAAATATGATTGGAAAGCAGCTACACGAGTAATACGGAATGAACAATACAATGCTGCCATTTGGTTCTGGCGGAAGAAACGAGCTCAGCTATTAAGACCAATACAATGGCTGGTAAAACGCATTTTCCCGACCCCAGAAGTTAGTTACAGGTGATGCCTAAATCCATTCTTCATTACTGATTTGTGAGGTTGGTTTTGGCTTCAAAGATGCCACAATGTAAGTTCGATTTAGTGTATATAATGGACCAGAAACTCAGCTCTGTCTTCTACATGTTTGGTAAGTGCAATGACATGGAAGCATTTTAAGTAGATTTTAGTTGAGATGTTTCTATAAGAATCACTGAATTTTAGCTAAGTTGAATGATAACAAGAAGCTAGCAGAAGTACTATGACAAATGAGGAGAGTAATGCATCCAATTACTCCACTGTTTTCATTTTGGACATAATCACATGAATTACTTATTAGCAGAAGGCAGCTGATAGTTAGAAATTTGGTCATGGTCAATTAGGGTGGCTCCTCAAGGTTCAATCATATCATGCTCTAATTACACATTGTGTTAAAGTGTTGTGACTATAAATACTTTCACATTATCTTAGTTTAAAATTAGTACGTATCCATATTTGTATAAAGCACTTGAGTATACAATTAAGCTTATTTGTTTGTGTAAGAGATTTTTACAGTATAATCAAATAATATGAAAGTAAAGAGATGAGTATGAGAGACTAGGAACTCAAAGGAATGCTTTTTTGTGTATTGTATTCGATCATCCATTTATGCATAATGGGTTTCAGAATATTCTTTAGCCATTGATGATTTTTAAGAGATTTGACGATATCCCACGGCCTAAGAATATTCTCTTGATTCGGTTAGTATTTTTTCTTATTGGGCGTTCCATCTTGATCAAGAATGTTCATTTTTGATCGTTCATTTTCGTCTTTCAGCTGTCACTCCTTTTACTAATTGGCGATGCGTTTTCTGTTCATCGATCAATCAAGATCTGACAGCGTGGCAGCCACGAGACTTAGGTTCTGTATAATTTGTAATGGGAAACATCTTACATGTAATTGAAAACATCTTACATGTGCATAATCGTTTTTTTAGAAGTGTTTCAAATCACATTTGAAATAATAATTTTAAATACAATTAACTACTTCAAACAGAATTCTCACAAACTCATCCTAATCATGAATTCTACGTCTAAATAAGTCTAAACTTGTGCAGTGCATTCAATGGATGGATAAATCATTCCCCCTGGAAAGTTACAAACTACAAGTAAACAAAGCCACGATACACACCACAAAGAAAGCAGCCAAAACGTCACTGTTTAACCTACCATACAAATCCCCTCTCTCTCTGTTTAGCATATAATTCAAACGCTGCGCCTGCGTTTTTCCTCAATTTTAATTGTCAAACGTCCTGTCAACTCTCAGTCACTCAGTCCAGTCCCACCAACCTGTAACAGTATGACCAATCCAACGAGTGACTGAAAACTCGTTTTTTATCTTCTTGGCTAATTTTAACCATTGATATTTAATCGGACGGTCACGATACCTATTAAACCACTTAAAATATCAAATCAGTTGAGATTTAAAAACAAAGCAGATGATCTAACTAAAACGTACGCCAATCGCACTATGACACGTATTGCATAAACTCTTCATCGCTCTCAAGCCCCGCCATTGTTTGTGGCGCCAAAACGACCTCAAGATCAACGCTCCCATTTCCTTCTCTACCAGGAAAGGCAGAGATCTTACCGTCGAATTTATTGGCCCTACCACTCCGAACTGCCAGAGGCCGCCCCCACCCGAAATCGTTGTCGTACATAGGGAACCTAGGCGAGCTCCCCATCGTGATCGATGCACCGTCAAAGTTCCCCAGCGGAAACAACCTTGGCTGCCTCTCCCAATCCTCTACGCCGTGGCGCACCGTTGCGTCATCATGTGCCACAACGTTCTTGTGCAGTAGATCTGCACACCACCGTAGATCACGAGACAGAAGCTCTCCTACTGGAGCAACGGTCGGGATACTCTGTATCGCGTTGCCGAAGTAGTATAGATCCAGCCGGGGTTCCACCCGATGACGACAGTTCACGGCCATTCTGAACGTTGTCGTTTTCGTCGGATCCAATATCCTTGCACGTGTCACTGAGCGCCAAAGATGACCGCATAGAGATTGGAAGGATGAAACCTCCATCGTCCGATTCGGGACGTTGCTCTTTATTAAATCCTCCAAAACGGACGTTAACTTAACGTTTGAAATACCATTATCTCCGTTAACGACAGTTTTCCAACTGTCATTACATTGCTTCCCCATGACCTCCGCAGAAGCCGTGATTCCGTTATGAACCTTTGTCGGCGACTGATCATTGGTATTGGCTCTCAGCTTGAGCCTCAGAATCGCTTCCTTGCTGAAATGGAATATTCTCTCGCGCAATGGCTCGTCTCCTGAGAAGGTTACCGTCGGGCCGCCCTCGGGAAAACGGAGTACAGCTGGGGAGTTAAAAACGGTGTTGCGGCAGAAGTTCGGTGACTTGGAGATATTCTTGGCGCCTTTGCAAATTTCGGCAAACGTGTTGAAAAAGTGCCAGAAGGAGGTGCCGTCGGTAACGGCGTGGTTGACAGTCGAGCCAATGAAAACGCCGTCAGCGAGCTCCGTCACCTGGACAGCAGCCAATGGCTTGTAGTGACCGGAATAGCTAAGAGTCCGATCAAAGGCGAAGAACTCCTTGAAGTAGTCAGGAACATCAAGTGGAGCGAGAAGAGAGTGAAGAGAGACGTGTTTGGCATTGGCTTCAATGAAATGGACGCCGGCATCGTTGCAGACAATGTGAACGTAGCCGTCGGGGTCGGTGGTGAGACGGCCTGCGAGGGCGGGAAAGTGGGAGAGAGCGGCGGAGAGAGAGTGTTTAAGAAAGGAGATGAGGTCGGGAATGGGGAAGGGTGGGGAAGTGAGCAAAACCCCTTTCTGGATGTAGTGGCAAGAGAGCATGGGGAGGTCAGAGACGGAGAGCTTGAGTGACTTGATTGTGGATTTTTTGTCTGGATATATTGTCGATTTGGAAACGATATCAATCGTGGAAGAAGGCATAGTTACTCTGAGAGAGAGAGAGAGATTGATAATGGGAGTGCGAGTGATGGGGGAAGGTTGAAGAAGGNAGAGAGAGAGAGAGAGAGAGAGAGAGAGAGAGAGAGAGATCAGGTGAGGAATGGAGTAACTGATTCATGCATTTTACCTTTTCTTGTTGATTAGAATAATAATGGTAATGGTGGATGTTAAGACTCACTCAATCTGTCTTTTCAGTCTTCCCCACCACCACCCTATATTGTAGCACTTAATAAAATTGAAAAAATGATGAAGAAAAGGAAGTCGGTGACGTGGCAGAAAGGAGGAAAGGTCAGGAGGATGCATAGGGAGTAAACATGTAGTAGCTAGCTGTTCATGTCTGATTTTGGACTTCGTATTTTACATTTAAGATTTTTTTATGTTTTATTAATTATACGAATGATTTAATAAATTAATTTATAAATAATATTATATCACTCCATCATTTTGTAAAGGGATTTTTTCTTTTAAAATAAAAAATATCAAGAGCAGAAAAAGTAAATACGAGAGTAAGTAAGTTGTAATGACTTGTATTCGATGATCCTTCAATTTATAATTTGACCTGTATTTATAGGCTTGTAACACAAATTAATTCCCAAAATAAAACAAGCATAACCAGAATATTCTTTGAGATTGAATTTATCTTTTAAGATTTGCTTCATCTTTTAAAGGAATAACTGAGCATTGCTTATCAATATAACAACTTTTTAATTCGAATTATTTTAGTGTAGTGTGACAAATCAGATGATGGTTGTAATTTCTATCAAATTTACAGTGGTAACGGTTCTCATGATCGACTCTTCTATCCTTCATGAATCCCTATACAACTTTTACATTTCAGCTGCCCTGACTAGGCGTTTGACTACAAATTAGCTTCTTCAGGTTCGTCAACGTGGCAAATTCCACCATTCCCTTAATGTTTCTGTGGCATTTACTTTGATCGTTTCTCCCCTTTGTTGACGTGGCTGAACACCGAGAATTATTCCTATTCATTTGCCCTTATTACATTTGATGAAGTCTTTCTTCATTAGGTGTAATGATCTGATTTCTTGATCCCTGACATTAAATTCATTGGGACCTGCAATAATAATGACCTGCAAAAGTTATCAACAATTATAGAGTTGCTTTACCGGCTGACGTGCGTTTGAGGGTTGCATGTGCTTTCTTTTGTTTCATTCTACTGTTCTCATAATGGTCTGTTCCGAGTTTCTAATTCTCGTGCTCGCTAAGAGTATGACTTGGCCTTCTAATTTTCGTTCTTGTAAAAATCCTGGTTTGGCGATAAGAATATGATCTAGTGCTCTAATTTCCACTCTCGATAAGAGTCTGGTCTGGCATTCAGCTTTCGTTCTTCACTAGGGGCCTGATCTGGCTCTCTATTCCGTTCTTGCTAGGGGTCTAATCTGGAGCTCGAATTCCGTTCCCGCTAGAATCTTATCCAGTGCTTTGTTTCTGAATTCTGTTATGACGTTTTGACTCTTCTCAATCATTTCTTTCGTTGCTTCCCATCCTTGTGCTCAGATTTAATAGTGGTTATTACCTTTTTGTCAGCACGTGCCATCCTTCTTTCCAGCTGTCAACCCCTGAATAGTATTAGGAGCGACACTCCATTTTCCCCTGCAGATTTCCCTTCAATCGAGCGCATGTCAGCCATCATTTCATTTTTCTTAATTAATTTCTATAGTCCTCCGTGCCCCAAGTCAATATAAATTCTCACTCTCTCACTTCATTTTACTTACTTTTCTCCCTTTTTCTTTGTAAGTCTTATGTTACCTCTTATCTTCTCCCCTTTCCTACTAACAATTCCAGTAGCCATGAGTCGGCGTGGGGTCAAATTTAAGCCTACTGTACCCTTAGTCAGGAATCCAGCTGAGCTTAATGAATTTATTTCCATCTTTCATGAAGCTTTCCCTTCTGACATCATAATTGGATTAGGTGAGAGTGGTCATTGGCGGAAATTGGGGTGGTGATGGCTGCTAGAGAATCCCCAGGAATTGGGGGACTTTCAGTAAGTAGTCGGAGCCCCATTTCCAAACTTCATTTTCCTTTAAATCTGCTCTTATTTGTTTTTTTTTCTCTCTCTTTATCATTAGTTTTTATGTCAGCTCTCTATTTTCTTGCAGATAAGCTTAAGAATAAGAAGCCCTACATAACTTAGGAGGCCAAAGAGAAGATGTTTCTTACCATTCGCTACAGGCACAGAAATTGGTCTGATATCCTAGACTCGCGCAGGGACGTCACACTTGCTTGCTCTCAACCCTCAAGTTCAGTCGCGCCTCCCGTTGTTGTACCACTGTCTGTTCTACCAAGATACCTGTCCATCGTTCCTCGTTTAGCTCCATTTACCACATTTACTCCATCATTTCCTTCTTGCCCACCGAGAGTTTCGCGACACTCTTCCCCCAACAGTTCTGCTTCTGAGTCTTCAATGGAGAATATCCTACTTCAGAGAGTGAAAGAGAAGTTGATCATGTCTAAACGTCTTCACACCATGGTGCGTGAAGTTTGGAGGTGAACTCACCTCAGATCAGACATACCCTTGACAGTCTATTTCCTAGATGATGCTCAGTCGTCACATGCAGTTGCTCGCAGAATTATTCTGAAGCTGATCTGGTGAGGACTCGCAACTCAAGGACGATGACCTCATTTCTTCTCTCAGCCACGACTTAGTCAAGGTACATCTCTTTGTCTTTTTCCCTTTCCTTAACTATTTTCTTACTTTTTATTATCATCTTTACTTTTTCCTCAGACCTTTATTCATCATAATGCCCTTCAAGAGCATCATGCTGCATGAGACTTGGCGTTGCAGAAGCTTCGAAGGGACGTAGCCCATTCTGCTGGCATTATCGAATTGATGAGTTGAGACCAAGTTTGAAGGTTTCTCTTTAGTTTACATAGATCTAGCAGCTTATGCGGGATTGCTCACAAAGGCTTACATCTCACAAACATGTGTTCAACAAACTGCACTCTGTGAGTAGCCAAGAAAAACAACTGACTCCAGCACTTATGTTCCACCAATTAGCTGCTCTTATATATATAATGTTATTTTTATAACTCTAGTCTTATCTCCTTATAAATTATAACACATGCCAATCATCTTTTAAGAATGCCTGAAACCTTTAGTTTCTAGCCACATGTCAGCCAAGTAATGAAGCTGCACTTATATGTATAATGTTATTTTATAACTCTAGTTTTATCTCCTTGCAAATTATAACAAATGCCCATCATTTTTTAAGAATGCCTAAATCCTTTTTTATAAAAAATAATAAAACACTTACGTCGAGAAATAACAATATATCAATCGAGACTATATAAATAATTGTGGAAATAACATGCTAACAATTTTAACATCAAGTCAATACGGGCAAGAAGGTCCGTATAAAATTAAAAGAGCTAAAAAATTATAAGAGAGTGGAATAATTTACATTTTTTCCACTTCAAAATGCAAATGAAATTATTTATTAAGAGCTCCTTTAACAAGACGAGATCAATTATAAATTGGAAATTAATTTCTCAACTAATATATTGTATTCATAGTTATTTGGATTTTCCAATAAATGTAACCTAGTGTTGTAAGCATTTCTGAGCAAGTCCAATATGACAAAACATGTCTACTCTATGATAAATACCCACTACTTTCGAGCACAATAATTATCCCCTTACTATAATTATTGCACACGTTTACTTGCATTTGAATCGAATAATGTTTAGAAAAAATATATGTATGACTAAAATATTCTTTAAAGAAACTAAATAGAAGAAGTGAGAGTTGGTTCGATAAATATTTTAGGGTATAATGAACTTTTCACAATTCATTTTAAATGAATAAAAAATATGAAATCGTATTATCACATTTTTATTAAGAATTCATTACATGAAGTCAAAAAAATTTATTCCGGTCAATATTAACGTACCCATTTGAAATCGGATTTTAATATCATAATAAACAACTAAAATGATAATTTAGAATTCGATTTTAAGAGAATCAAGTAAATCGACATTAAAGTCATAATTATCTATATGGTTGTTTAATCGTTTCACCATAGTTATTAGCCAAACTAATTATACTAATCTTTTTAGGTAAGGATGTCAGTTGGACGAGTCAACTTACATATTGTTTAACTAGTTCATTTTTAAGTGATCAGGTGATCTTAATTAAGAAGACACTAGATCGATCATATGAGTCTCTTACATTTAAAAGTTATTATACTTTGCTACTTTCAAGAATCGAAGTCTAAGGAAAGATAGAGAATCACTTACCAACTGAATTAACGCTATCTGGTTAATTATACTGATCTTTATCTCCAAAAGGCACAAGTCAAAGTGGACTCTGCATTCATGCATCTTAGGAAAGGTTACTGGTCCGTTGACGATGTTAAACATGGGTACGGTCAGTGGCTTGGACCCACCCCTGCACTTGCAGTTTCTTCTTTTATCACCCACCTCTCTTTTAAATTCACTTTTCCCCCACTTAAGTCTTTTCAAGATATTTAAATTTAATTATTTTAACATAAATTATATATCTAAATTATGATTTTTTTTGAATTTGCGTCCACTCATCTTATAATATCGTGCGTTTGAATCTTAATATTCTTAATTCTTAAACATTTATAAATTTCAATAAAAAATTATAACTATCTCTTAACTTTCTTGTTTTTATCAAAACTCGATGTTCAAATTTATTAAATGTTATTACTTATACTTTTAAGCATAAGCTTAAGACCCATCTCCTCAACTTGTTAGGTAATTTCTTATTTATGATTTGAATTCTCTCATGTTTGTAAGTATTGTGAGAGGATCACACACCATTCACTTTTTTGTTAAGAAATGAGAAATGCCATGTAGCATTATTGTATTCAGAATTGTTATGAGTTAGCAGTATATGTGATCGTATTTTAAACATAATAAATAAACACGTTAAAAATCTAAATTACAATATGTATTGATGATCTCACACTACATATATTAACACATCATAATGTTATTGAGAATCACGGTGCTATAATAGTATTAATATTTTTAAATTAAAAAAAACACATATGGACCAATATTTATCTAATTCACTATATAGTTTACATTGGGTGACCTGATATGATATGAATATGAATAAGGAGACAAAAGACAATGAAAATCAAAAGCCTTTTTGGTTTTAATAATAGAGTGATAATGTTGTTTAGGCTGTGCTTTTTTAGAAGGTGCTAATTCCCCCACTAATCTGGGTGTTTATTACTTTTAATTGTTTATAATTAAGAGGTTAATGATGATATCTAACAGGGTGCATGAACGCAATGATTTGCATTTGAAGTAAGAGAATAAGAATCCAATCATTATCTGATGCTTGAACATTTTGTTCTATTTATAATAACTAAACTCTATTCCTTTGTCTAATTGTCTCCCGGCCTTCAATTTTCTCTCTCATATCTTATATTTGTTTTCGGTACATTGTGTTACAATTTTTTGGGTAATTAAGAAAACATATTTCAAGACTAAAAATGATATAACGACTATCATTCCTTCTATGTCTTAGTACTGAATGAAACATAAGTTTTAATATGAGTGTTTACGGTTCGGCTTAGTAATAAAATTGAATCGAATCGTGATGTTCAAAGAAGAACTGAACCATAAATTTTGACTCGGTTCAGTTCGGTTCTTCGGTTTGGTATTATTAATTAAAAAATTAAATTATTTTTAAATAATATTATTGAAAAAAATAATATAAAAAAAAAAAAAAAATTCAGTTCGGTTCGATTCATTTTTATATGAAATTATATATAGAAATAAAAAATATTAATTTAATTTTTCGGTTAAGTTCGAAAACTGTCAAAATTCTGAATCGGACCGAAACTTCGGTTCAGTAATAAAACCGAACCGAACACATATAAAGAACCGATCATTTTTTGTTCGGCTTGGTCGACTCGTTTGATTTTGAACACCCCAAATTACTATTCACCCCTACCTTTTATTCAATAATAATCTCAGAGAATAGTAGGTAGTAAAATCAGTTTGGCAATAATACTTGACAAGTCATATTTGTCTCACTTAGTCTCTCTTCTATTTGATATCTATTCATTACCTACTTGGGTCCTGAACATAATTATGTATTAATGAACCAAAAGAAATTTCATAAGTGATTTGTTTCTCATGTTTCCCCGACCTTTTCAGATTACAGGCCTATTAAGCGACTAGATTAAAACGAGAAAAAAAGACAAAACTGAAACTTACCTATCCAGAATAGTGTCTTTGAAGAATATTGAATGTGGATCGGAGGATGCTTTAGGCAAAGTGGCTTTCTTGGAGGCCTCTTTTTCTAAACTCTAAACTTTTGAGTATAGACAAAATAAAATGACCTATATTATTTCTTCGCATGCACCAAAACCTAATTGGTCAATCCAACAACAAAACCATACTTTGGTTTCATATCATGGATCTTGGTGCGCTCCATCCACCCCTTGTTTTTGGTATAGGATCATAAACCTTTTTTAACAAAAATTTGAGTGATTCGAATACATATATCTTAACATCCCGAGCGGGGAAGTAATGATATTAGGCCACGGATGGTGGTCATGGTAGGTTTGAGTTTCTTATGAGCGAAGCTAATTAACCCCTCTATCGTCTTGCATTTTCACTGGCAGACATCTCATCTCAATCCATCGTGCATGTTGATCGAACCGAGAAGAATGATTAGAGTCATTTTCTAGTCTTTCTACAATACTCATAGAAGAATACTGGGTATTAATCATGTTGAGTGCTATTCAACCTTCTCAACCTAAAAAACTAGTTTAAGATGTGAGGCTTTCTCTCACACTTATAAATTGATTACCAGTCCTCTTCCACAACTGATGTTGAACAATCCCAACAATCTCATCCATCATACATCCAGACCTGAGTCGGATAACTATCGACACACTTCACCCAGATCACCATACATCGTTGAACAGGCAAAATCTCACATGACACGTGGTAAAATCTAGATCGAAGACCTCATCGAAGAGAAGATAAAGTGAGAACCGTATGATTAAGTAGGCAATTATGAAGAGGAGACCAATCAGACGAAAGAACATAACTTGCCCATGTGGCAATCCAAGGAGAAATTAATCAAGACCGTGAATATGATCCAACAAAGAGATTTAATCTCATAATAAAGGCTAATAAACATTATTTTAGAAGATAATCGGCTATCCCATTAATGAAGCTATAGTTCCCCAAATACGGGAGTATCCCCCAATATCTAGCGATAATTTCATAGATACGGGGATATTCTTCATATATTTAGTGATAATTCTGCTATTAAAAGATATCTTATCACATTCTGTAAAAGCCTATAAATTGAGGCATATGTAACAACATAGAATGAGACTGAGACCGATATAATGATGTACAATCGAAAATACAATAGAACATCATAAATATTCTCGTGATTTTTCTTTATTGTGTTCCACGTAAATCATGGTGTCTTTATTCTCTTATTCTCACTCTAAATTATTATCTTTATTATTCGTTCGTAGAGAGTTTTTATACTAAAAAATCCTTTACATTTTTGTGCTTTCATTGAGAGTGAGAGAAAAACTTGAGAAATCCCTTCCAAAACGCTTAAAATTAAATCAAACATCCTTCAACAACAAAAGCAGAAACAGAATCGGCAACAGGTTGTAAGCAGAGACGAAAATAACAAGTACAAGACTGAAAACGTCAACGAGTTGGAAGCAGAGATAGAAACAACAAGTACAGAACTGGAAACAGAATGAAAAACGGTAAACTCGCTCCTTACATATTCGATTGGCTTATTTCGTTTATGTTATTATTAGTTTCTTAAAAAAAGAGAGGAATGGATCCAACAAAACCGTACAAAGAATTTATTTGATTTGTAATAAATAAAGTTTTAAATTTTAAATTCTAACTTGATGTAAATACTAAATCATATTTTAAATATTAAAATATATTATCTGAAACTTGTTATGATGAGATTATTTGAAATTATAAATTAAATCAAATTTTGAAACCTGATTCAAATTTTGAACTTAAGCTTATCTCAAGCTAAAAAACACAAAGTTTTGATCGATGTATTTTCAATGATGTTTCTCTTTCTTTTTTCTATGTGCAAAAGTGCATAAAGATGAGGGATAAACAAACAATGAGAATGGAAACGTCATGACGAAGGGGAACGAAATTGTCTTGACGACAAAAGTAAATTTGTCTTGATGACGGGAATTGGATTGTCTTGACAATGGAAACAGAATTGTCTTGACGATGAAAAATGAAGACGTCTGGACGACAGGTTCAGAATTATCTTGACAACAGGAATGAAATTGCCTTGATGATGGAAATGGAATTATCTTGACGACAAGAATGAAGACGTCATGACGACGCGAACATAATTGTCTTGACGATGGGAACGGAGATGTTGTGACTACGGGAACAGAATTGTCTTGACGATGAGAATGGAGACGTCATGATGACGGGAACGGAATTGCCTTGATGATGAAAAGGGATTTGTCTTGACGATGTGAAGAGAATTGTCTTGACAATGGGAATGAAATTATCTTCACAATGGTAAAGAAATTGTCTTGACGACAGGAGGAAAGACGTCGTGACGGTGGGAACAGAATTATCTTGATGAAGGTAATGAATTTGTCTTGATGACGGGAACGTATTTTCCTTGAAAACGGGAATGAAATTGTTTTGACGACAGAAACAAAATTGTCTTGACGATGGAAATAGAATTGTCTTGACGACAGGAATAGAATTGTCTTGACGATGGGAACGAAGATTTCGTGACAACGAGAATGAAATTGTCTTGATGAAGGTATCGTAAGTGTCTTGACAATGGGAACAGATTGTCTTGACAATTAGAATGGAAGTGTCGTGATGACGGGAATGAAATTATCTTGACAACGGGAATGGAATTGTCTTGCAACGTGAATGGAATTGCCTTGATGACAGAAACAGAATTGTCTTGACGACGGGAATAGAGACATCATGATGACGGGAATGGAATTGTCTTTAAAACAGGAATGAAATATCTTGACGATGGGAATGGAATTGTCTTTATGACGGAAACGAAATTGTCTTGATGACGGGAATGAAATTGTCTTGACGATGAGAACGGAAAAGACACTGGAACGAAAAAAGTTGGAAGAAAAATTACATGAAAAATTACATAATTACAAATATGTTAAAGTCTTTTTCATGGAGAATTTTATGAAATTCAATTTGGAGCTCCGGATCAAAAGTTATGGTGATTTTCGTACACGAAAGTAAAATTATTCCTGTCTTTCAAATTTAATTTTTGAACTGTATTAAATAGACTTACATAGCACATTATATTTTGTTAGAAATATATATATGTTTACTTCTTAAATAATTTTACAGAACTCAATTCGGAGCGCCCGAGAAAATGTAATGGTAATTTTCAGGAAGGTCATTTAGAAAAATAGATTTTGCATAACAGTAAATTTCAGAATTAAACTGTATTTACTGGGAGCCAACTACATGAAGAATCTTATATAAACAGAAATATACGAAAATCTACTTCATGGATAATTTTACGAAAATAAAAAATTATGCTAGTTTTCGTTGGTGTTATTTAGGAAAGTAAACATATGAACGCTTTCAAATTTAATTTATAGACTGTATCAATTTTGATAGTATTACATAGAAAATAATATATCATTTAGAAATATATGAATGTCTATTTCTTGAATAATTTTGTAGAACTCAATTTGGAGTTCTTGAGTAAAAGTAAAGACAAGTTTTCTAAAAAAAACTATGTTGCATATTTTCAAGAAGCACGTGAGAACATAGACGGACAGACATTATAATAATCATTACACATCAACGAAAAAAATTCCGTTCAGTGTAATGGGGGCCAATGAACAGTCAAAATCTCACATGACACGTGGCAAGATCTAGACCGAATACTCCATCGAAGAGAAGATAAAGCGAGAACCGTATGATCAAGTAAGCAATTATGAAGTGGAGATCAATGAGACCAAAGTACATGACTTGCCAATGTGGCAATCCAATGAGAAGCTAATCAAGACCGCAGACACAATCCAACAGATAGATTTAATCTAATAATTAAGGCTAATATACATGATTTTAGGGGATATTCGACTATCCCATGAATGAAGCTATATCTCCTGAAATAGGGAAGTATCCCCTCATTATCTAGTGATATTGCCATAGATACGTAGATATTCTTCACATATTTAGTGATAATTCCGTTACTAAAATATGTGTTATCAGATTATGTAAAAATCTATAAATAGAGCCATATATAACAACATAAAAGAGGATTGAGACCGATACAACGATGTACAGTCGAAAATACAATAGAACATCATAAAGCTTCCCGTGATTTTTCTTCCCTTTAAGGGTTTTCCATGTAAATCATGATATATTTATTCTCCCATTCTCTCTCTAAATTACTATATTTATTATTCGTTCGTAGAGGATTTTTCATACCAAAAAAATCTTTTACAATCGGGTCATGAGTCGAGCAGCCAATGACTCACTTCATTGGATTCACCACACATCAGGTGATATGAACTGGAGATTTGTTGGATAAATCTGGATCTGACTTTGATATCAATGTTGGGTATTATTAAGTCTTCTCAATCTCAAAAGTCATATTGAGATATGTGACTTTCCCTCACATTTATAACTGACTATCAGTCTCTTGCACAATCAATATGGGATAACTCCAACAAATCATTATGGTCAATTTCTCTTTTCATATGTAAAGTTATTGTCATCATCGTCGTTGTTGCTATTATTATTATTATTATTATTATTATTATTATTATTATTATTATTATTATTATTATTATTATTATTGTGTGGTGGTGATGTAGCGGAAGTCTCAACAAAACCCTAACAATACCAAAAACTGTTGAATCGCGCACGATTTCTAACAATCGATTTTTCAAAACCTTTGAATCTTAAGATTACCAGGATTTAAGCAACAATTTCGTCGATACGTAAGAATTCCGAAAATTAGAAATAAAAGGAGAATGATTTTCTTATTAAAATATCAAAACTGTCTAAACACAACCGAATAAGATGAATTTATACCGCTCTAAAAAACCTTAAAAATTAAAAGAGATGAAAATTATGACCGAAATAATTTATGGGCCTCAGAAAGTGCTTAAAACAGTGTTTTTGGTCCAGAAAATAGGCTGCGATGAGTAAACCCGGTCAGACACGTAGATCTTTTAATAAACTTTGATTTGATATATTATGACCTATGTGATTCCACCCGAATAAAAAATTATATCCTTTAAAAATTGATCAACGCGTACCACGATCCATTTATTTAAAAATTTTAAAAAATGCAGCGTTCGCTTCAGGGGACAAAAATAGAAGAGATGAGATCCAACAATCGGAGATGAGTTAAAAGTATGTGTGATTTATGAAGTTATTCCAATGGTAGTGTGGGACTCAAGCCTTCCACCATAAGATTCAAAGAAAAGGTAAATCTAGCATGAGGTCCATAGCACATCGCCAGGTAAAGTCTTCTTCATCCTCATTACACAGAGGACGACAAACCAAACTGCGTGTTTTAATTTAATTTTCCTATATATGTTTTTCTTTCTGATTGGATATTTAGTCAACGTTAGTGCTCCACTGTGAAAAGTCATTCGTGAGCTGAACCTACAAACAATCGCAATGACTAAAAGTTCATATGAAAATATTTAGATTACGTTTATCAAATTTTAGATTTTAGAATTTAGATTCATAATTCATGATTTAGATTATATTGTTTTACTATAATTTTTGGAATATGGATTTTGATTAGGTTAGATTAGATAATATTATTAGAATGTTGTTTAATGTGAATGTTTATAATTTTTTTAAATATTTATAATAATATTTTACACAAGTGATTATTCACAATTTTGTCTTGATTACTCTTTTTCTTTTTAGTTTTTAGATCACTTTGATTACTCTTGTTTTTGGAAGAAAAACGTTGATTAGTCTTTGATAAGAAAGGAAGTAGTGCATAAGGATAATAATGATGTTTTCATTTGTCATATTATCATATAATGTCTTGCTGGTGATAGTGTCTCAGTGGACATTATCTACACTGCCCCCTGTGTACATTGCATGTAGAATTAGGGACACTGAACAACTTCCTTTGTGTTACCTTTTTTATGGTTATTTTTCACTTAACATATTATAATATTATATTATCCATGTCGTTGACTTATACATTTAAAATTTATAAAACTACGCATGATTTGTCTAAGCTGTAGTGATAATTCTACATGTAATCATGTGTAATAATTTATCATGTGAAGAGAAAAAATGGAACTCACTCTTGAAATGAAAAAAAATAAAAAAATATTTTATGCACATCAATGAGATAAATTGACAGAAATAATTGAGCTTTTATACTCATTTATAATTGATTACAGGCTCGTGTCACATTATTCTAAAAGTCTTATAAATTTATAAAGTTTTCAAAGGAAAAAAGTAATAAAAAGAATAGATTTGTGGCATATAACCATTTTAAGAGAGTGCTATTTTTTTAACCATTTTTTAACATAATTAAGTTAATAACAGTTTTAATTTGACCATAACTTTTTAATACATTCTATCTGAGATAATTAATATCAACTACTAAATAATAAATAAATGATATATTATAACCAAATAGTATATTTATTTTAATTCATAGTTACTCTGAATTTTAGTTTGATTAAAAAATGTCTTTAATAAAGCTTGAATAGAAAATGGTAAATTTCAGAGTTTAAAAGCAAATATTGGTGAATGACAAATGAAAGCAAATATTGATAAAATTACATGTTTTTAGATAAAAAAAATTATTTTTTTCAACAACAATTCAGTTATCGCATATGTCCATATTTATTGGTCCATTATATTAATTATCTTCATTAATTATATCTAATTATTGTATTTATTGGTTTATTTCTATAAGTACTTATATAGTTATTTTCTTTAACTACAGGTTTTTTTAAGAAATCTCTTATTTTAAGAAGAATTAGTTAAGAAGAATTTTATATTTTAAGAAGAATTGGTTAAGAAGATAGCTTCATTCGTGTTTTGATAAAAACAGAAAGTAAAAATTTAAATCAAATCCTTATGAACTACAGTTTAGGTAAGAAAATCTACAATTTTTTTCACATCTTCTCACAGTACCATCTATATTCCATATTTGTTGCGTAGAATTTATTTATATAATTACTTATGTAATTATTTTTATTAAATTATATCCAATTTTCGTACTTTTTATCCATTTTATTTCTATAATTACTTATAAATTATTTTCATTAATTGTATATATTTTTTTATAGATTGAGTAGTCGTTTATTTTAAGAGAATTAGTTATGATTTTAAGTAAATATATATTTACTAATAAAATAAATTAATATAATTCCGGAGTAAATAAATTCTCTCAAAATCTCTTCTACTCGCAAATGGCTTATCCCAAGTTACATGATAGTGGTTAATTGATACAAAAGAAGCTAATTATTTCTCCAAGTACGGTAAAAGTAAGAGTTTGAATACATAGTAGGAGTAAAAGTAATTATGGTGTAATCTATAAATAGCTTCCCTAACTATGATTAAAACAAGTTTTAATGAATAATACGGTTAAATTGAAAATCTAAATTTAAATCTTTGCTAGTTTCTTTTTTTAGATTAGTAAATCTCCATATTTTTTGAAATTTGTTCATAGACAATTATGCTATGGTCTCGATTTCATATTTAATTAACTCTATTTTATTTGTCTAAAATACTTTATATATTTGGGGTTATAATGGTAAAATTGTATAAATTTTTTGTTGTCTGTATAAGTTGTCGGCTAAAATACTAAGAATAAATATATTGGCTATTTTGTAAAATAAAGTTTGGAAAAATTAGGGAATTAGACTATTTCAAGTTACAACTTTGTATTATGTATTATTAGTTTATGATTTATAGATATGGCCAATTCATCTTTTTAGGTTGTTAGTTAATTATACTTTAAGATGATCTTTTACGTTTATTCTCATTGTAAAACTAACTTTCACATTTTAGGTTTTAATATGTTTTTAATTTACAACTACAAGAAGAGATTGCCTCTGACCCGATGCAATGCTTCTTCCTTGTCTCTAGTGAGTTTTCCATCAAAATTCCGGCGATTTATTTTACAAATTCTTCATTCATTATTTATTACTTCTTTCTCAATCAATACATTGACATATTTCTAAGAAATCGGGTCTATTTTTTATTCTATTTCGTCTACGTTTTTCATTTTTACTGCTATCGATTTTGTAATTTTTCTTTTTTTTTTCTGGAATTTTAATTAGTATGGAATCGTTTACTTTTATTGTTATTAGTATTCTGATTTTGTTTGCTGAAATTTTTTATTGTTTTCTAGTAACGTTATTACTATTTTGAAACATCTGCATATGTTCTGGAATTGATTTTGATCATAGTATTCAAACCAATTTTGTAATTAGTATTCTAAATGATTATTATTCTAGTTTCTTCAATTTAATTGATTTTTGAATGTTGAATCATTCGTTTGATTGATTAATTTGGTTTGTCCGATTTTTTCCATTGTATTACGATTTTGGATTGTTGGAATCGCGTTTGCTTTTTTTGGATTGTTGAATCGTTATTTTGGTTACGTAGTTTATAAATATTTACATATAGTACATAAATATATATTGTCTATTCATTTTTCTGGAATATTAGGATATGGTATATACTCGTATACTATTTGGCATATAATTTCATGCTATGTTATACAGTATGATATCATTTGTTATATAGTGTACTGTTATATATCATATATTATATACTTATCTATGCAGATTTATACTGTATAGTCCTATTGTGTATAGCCTACAATTATATATTGTATTGTGTGTGTTATTTACTTATTTGTTGTTATTCTTTTTTTAGGTCGGATGGTGAATATTCTCATTGTTATTTTTTATGATGGGAAGTGGGATGATGCAAGAAATTACATTGACTACAAGATTAAGTAATTGTTAGTGGGTAATGATGCATCATGAAATTTACGTGGTTTAGTGTCACGTGCATTAGGAGTAGATACTAATGATAAGTGTTTGATGGTAAATATTGAATCTGGAGGATCTACTTCTAATTTTGTAGAGATAAATGTAGATTCTGACATTGTTTGGTATCTTACTTTGATGAATAATGAGAGAGGTAGAAATTATCCGTTAATTGTTACATCACGCAGTGGGTCTAGGACATCTGATGATGTTATTAGTAGTGGTATGTTTTCGTCATCAGAGGTCAGGTCCTCATCTCAAATTGTTGTTCATGATAATCCTACTGAACCGTAATTTGTGGATAAATTAGATGTGGATAAGTTACCTTTTATATTTGATATACATGAGAATTTATTTTTCAGCTCAAAATATGAGTTGAAAAAGGCTATCCACTTGTAGTCTGGTTTGTTGTCAAGAGTTTCCAATGGTTTGTGCGTGCTTCACGTTATATAGGTGGTGAAATTTGGTGCATTGGAAAGTATGTAAAGGAGCACACTTATTGCTTTACATTATTCAGAATGGTCACCGACAACCACTTCAACAATTGTTAGTGAGTGTATAAAAGATAAGTATATGTGTGGAGTTGGTGATCACACACAATCTGATGACATAATTTATCTTATGCGTGTGAAGCATGGCGTCAATACCATTTATTATAAAGCTTGGAGGGCCAAGAATGGAGCTATTGATATGATATGTGGTTCTCTGAATAAGTCCTATGCGATATTACCTTCCTATTGCTATCACTTGCAGAAGAATAATCCTTGTATAGTTACTTATTAATTACCATGTTTACATGTTATTTATTGTTATTATTCATTTTATTATTACACATTCAGTATTTTTTTAGTAAAAACTTTTACATGTTTTAGGTGCTGTCACACATTTCCATACTAATCGTGATGAGAGGCTAAAGTATTCTTTTGTGGCGTTGGGACCTTCGTTAAGCGGTAGTCGTCATTGTAGACCCGTGATAGGAGTTAATGGAACCATCAGACGAATAAATATCATGTACATTTCTTATTGCTTCAATGCTTAATGGTAATGACCAAATTTTTTCATTAGCATGTGCAATTGTTGATTCGGAGAATGATTTGGCCTGGGATTGGTTTATAGAGAAGTTGAGTTGTGCCATTCAATATCATGAAGAGTTGGTGATCATTTCCCCAAAGGTTGTTGCAAAGTATTTTTTGAATGCTTATCATGGCTATTGCATGCAGCATTTGCTCAATAATGTTTATTTTATAAATGTGCGAGGGTATACAAGACTGTAAATTTTATAAATGTACGAGGGCATACAGGACTGTAGATTTTGAGTTGCACATGCGTTGTCTAGAGGCCATTGTTCCATCTACACGGTCTTACTTGAGTGGAGTTGGGTATGAGAAATGGGCTCGTGTTTATTTCGTTAGACGTCGCTATAACGTGAAGACATCAAATTTAGTTGAGACGTTAAATTATATTCTAAATTATGTCTGCATGTTTCCAACCTTATAGAGTATATATGAGAAAAGTTGCAGTTATGGTTTCATGATCGGATGACTGCTGCTAATTGCATGCTTACATGCTTAACTAAGTAAGCGGAGAATGATTTACGTGTTCAATTTGAGTTGGCCCGTATCATGGATGTGAGTTCTCTTATGATTTTGTCTTAATGTTTAATTATTTCCATTCATTAGTTATTAATAATTGTTTATTTTTGTAGGTATACATCATTGATGTTAATACATCTCAAGTTCTTGATGGAGAAGTTGAATTTGTTGTGAATATTACAAATAGTTGTTGCACTTATAATATGTGGCAACTAGATCTATTACATTATTCTCATGTGTGTGCTGCAATTACAAGGAGGAACCTTTCACCATATCCATACACGTCTAAGTACTATATGAAGAGTGATCTTGTATGTACGTATGCAACATTTGTGTATCCTATTGGCAATGGATCTAATTGGTTAGTCCCTGATGATATTAAAGATCAAAGGATTTTACCTCCACGTGCTAAACGTTTTTCGGGTAAACAAAAAAAAAGATACTTATCTTTTATTGAGAAGATATCTAAAAATAGATGAAGTACTTGCGGTGTTTTAGGTCATAATAAGAAGAGTTGTAAAAATCATGTTAAAGATTGCGAATTAGGTGCTTTGAAGAAGAAACGCTCGAGTTGATTAGGTTGATGGTTATCTTTTCAATATCCTTATTTTACATGAAATTTACTTTTCATATATTTTTCAATTTTATATCAAACATGTCAATGGCCATGAGAATTTTATGAATATGCTTGTTTAAGATAACATTTTAAGATATTTGATATATACCCATAGTATATTATCTTTTTCGTAGTTGTGTATACTTATCAAACCAAGGTATTTCATGGAATTGGAGAAACGACATCTCTTATCTCAATGACACCAGAGGGATATTAAATGAATGAAATTGGGATATGGATGGAATATAATGAAATAGAGCCACTTTGAGGTTCTCTATGAAATGAGGCATGGAACGGGGCCACTACGAAGAAGTTTCAGGAGTTACGAAGAAAACCTCGAGCTCAAATAGGTCATGGGTTGAGAACGGGAATTGAATTCTTTGAGATCTAATTTCCTGTTGTTCCTCAGTAGCTCAGTACGCATAGTATATAACTATTTAGTTATTTATTTTGAATAAGGTTTTTTCAAGGATTTGAATATTTACCCATAGTATACTCAATTTATGTATATGTATTTACACTGTCAAATAAGGTTATTTTTAAGAAATTGGATATATACCTATAGTACTTTATCATTTAGAGAAATTATGTTTTCATACTTGTATATTCACTATTCAAACATAGATAAATTTGAGAATGAACTTTCATATATTCTAAAATGATCAACAAGTTTGAAATCCATATAAAGTTTCACATTTAGTAACATATTTACACCTATCATCATTTACCGCCTATTGATATACCAACAACCAAGAGTAAGGTCATTCCAAAAAACAATTACATCATCTACCACTTCTTCATCCATCAAATCCAGCAAAATTTCTTCAAGTTAAATATCCTAAGAAAACAATCCAAAAATTATACCAATATTCATCCATCAAATTTAGGAAGGGGTTGGGATAATAAATTAAAGTTAGGAATGTCGGATTCAAACAGCATCACTGTTGCCATTGTTGCTGCCTTTTTGGAGATGTTGCTTTGTCTGTGGCTACTGCATTTTCCTTCAATGCTTGTTGTGCTGTTGCTTGTGCTTGCTGCTCTTTTTCTGCCAATTTCATTAGACGCTGACTTTTTTACATTGACCGCTTTTACTACTGCTTTGATTAGGCATCTTTTCGTTTCATTTTCCTGTATTTTATTTATGTCAACATTAATTTAGTTCATAATAGTCAATAAATATATAAGCTCTTTTACAATTACCTTTGAATGTGGCAGTTGAATTGTAGTCAAATTTTTGTCAGCACTTTTTTGTCTAGCATCTACAGCATTTACATCCTTGTTTATAGCATGTGTATCATCATCCATGACAGCATTTCTAGCATTTTTATGAACTGTATTAGTAGTCGCAATATTATCCTTTCATAATAGCAATGTAACATGATTAACATGCTTAGTATTAGATTGATATTTCTAAAAATACACGAATAGTATGTAAATTTTTTACCTTTGCAGACGATGTTTGTTGGGCAAACATACTTAACAAATTATGTATTTCGCCCATCTTTATATCCAAGCTCACTATGGATATATTCATTTCATGTTACGCTCACTCCAACTTGTCAATTTTCTTGGCAATGACAGCCATTGCCTCTCTATTTTGTAACTTTTTAGTTTTTTCATTAGTAAACCAAATGATCCACAATCTGAAAATGAGCCATAAATGGCGCTTCCAATTCCAATTGTGTAAGTACAATTGGTTTTATTATAATTGTTATGAAATCAAACATTAATTTAAAATAAAAAATTATAAAATATTTAGTTACTGACAGTCACCATTTATATACTACTTCATGAAACAATTAACATTTTTTCTATTTAAACTGCCTATATACGAAATGTAATATCTAATATATCACTATAGTATACTCAAATCAAATTAATCACACAGCGTTACACATGAATCTCACTCATGTATACTTAAGATTAAACAATTAAATATCAATGCTTATATATTAAATGAAAGTGAAAACCTTGTTTTGTAATTCTCTCCAGCTTGGTTGTTCGCCCCCTCCAGTTGCACATTCTTGGTATTCCATCTCCTGAGCATTGTGCAATGTTGATACTAGAATTCGTGAGGGTATGGATCACCTCATATGCTTAAACAATCAGAGCTAATGGAAATCCTCCAAATCTAAATCCTTTTGTAGTAGGATCGTTGAGAACAACTTTCACATATATGATTGTCATCTCATATGACAATCGGCCCCATGGATAATTCTAAAAAATCTCATCTATATCGAGTATTTTTCAAATGGTCGATGTCAATGCCGGGTAGATGTTTGTTTTGGAAAAAGAAGATTTTCTAAGCAATAAATCATTATTGGTTTGTGTTGCATGAGCATCTCTTGTGGCTGTCTCATTTTTCTTCCATAGTTACGTCATCTTGAATCTTTGATTGCCTTTTCTTTCTCACATATTTTTTTTGCAATGTGTTTAGTCCTCATCGTATTTTCAGCTAGATATATGTTTAAAGACTTTGAGTAAACATATATTCATTCATGAATAATAATGTACAAAATCTATCATGTGTGTGCTAATAAATAGTAAATGACAATATGCTTAGATACTATAGGCATAACTAATTTAATTTAGTGTATATAAGTTGTCAAATCTAGTTATTGGATGTATACCAATAGTATATTATCCTTATCTTCATACACACTTAGCAAAACAGATTCAGTCAGAAATTAAATTAATACTTATAGTACATATATATTTACTCACTGTTAAACACTAATTAAAACAAAAGATGAGAGAAGTCGCGTACAACAACCAATATAGATTTGTCATATAATTACTGTATATATCAAAGAATCGAAAACATATTAAGATCAGCATGGATGCAAAGAGAATCAACAAAAAAATTCACGCCTAAAGGTTAAATAATAATAAAATTAAGGTTTTTTATTGTCTTCTTCATCTTCTATATTGGAAGTCTTGTAAGACCTAATGAAAACATATTCAATTTCTGATATGTTTACTCAACAACAACCGGCAATACAGAATATAAGCATATCATTACCGTGTTTGACATATACGAAATCATACTTGAACGAAAACAAATTTGAACTATTTACACAGATTTAAACCAACGGCTTTAGATTGTGAAAATAGATTCAAATCGATTCAAACCAAAAATAGAAGAGATTCAAGTCGTAAATATTACATACAAGTAAGATTCATACGATTCAAGCGTTGTTTGAAAGATTTTGTGATAGGGTTGTCTTATTCTCCAATCACCGCTGCTTGGGGAGAATTTTTATGACCGTTGATTTTGTTAGGGTTTCACGATGGGTTGGTTGCAGAAGATTTTAGGTTTTATTAATAATGATGGTTGATGTGTCTATTAACTATTTTTTTATAGGTTTCAAAAATAGGAGCTATATAATTTTGGTTATTTGTGCAAAATAGAATTTTTTTTGGCCATTTTTTTCTTTGTTTTTCTTTTATGGCCTATTTCCTAAAAAAACCCAATAAGTTTCTATCATGGTATATTCGGCGAAACATCCCTAAAAGAAACAAATGCTTTGAAACTAGATTCCATTTAGGCCGAAGTACATGCATACAACAACAACCCAAAATGCATTGTAAATTGGGCTTTCCACAAGAGTAACTACAAAAGAGATTTGGGAAATTATCGTGAATGGGCTATTTTTTAATGATTTTAGCATTTGGCTTAAAATAGTTAGATTTGTAAATATGACGGAATTTAAAAAAACTCCTCTTAGAAGTTTTCTCTATCTCTCTTATGGATCTTATAACTACGTGAAACTAAAAAACAATCAATCGCAGAGACCAGTGAAATGAAATGGAGAGAAATATCAAAGCATCCGCAGAGACGAAAATAATGTTTTGAGAGAAAGTTGGAGAAGTGACTCAAATAAAATTTTTTAACTATAAAGGGTAATGAAGGCTTTTAATTTATAAAAAAACCACTAATACTTATTTTAAGAAAACTATGTGAGCCTGCATCAGGGGCAGGTAGCAATGCCTAACTATTTGGAGTCGATGATTCGAAGGCAAGGAAAATGGTGCTTCTGTTGACGATCGTGGAGGTCCTCATCATACTCTTCTCGGTTGCTGCATTAGGATTCATTTTTGCAGTTCTCTTTGAAGTTTACAGTAGGAGAGTGAACAATGTGTACGTCTCATCAGATATGCATTGCTCGATTTCTTTTAATGAACTATATCTAGTTTTGCTTCCACATTTTAATATCTTCTCTAATCTTGATTATTTTTTTATTCTTTTATTATTTTAGTTTCTTGATTATTATTTTAGCGGTTGTGATTAAGAAATTAGGGGTTGCAACTCTGAAATTTGGGGTTGTGTTTAGGAATTACGATTCATAAATTAGGGGTTTGCATTTAGGGGTTGTCATTCACCCTACTTGCCTTTTGCAATTCGAGATTGCGTTTCAAAAATCTCTCTCTGAATCTGTGTCAGATCGACGTAAGAAGAGCATGATGATTTAGAAATCTCTTTAAAAAATATACATGGTATATTAAAATATATTAGTATATTTTAATATGCTATGGTATATTAAAATGTATCATAGTATATGTGGACGTAAATTTTCTACAGTTTAAAAATGGTCATTTTTGTAAATACAATTTATTTCGGTCATTCTCTTACTTATGTTTCAAAAATAGACTACTTCCTTTAATGAGACGAGAGAGTTAATACAAAAATAGTCAATAAATTTTATAAATATCAAATATAGTCATATTTTATAGGTCCACATCTTAAGAAAAAAATCATGTTTATATTCCTATTACACCATTCTACATAACATTTAATGATTATTTAAAAAAAATAGAAACCCTATAAATCCACCAATCTCTCTCTCTTTCTAGACTATTTGTAAATAATATATATGTTATATAAGTTAAATTTATAAACAATATAAATGAAAAATATATATGTTTTTTATGTTATATATAGTGAGTAATATATAAAGTATCTTGTATATATACAATACATAAATATATAGAGCATATGTAACAATAGACATGTATGTGTTTTATACAATCTATAACACATATTTTTAGGAAAATTATAGTGAATGGACTATTTTTCTAATGGTTTTAGAATTTGGCCTAAAATAATTATATATGCAAATGTGGTCGAATTTAAGAAAACTTCTCTTCTATGCCTCTTTATCTCTCTCTCTCTCGTGATCTCTCCCTTTTCTCTCTATCATCCTCCGTCCATCTTTCTCTGTCTCTCCCACGCTCTCTTTGTTTCTCTCTATCACGCTCTTTCTCTCTTTCTCTGTCTCTCTCGCGCTCTCTCTCTTTCTCCATATCACCCAATTTCTTATGGCTGGGGTGAACAAATGGAAGGAGTTACGATTCTAAAATTAGGTTTGCGATTAAGAAATTAGGGGCTGTGATTCAGAAATTAGGGTTGCGATTCAAAAATTAGGGGTTGCGTTTCAAGATTGCAATTTACCTTGCTCGTCTTCTGCAATTAGGGCCTGCACCTCAAAACCCTCTCTCTGAAACTGGGTCTGGTCAAGGAAGAATAATATGGTGATTCGGAAATCTCTCTCTAAAATATATATGGTATATTAAAATATACTAATATATTTTGATATATTATATTATATTAAAAGATACCCTAGTGTTTTTGTACAAAAATTTTTACAGTTAAAAAATGATCATTTTTACAAATATAATTTTTTTCAGTCATTCTCTTACGTATTTTTAAAAAATGGACTACTTCCCTAAATGGGCATACTTTTATGGGTTTATATAATGTGTGTTGGTGTGATATATATACATGTGTATCTGTGTATGTGCTAGCGTGTGTACATATATATATATATTTAAAATTAGAGAGATATCTAAATAATATCATTTATGTATATTAGTGTCATTTCTATTAAATATAGATAGATAGAATCTCGTCACTAATAATTTAGGGGGGAGAGATAGAGAGATACAAAGAGAAAGAGAAAATATATTGGTTACTCATAATATGCCTTGTGTTTAAATAGGTAGAGATAGATAGATAGAGAAAGATGTTAGAGATAGATTTAATGGATATAATTGAGAGAGAGAAATATGGAGGATGAAACATTTAAATAAAATAAAAGAGGTAAACTAATAGCTACTAAATATAAAAACTATTTAATTTAATAAAATTTGATCTACTAATAATTATTTATAGAAAAGTGTTATATATAAGGGAGAACTACACATATGACCGTCCAACTTTTTAATTGTAAAAATGGTCAGATGGTCTAGTAAATAATGGTAAATGTTGAAGTCATTGACCATTAGACCTTTAATGAAAAGAGCCTAAAACACGCGCTATAGTTACACATGTAACGATTCCACACATAACTGTAGCTACCATTTAATGAAATGTGGCGTTTAATGGAAGGGAAAAAAGCAGTTATGAGTATTGTACATAAAGTAGATATGTATGGTATCTAATTTAAATACTTGTTTATTTTTTTCATGAACACCAGAATAATCTGAAATATTGAACACTCTTATATTGACCATGTATAATGTGAATAAACTATGGTATCTGATTTTAATACTTGTTTGTTTTTGTTTATGAACACCAAAATAGTATGAAACATTGAACACTCTTACATTGACTATGCCTAATGTATATAAATTAGATATATATGATATAATTTAAATATTGGTTTGTTTTTTTTCAATGAACACCAGAATAATCTGAAACATTTAACGTCTTACACTGACTATGCTTAATGTATATAAATTAGATACGTATGATATCTTATTTAAATACTAGTTTATTTTTGTTTATGAACACCAGAATATTCTGATGTGATTTTATCGAATTTTAGTTTGGTATGTGCATTCTTTTGTTGTCTTTCCATTGTTTTGCTTGTATTTTTTGAAACTCTGATGTGAGCTTTTTAATGAATAGTTTTGGGTATTCATTAAGGTTTTATTTTTAGCTTCATCTTATTTTGACTTCCATTAAAATTCTGTTTGAGCTTTCTTCCATTAAATTTCTGTTGGATTTTTCTTCCATTAAAACCCACGAACCAGGATCTCAAGCACAAACAGCACAGAACACATGAACAAACACCACAATCTCAAGCACACGGACAAACAAGAAACTCTAGCACAGAACCTATGAACAGACACCACAGAACCCACGACGAATGAACAAAAAGCAAGAGAACGCTGACGAACCAAGAGAAGCAACGACGACGAGCAGAACCCACGACAACAAGAACGCCGACAAACGAAGAGTGATTTTGTTCGAACAGTGACGAGCAGGACAACGTCGAAGAACGACGAGCGACCCCCGACGAGCGGCGATGAACATAGGTAGCCGACGAACAGCAAGCGGTGAGGTGTTCCCTGTTCAAAACCCTTGAGAACGTGGTAGAGAGGAAGAAAGAAAAAATAAGAGAGCTCTCACAGGGGCGAAATGAGGAAAAAAATTAAAAAAAAATCATGCATTAAAAACGGTCACATGTGTAAATAAAAAACGACATTAATGTAAAATGGCCTTCAAAAAATGGTAAAATGTGTTATTTCCACTATATATAACGTGGACAAAGTTATATGTAAAATTGAAAATATGTTTAATTAGTATCGTTTCTTTTGCAAATTACACGGCCCATGATAATTGAGGTAAAAGCCCATTAGCAGCAGCTACATAGCTATTTTGAGTGTATCATACTAGAAAGAGACTGAGTGGAGAAATAAACTATTTTTATTCTCTCTCCTCCAAACTGTCTTCTTCTCTGCATTATGCTATTGTTATAGTAACATAGAACTTTCACTAAGAACCTTTGGTTCTTCAACTATGGTAACTTCTCGAGGAGACATTGTAACTTCTCCTCCCGATCTATAACATGTCTGACCAAAAAAATCGTGAACAGCAACACAAATGGAAGTCAACTAAAAATGGAATAGGTGAAAAGAAAATATTTTTGAAAAAAAAATGGTTTCTGTCATTTTTTATCTGTCATAGTAAATTTGATTTCACTTTTACGATTAGTTTCTAACCCACCCAAAAGAAAGAAAGTGAGAAGTAAAAATAAGGCATTTACACTAATCAACATGATTAAAGATTACTAATAGAAAAAACAAGATTGAGTACTTGGATTTCATGTAGTACTGCTAGATTCAGATCAGAAAGCTATACGCTTATAGCTGGTATTCTTGGGCCGAGTCAGCCCGGGTTGTTATCACGAAGAACAGAGACAAAGGAATAATCTTTTAGGAAGAAGATTGTATAGTCATTCTCATGAAGAGAACAAAGAAAAAAGAACAAAGAGAACAAAGTGCAGGGTGAATCATGGAATGCTCTACTTAGTGATTGCTATTCTCAAGATAAGGTGAAGATTCGGCTGTCAAGTCAGTCAGTCAGGGAATTCATCTCTTATAACACCCATTAAAAATGTCATTTTGAACAAAAAAAATTACATTTTTTTATTAAGCATCTGATTTCCTGCAAATCCCAGTTATGAACTATAGCTAGTGTTGGATTTTTCATTTTAACAGGACAGTATGTTTCCACAAGGATTAAAATCAAAGAATCTAACTGTTTGGTGAAGACATATTGCTATTTCATAATTAAACAATCACATCATTAATTTCAAAGTCGACTGTTCTACAACCAGCCAGGTTACTTGCAGATAACCCACTTCACCTATATAACTTTGCTTCTGATCTAATGGTTTAGAAATATGAATACCTAATTCATGACATATACCATCCTATCTCTATACACATACCACAGCATGAAAGACAGAAAAGCAATCCACACTTGTAAGTGGTAACAATTCTAGTTCATCAATAGACTCATTAGTGCTGCATCGATTGCATCCTGAAAATATTTCCGTAGGGACCAATATGAGATCCATAAAGAGTGCCTCTAAGCAGATACTGATCCTGTGGCTTAGAAGAAATCCCACAAAAAGGAGTTCTCTTTGTATCTTGGAATGGAGATAAACTGTCGAGGAGATCAACTGTGGTTATATCATGGATGCTGGATCTCTTCTTATCTTTCCCGCCTGATAGTTGCCTGAGAAAGTACTTCTGAGCATGACTAGCTACCTGTGTTGGTGTCCTAGTTGTAACGAAATTGCGTGATATATTTCTCCAATCACCTTTACCATATTTTTTAAGCCCCATCAGAAACTGCCTGTCATCCAAACACCAAAAACCAAAGGCAATGTCATATAATTGGCATTTTCAAGCTCAATCACACACTATTCATATACATATATGACAGAAAGTTTTAATCTTGAGGTACCAATTTGACATCTCAACTCAACTCACCCATAATCTTAAAAAAAAATCATTTCCAAGCAATTTGGTTAGATTTTTCAACAGTCACAGAGAAATCTTGACAGAACATACAAAGAAAAGAAAATTACCTGTGCTCTTCTTCAGTCCAAGGGACGCCTTTCTTCCTTTCATGGTCCGAAGGTCGTGTCGACGGCCACCTCTTTCCACCAAATGCTTGGTAGCTGCTGCTGTTAACCCATTCCAGTGTGAAAGAATTACTGCCACTGCCCCTGCCATAGCCAGGAACTGGAATCAGCCCAGCCTCTATGTCACTAATATCTTCCTCCAATTCTCTGTACTGTTTTATTACATCACCAACTGTCTTGCCAGGAATCATGGCCGCCACCTTTTGCCACCTGTCCGGTGTATCCTTATCATACAAGGCTAGAGCATTCTCAAACCGCTTATTCTCCTCAGGTGTCCATTCTGTTCCCTTACTTTCCTCAAACAACCAATTTGAATGCTGAAGATAGGAGGCCGGAGATAGACTTTCAACCCTCTGATTCATTTTTTCGGACGTTTTACCAAAAAAGTTGAGGAGATTAGGGAAGAATATGAAATAAAACAAAGTCGATTCTTAATTTAATTATTTTGTCAGAGATGAACCCTAGAAGTCCATATCAGATCCAAAACTAAAGAAATCATCACAAGGATAACAAAACAAGCAAGACCCAGATGAAGTTTTAGGAGTGGGTTAATTTTGAAGATTTGAAGCTTGAAAACTGAGAATCAAAACATACTTTGGCATAAAACGAAAAGATTCCAATGAAAAGGAAAGGAGGCCCAGCAGAGAAAAGCAGAGAGGTGGGAAAAGGAAGAGCCTTTTCTAGCTTTTTCCTGTAGTTTTACTTTGAATGATGAAGCAAAAGCAGAGATGAGAGGAGAGTGATTAACCGAAATGCCTGTCATACTATTAGTAAAATTGCACAGCTTGCAACGCAGGGTCGTATGGAATAAAACTGCTATTAATTAAAAAGTTTGATAGGGAGAGTTCAAAAGTGTTGAGTTCTGATTGGTTACTCATGGAGTTTATGGACTTCCATAGTGAAAGACACAAGAAAACGGAATTTTTTATTTGAAATCTGAATTCTTCCTTCTAATCGACAGACATCTCTGTCAGTACAAGTGTTCGTCTAGAAAATTTTGATGATTAGATTTTTTATCAGTGATGTATCGAATAAATTCTAAATTAATTTATAAATAGTTAATATGTTAATCGATCATAAATAATTTATTCAATTAATTGATAAGAATAAAATTATTAGTTGCTTATCTTAGTCTATAGTTTCATCTCGGTGTAAATTCTCAATTCCTTGTAAAAGACCAATAGTCCTGCCTAATTTTGCTACGCTTAATATAATGTTTTAATCCATATTTAAACTTTTAAGAAAAATTCATAGATGATATGACATGTTACTGAGTATTATTGAGTTTTTAATATTTTACCTAAAATTTAATTGGGGAATGCTTGAAACTTAAAATGGACCGTGTGGGATAGCCATGGTGAAAATTAGCTAAGGATATGATAATACTTCTCTCTTGATTAGGTTAGTAAGAGCTCATCTTAATCACTGAGTTGATGTAATAGAAAAATGCCGTGTGTTATATCATATTTTATTTAATGTTTAACTAAAGTTATGATGAGTTCTACTAAATTTTTTTATTCAATTGGATCCACCACAATTTAAATTAAACATTAAAAAATAGTACATAACTTTTTTTATTGGTCAACTGAAAGGTCGTTGGAGAGCTCATACTCATATCGTAGAGGTCGTGGGTTCGAGTCATATTCTTAAATTCTTTTAAAAATTTATAATATATCATTAACAAAAAAAAATCTCAACAGTCAGGAGAAACTCCTCCTAACCTGATCGGGGGAGTATTGTACATTAGCCAATGGGTTTCATGAAAGTTTTATTTTTGTCCAAGTATGACCAACCACTAGTGTTGACATTTTAGCTGCATGAAATGTCTGATGATAATTTTTGGCTAAGTATGATTTGTTCCACTCTACGTTCAATAAAAGATAATCTTCTCTCATGATCATATGTTGTTATGTATTTTTCATTTATATGACTCTTCTAATCAGATACAATAACCAAACATAAAGTGAAAAAAAAATAGTTTCTTACTGACATAGTTTGACATAACCAGTCAAAGTGCTAGCCGATGAGAGTGTCATCCAACTTAAACACAATGGAGGGGAAAAAACCTTACTCCACATTTTATGTTGAATTTGTGAAGATAACTAATAAGGTTTTTTAGCTATAAGTTTTCATTTCTAATTAATTACAAAACAAGAGGAAGGATGATTGTTTTGTTGATTTTAGTGCCTGATAATCATACAAGGTCTGATGTAAAGCTTCCAATGGGAGGAGACATAGGCAGACTGTGTGTCCACTGGTTATAAAGTTGATTGAAAAGAAAGTACAAATAGAAAGGTGCCAATAGTAATTGAGGATCATTATTAAAGAAGAAAACACCAAAAGCAAATAGTAATTAAGCAATTGCTAAGTGATTGACCTCCAATTCAAAGTCCACTCCTACAAATATAATGTTTGTGGCAAAACGCATCTCACATCCTACCACATTACATGTTTCATTTCAGAGAAAAAAATTGCACAATTTTTCAGAAAATTTATACATTACAATTGCCTGCGTCCGAGATGTTCTACTCTTAAATCATTTTATGTGAAATTTACAGATCGATCATTCAATATTTCAGTACCGACATATTCCCCGTACTATAATATCATCAATTTTTCTACATATCTTCCACATAATTTATTGAATTATTTATTTGAGTACTCAACAAACAAACAAGGGATGCACAGTTTTCTAATATTAAAACTGTGTTTGAAAAATATAGATTAACGGGACTTTGTCCTTTGTGTATGAGTATTATATTATCAGGTAAGATCTTAGATTTGAATCACTCGAAGACCAACATAATTAATTTATATAAATTTCTCTTGGAGGCCACCTATGAACTTTGGCGGTGAATTGGTCTGCTTCTACCAATGACTTTACAAAACAATAAACAAAACTATTTTTTCACTTAGTTAATGGGATTGGGATCTCTCTTGTTGGTTGACAAAGAGATATAGTTCATCCGTGATAAAAATGAAACGATCAAATTTATGTTTATTAAAAGATAAAAATAAAAGTACAAAAAATATTTTTTTATTTTAGTATTTATGTTGAGACGATACTATCGTCCTTATCTATATGGATGGCTAAGACATATGAAACAAACAATTCCTGTTAGGATCTTCAAAAAGAAGAAATCTAAATTTCTTAGTTTATGTGTGTTTTAATATGATTGTGAGTTTTTCTCTCATTGAATAGTTCTAGGATGACTAATTTTTAAGTAATCAGGTGATATGATAACCATTCATAGATTAATTTGACAAATCATTTTAATGAGTCATAAAACATCAACTTATAAATAATTATCACATCATTTGATTACTTAACTCAGTCAATGAATTTCTAGTTCCCGGTATTGGTATTGTAAGATTTTAGATTAAATCAAATTTAAGGAGTCTAATTTAAAACAATATATATATATTATTTGGCTGCTAATTATGGGTGATGCCCAAAATTCGGCCAAGACCCAACAATTATATAAAAGGCCCATCCCCGTCCAATCTTGAGGGGAAGACTGATATGGACTAAATCTGTCATGCAGCCAATGGAGAAGCACCTGAGATGCTCACCCAATCCAAATTCAGAGAAGAAAAAAATAGTAAAGAAAAGCCTAGACCCGAAAGTAGCAATAGTCCTAAAGTATCAGGCAATACTAAGGAGGAATAGGCGCAAAGAAGAAAGGAAGAAGAAGCAGGCCATAGAGAAGAATCGGGAAGGGCCATGACAAAGTAAGAAGTTCTATTGGCTCAGCAAAAACGAGGATTAGAACACTATTGGGTTATATTCTTAAAGTATATATATTCACATTCTGATATAAAATTTAATAAGAATTACATTTTTCTTATAATTATTTTTTTAAATTATTGTTGAATAATTTATATAAATATATGAAAATTCTATATTCATTAATGAGAGTATAATCTTATATTAGTACGAGATTATTAAGATCATAGATAATGAATAAAATTGTCAGAAACATATTAAAGTATATAATTTTTAATAAATGGTTGTTAGTACAGTTCACTAAGTATTATGAATGCATGTGATCTAAATTTGGATCATTGATGTGGATAAATATCTTAGTGAAAATATTTTATATAATGAGATTATATATGACTGGACCGATGTGAATTAATATATTTATCAACTGCCGTTTATCATACAAATTTAATACACGTCAATTTAATGATCATATGTAGATCAGTCTGAATCTTGAGTAGTCGTGAACTCATATGCATGTCTACTGGATATTTTGTTTCACTTGTTAAGGCTTGTTTACAAAACAGGCTAGTGACTTTTGTTTTTGGAGATTTAGTGATATGGATGGCTCAGAATATGATCTTACAAGCTTTGGAATTCAAGCATTCCTAACGGAGCGTATATTGATTCTCTTAAGTGTTAATTCTGGAACTGAATGGTTATTGAGCTCAAATTTATAATAAGATTATAAATTAATCATTCACTAGGGGATTAATGATATTTAAGGATCAAGAGATAATTAGAAGGGTAAAACGATAATCTTGACTAAATCTGGTTTAGGAACCAATAACTGGATGAGAGAACTATATGAATGATTATATTAGTGGACTACATGAGAATATTGTGTAAATATAATCTGTAATATCTAAGAGTGTAATTCCATATTTATAGCGGAGTAATAATGAAATTAATAAATAAGATTATTTAATTAAAGAGTTTAAAATTAATAATCTGATTTATTGGAGCTTATGATTATAAGTTCATGGTCCTGAAGCCACCTCTATACTACGCAATCTAGGACGTGAATATTTGAGGACATGAGAAAAGTATTTACTTGCAAAGCAATTTTTATACTAGGGCAAATACATAATTATCTGTGATTAATTAACTAACAAAATTATTTATATATCTTAATATAATTTTAGAAATTAATATATATATATATATATGTATGTATATAAAAATAATTATCAAATTTGTTAATTATCAATAAGTGAGACAAAATATCTAATTTTGATCAACTAAATCTATTATTTATTAAATAACACATAATTTAGTTAATAGTGATAATAGATATGCTAATTTTAAATTAAAAAATATCTAGATATTTAATTCGATTAAAATAAATATTTAATATGCAAAAATTGTCACGTGTCAATCACTAATTTAGTATCAGAGATTGACATCGACTACTGTAGTGCCACGTGCCGCTACAGTAGTGGGTGTGCAACATTGTAGTGCCACATGGCACTGAAGTTGTGCACAATAGCAGTGGGTCCCACTGCTATTGGTAATTTTATAATTAAATATTATTTCGAGTCTCCCCCAAAATCTGATACGCCATTATTAAAAAAAATATACAGAGATTATTCTGATAGCCTAATCAGTTCAATCAGTTGAATCAATGAGTTGAATGAGAGAATCAGTTCATCAATCAAGAGTTGAGAGAAGAACATAATTCTCGAAAATTTTATTTTTTCTACGATTAAGAGTTAATCAAATTCTCTAAAAGAATCATCATCATATTATTTTAAAGAATCATCTCACAAAAATCATTCTCAGTATAATCTCTAGATCTCATGTGATGAGTACATCTATAGACAAAAAAGTGTATTCGTGATACTCTACGTGCTCACACACGTCCTAGTGCGTTAAGGATTGACTTGAAAAATCTTGGTGTGAATCTCGAAGTCTGCTGATCGTTGGAACGATTTCGTGGGAACAGAGAATGACGCTTGATTTAGATTATAAGAGGTATATGATTTAACCTTGTATGTTGTAGATTTAATATATAAGTATATAATGGTTTGTAACTGATTGAAAAAAGAGTTTTCCATAAAAAGTTTTTTTGGTTATCGTATAGCATTGCATGATTTTGTTTTATTAAAAGATTCAATTTTTCATTAAAAATATAATTTTTGACCACGCGCTACACGCTTCTGCCGCACGTACGCCGCGGCGACCAATAAAGATGATATAATTAAGAGGTTTGACTCTCATAGAGGAAAGAGGAGATCGTCTGTGAAGGTAAATCCCACCCGATAAAGGGAAAACTAAAAATGGGCACCACATTTATCTAATCAGAGCTCTCATATGAGTGAGACGTCAGTTTATAACTCAAACAACAAGGTGGAAGGGAATTCTACATGAATTTCTTGGCGTAAAAACTCTTAGGAGAAACGCCTATAAAAAGGAGGGATGCAAGAAAAGAGGCAAGCAAAATCCTCCAAGCAACTCTTAAAGCTCTCATGCAAAAAAGGACTTCAAGCCTAACCTAGAGGATTGACTCCATCAGGGGTGTTCAAAACTAAACCGAACCGAACAGAAAACGACTGATTCAATCGGTTATTTATATGTATTCGGTTCGATTCAGTTTTATCGCCGAACCAAAATTTCAGTTCGGTTCAGAACTTTAGGGATTTTCAAACCAAACCAAACCGAGACATTAAGTTAATATTTATTTTTATTTTTATATATAATTTCATATAAAATCGAACAGAAATAATTTATTTATTTATTATTATTATTTGTCAATAATATCATTAAAAATAATTTTTAATTAATAATACGGAACCGAAGAGCCGAACCGAACTGAAACTCACGGTTCAGTTCAGTTTGGTTCTTTTAGCATTCACGGCTCGCTTTGTTGCCGAACTGAAATTTCGGTTCAGTTCGATTTTTCACCAAAAAATTGACCAAACCGAACCGTGAACACCCCTAGAATTCATCTCTTTTTTATTCAGATTTTTGTAATATGAAGACTCGTTCAATACAAAATATATTGCTTAGTATCAATTCAAAACCACTTTCTTCTTCATGGTCTTTTCTTCATTTCTCATTTTCTTTCAATTTGAATGCCATAGGCAGGGATAATGGTGTTTGATGAATTGCCAAACACTCTATTAAACACCTAGGCTTGATTCTCGATTTTTTCATTGAACCCATTTAAATTTTGACACGAATACAAAACATGTCAGTCCAATTCTGTATTTAATCTGTCTCAAAGAAAACACCCCAATCATTACACAAAGGTGAGTGTTTGTCTCATTTGTGATTTGAAAGTAAATTTTTTGAAAAAGTAAAAACAAAAATACTAGTGCTTTTTTTCTAAATAAGTAAAATGTAAAATCGCGTTTGTGAAAATTTATTTTAAAGCATAACTAAAAATTAGGATAAGTATTTTATATATTTATTTATGTGAAGTGGGCCATAACTTGATGGATGTCCATGCTTAGTTAGAGTGAAGCTATAACACGACATGTCGTTTAGCTGGATCCAACTTCGTATAATGGGCTCATACCTAAAGGTTAGGGCTTTAGAGACCATAGGCTTCTAACTTAAAAGGCCTTTAAACTTTGGGAAAATGGCATGAGTAGACTACTTTTGTAGTGGAAGTAAATAAATAGTCTATTTTAAGATACAAAGCAAAATTAACTAAGCACAACGTTTTAGGGTATTTGTAGTTTCCAAAATTCACCCTATAGAAATTATCTTCTTAGAAAATATAGGTTCTCCATATATCAAGGATGGCCTAAATTTATGAGATATTTTAACAAGTATGACATTTTTAATTAAGAAATGAATTAAATGACAAATATAAAAATATATCAAAAACTGTTTTCAAAAATTCAAATTTCAACTATTACACATAATTACAAGATTAAAGTAAATTTGTAAAAAAAAATTCGATCACATGGTTCTAAAAAATATTTTCCATGATTGTAATTATTTAACTGTAAATCACAATAAAATGACACAAACTAAAGGAATGAGATTGATAACAAACAATATCAAACCAAGAAAAAAAAATCAAAGAATTAATCTCAAACAATACATTTATTTGATTTTAAACTAAAATTATTTTCTATAACCAGAATTTCAAAAAAAAAACATGCCAAAATAGTGTGTAAGGGTGTTTAGACAATTCATTTAATATTACTTATCACACTAATTAAAAAATTTCATTTAACTACAATAATTTATTTTAGGTCATACAATAACTAACAACTATAGGATAAGACTATATACTATGATTTCTGTTAAACTTGAGTGGAAATGACAAGATAAAGCAGTTTTTAGTGGACATGTTAAATAAATATCCATTTTTATTTGTTACATAATTAATCAAAATTTTACTTCATTATCTAAAGTCTTACGATTTCACCTTTTTGCCCTTTATTAAAAATATTCTCTCTCTCCCCTCTCTCTAACGTGCGGTTCTGCAATCACAATCGGAGGTTCGTCCGTTTGTGATTTTGTTCAATTCTCTAATCATGTGATATTTACGTTTTATGTATTTAAGTCTCTAATAACTTCTAGGTTTTTTAGAATTTGCTACAGCCCCACTGCTATCTCAATAAAGTGTCATGGGCTTGTCAGTGTCTAGAACAACTTCAAGAGTTTTCAAGAACTTCCTAAACCATACAGCCTCCTTGGATTCTTCACAAAGCTGCCACATATTCAACTTTCATGGTAAAATCAGCAATGCAAGATTGCTTGATACTTCTCCATACAAGTGCTCCACCATTCAGCATGAACACCGTTCTTGAAGTGGACCTCCAAGAATCTTTGTCTACTTGAAAATCAGAATCTGTATATCTCATCATATTCAGGTCAGTATCTGAATACACAAGAATGTAGTTCCTTGTTCTCCTCATATACTTAAGGACATGCTTGACGAGCGACTTATTTATCAGTTAAATGTACCATATTTAATATATATTGTGGTGGTTTGGTTCCTACAGTTTTCACATCCTTAAACTACAAACCGAATTGAAAATTGTGATTTTCTATTTCTTAAACTAATGAAAATCTGAATAATATGACAACCGACTGAACCGGGCCGGTTCGGTTTGGTTGGTTTTTCAATTTTATTTACACCCTTACTTAAAAGCAATCAAATTTATGTCTTTTCTGTAGTTTGGGTTGGAAGAAATTACAATTCTATTGCTGATGCTATAACTGCTTATAGCCTAGGTCAGGACATGGTTAATTTAGATAATTTCTTTCTTTCTCCTTTGATTTATAACTTGATTGAATCTGAGAAACTTATTGTACAAGATGATTTTAAGCCTCTTTAATTCTTGATTGTTTCCTTTTTAATAATATTTTGGTTTGTTAAAAAATCTAATAATATAATGGATGTCACACAAATTTTTAAATTTATTTTATTAAATACTAAATTTAGATTACAAATCAATCTGTAAGATTTAATAATATAAATATAGTATGTAAACTGAACTTAATGTCCGGATCCAAACTGATGTAACCAAGAGTCGATAGTGGTGATGAAATGATGAGCTGGGCGTTATATAATGCCTCTGTCACTTGGAACTTGTATGTATTATCTTTGTTGGCTTACCTAGGCACTTTGTATGTATTATCTTTGTTGGGTCATGTGCCAACCTAGGCACACCCAATGTGAATCTTTTAAAATAGTCAACAATGAGGGACAACACCAATCATTTATGACTATTGTAGGATGTGATATCCAGCACTCAACTTGCTGAAAACTCAGTTACTATTTCGCAATTTTTTTAATTTTTGTGTTGTCTTATATTTTTTTTAACATGCAGTCCTTTTTCTAAAATTCTATTGTAATATCTTTTGTTAAAAGAGAATTGTGCTGAAATTTAACGTTGTATAAGATGTCATTCCCTTGCTATTCCAAATACAAAGCTTAGGGTATGAACGTTCTTTAGTTGATGAGTTTGAACTCATTAATTTGGGGAACATGAACGAAACTCTTCTATATTTAATTTATTTTTTCTACCTATTATGTATATCAAATCACTTATCAAGTCAACTTTATGTATGTTTCAACTTCACTCTAATTAAGCTAGTGTCGTGTAGTTTAACAAGGCTAACGACTATGTGTGAAAACAATACACGCTTGATCAAAACATGTCAATGTCATTTTAGCTTGCTTTCACACACGTTGATTCTTATATTAACTTATGTTGGAAAAAATGATATACAATGTTAGTGTCAAGTCAAATTAAGTGTGCATAAATTATCTAGAATCTAGGAATTTTAATATCCTAATTAAGGGTGTGAAAAAATAAACTAAACTGATAACTTGAAAATAATCAGTTTTTTGGTTATTTTTTTAGTTATGTCAATCAATTTGGTATGATTTTAAAAAATTTGAATTTTTGATTCGGTCCTAAATTTTCTTACATTTTAAATCAAACCGACCGAAACCGACCGAAACGACCACATATATCCCTCCCTATATATAATATTTCAGATTTCATGTTATTTTGTGGATGATGAATTTTGATCTTGTTTTATGATTTTGTGGATGTTGAATTGGATCTGCCCTTCATTTGATGTTATAAATTTGTTGAGTTATTTTTTATTTAAGATTGTGATATTTGATTGTAATATATGAAAAATTAGAATTTTTGATGAAAATATGTCAGATTAATTTTTTTAAGGGACCGTGAAATCCGAATCAAACCGACTAAATGCCTTATGGTCGGTTCGTTTTGGTTTATATACACTCATTCCTTCGGTTTGATCTTGATTATGGCCAACATGTAACTTTTGGTTTGTTCTAGTTTTCATGCTAAGAATTAGACTGAACCTACCACCACACACCCCTAGTTCTAACAAAACTCTACTTTAAGAAGATGGGGTTATAGTGAGTCTCATGTGTAAAAAAAGGTTCTCTCCCATTTAAATATAGGTAAAATTTATATATCAATATATGTTACGGGATATCGAGTCACCATGTAGCATAGAGATTTTATTGTAAATGTTTTTTGGGTTATGATTGGGATATAATTTCAAACAAAATAAACAAAATAATATAATATCCTTGCAACAATTTGATTGACTTCAACTTTAATTATGATAGAAAGTGTTTTTTTTTTCAAAACTTACCGTATAAATTATAAAAAGAATTGAGAAATATGACTCAAATTCACGACCTTTAAAATATGAGTGTATGAGTTTAATCAACTGCACCGACCTAGTTTGTCAATAGAAAGTCTTGTTGATTATTACTAAAAAAAGCCTTAACCATGAGACACCGTATCAAATACCGATACCAGTAGATTCTTTGACTATTCGAATATCTATTATGGGATGCATATTCTTTATCAGTTGATGACAGTTTTGTCACTCAATCATTTATTTAAATATGGACTGCCTAAATTTAATTAATGAAAAGTAAAAAAAGATTATTTTTAATTGTGAATCACATAGATATTTTTTTATAGAATAAAGTTTCGTGAAATTACAATGTTCATTCTTGATGTAATAGTAAATATGTCATAATTCAATATATATATAATTTTATTAGGTTAAAGGTTTTTGTAATAGAACACATTTATTGAGAACTCGTATAGTGTGATGTGTACCATGATGTCGAGATAATATTTGTTTATGATGTTATCTTAACCGGGTATGTAGATGAAGAGGTATCTAATCAATCAGATATGTCAAACCTGGAGTTGAAAGATGAAAATATTTAATGAGCTTAGATGGTGAGAACCGTGCAGAGCACTTATTAGGGGTTGTCAAGAGATGGTAGCGATTGTATAGTAATTATGTTATACTCTTTAGCGGTGAACAAAAAGTTACCAAACTGACCGAACCAAACCGAAAATGGTCAGTTCGGTCTGTTCTTTAAGAATCCTCAGTTCGGGAGAAATGATAAACCAAAGTTTTGTTTCGGTTAAATTTGTTTTGTGTTTTTTAACCGAACCGTAACTTAAATAGTGAAACGACGCCGTTTTATACCCCTAAGCAATTTCTTAATTAATTTGCCAATACACTTCCGTTTCATCTTCTAGCCCTCAGTATATAAACCGAAAAGTGGGATTAGGGTTCTTTCATTATTTGCCTTCCTCCTAAACAAAAATTACGTCCGCCAGCCTAGTGTTTTCTCTTCCAATGGCATCTACCAGCGCATTCTCCTTTCTCATTCTTCCCTCTTGTATATCTTTTCTCCTTCTTCCCTTTTTGCTTCTTTATCTTTCCTCCTTTCTTTCTTCTCATTTTTCCTTGTCCGCGTCTCTGCATGTGGGATTTTTTAAAGGTAATTTATGTTTATTCATTTTCTTTAGTAATATTATATTTCTTGGTGGTGATTTTCTGATTCTTTTAGATTTTTTTTTGAGTTTTTGTTTGGGATTTTCGATTTGGATGGTCTGCGATTAGGGCTCATTTTGCTCTTACTAATATTTTGAGTTTAAGCTTCGTTACTTCTTTGTTTTTCTCCTTCTTTGTTCCTGCTTGGTTTTGCTCATTACTATTTTTTTTACTTATTTTCATTTTGCTCATTCTTCATTCCTTCTTCCTTTTGCTCGTTACTGATTTTCGTTTGGGCCTAAATGAAAAGGAGATGGAGGATGGCCTTTGTAGAACTCACTTAGAGAACAATTTCAAATGAAATGGAAAAGGAAAGCGAACCAGCAGCAGGGAAACCATAGTACAAGCTTCACGAGAGGAGTTGATCCCAATAAAAAATGCCCTACTCAGGAAGAAATTTCTCCAGAAAATGGTAAAAAAGTTTACCCCTCTTAATTTCACCCAATCGAGCATTCTAGCGGCAGGTCTCCCAAAGGGAGGCCGCTGCTCGCCATGATTATTTTAAGCTGGAATGCTCGAGGGCTTAGGAACTGTTAAGCATTCATATCGCTGGAGAAACTAATTACCAAGGATCCCGACTCAACAGATTGGAACCGTATAGCTCAGCTTGAAGTGACTTTAAGAAAGCTCCAAGATTAGGAGGAATCCTTTTGGCATCAACAGTCCAGAGTCAATTGGTTGTAATCGGGGGATCATAACACGACTTATTCTCATTCAAGAGCTTCAGAGCATAGGAGAAAGAACACAATTACAGGATTGTTCGACAATATTGGAGCTTGGACCGAAAATCATGAGAAAATGGGGGAAATCATAGTTGACTATTTCAACTTCCTTTTTAAGTCCTCAAACCCTTCAGAATATTCTATGGCTCCAGTTATCAACAGTATAGATCAAAAATCAATAGTGATCAGGGAAATGATTTTTCTAGAATTTTCACTAAGGAAGAAATTTGGACAGCCCTGCAAAGCATGCATCAGACGGAAAGTCCTGGTGCGGATGGTCTTCTAGCTAGTTTCTATCAGAAATTTTGGAGCATTATCAGGGATGTTGTTGCAAACATATACCTTCTTTTCCTCAATGAAGAGATAAACCTCCAACCAATAAATTCAACCTTTATAGCACTCATTCTGAAGGTGAAAAAGGTTAGATACATGAAACATTTCTTCCTGATAAGTCTTTGCAATGTTCTCTATAAGATTATTGCAAATGTGATTGCCAATTGAATGAAACCTATCCTTCTAACTCTGATATATGAGAATCAAAGTGCATTCGTGAAGAGTCACCAAATAACAGACAATATTCTGGATGCTTATGAGATTATTCATTCTATGTGGAAAAGGTGATGGGGAAAGGTAGGTATGGCTGCTATTAAGTTGGATGTTATGAAAGCGTACGATAGAGTTGAGTGACAGTATATGTTCGCTATTCTGGAGAAGATGTGTTTCCTGGGTAGGTGGATTTCTCTCATTCGCCGATGTGTCACTTCAGTCAGGTTTTTAGTTATTATTAATATGTCGGTATTTGGGAGCACTGTCCCGACTAGAGGTCTTTGCAGGGGGACCCTCTATCTCCGTATCAATTTCTAATTTGCACCGAGGGTTTATCGATTTTGTTTAGGAAAACTTTGGCGTCTTGGGAAATCATTTGCAACTCGATTTGCAGGGGAGGTCCTATTATGCCACTTCTTCTTCGCAAATGACACTCTAGTGTTCTGTAGAGCAGATGAGCATTCTTGTGGTGGGATTTGCAAGCATTTTACACCTTTATATCGCTGCCTCAGGTAAGATAATTAGTATAAAAAGATCAATTATCTCTCTTAACCCAAACATTTTGATGCCACTAAACGATGTTCCAGCATCAATTCAGGCCCTTGCCTTGAGTCCTACATGGGTCTTCCTATTTTTCTGGATAGGAGAAAGAAGCTGGCTTTCAATTATATTGTTTCAAAAATTAGTTGTTGATGTGTTGGAGGGAAAGACAATTCTTAGTGGGGGTAAAGATGTGCTGATCAAGGCAGTTATCCAGGCTATTCCCACATATGCTATGAATTGTTTCAAGCTTCATAAGAGTCTTTGTAAGAAAATAGAGGCGATGACATCAAACTTTTGGTGGAGTTTTTCTGATTTGGGTCCTAACATGCATTGGACAGTCTGAAGGAAACTTTGTAAACCGAAAATGGGGGGCTTGGGTTTCAAAACCTTGGAGCTTTTCAACAAGGAACTATTTAGCGAAGCAGGCGTAGCGTATAGTAAAAACCCAAATCCTTTTTTTAGTAGAATTTCCAAGCCAAGTACTGTAAAGATTCAGCTTTCAAGGAAGCAACTGCACTCACTTCTTCCTCCTTCACCTCGAAGCTGTGGGGTAGAGACATTCTCCAGTTGGGCTTGAGGTGGCAAGTTGGAAATGGTAGATCTATCAAAGCTTTTAATGATAAATTGTTACCTCGACCAATTTCTTTTAAGGTACTTTCCCATTCTCTAAACATTTCGAACAATATTAACGTAGTTGATTTTATTGATGAGTTGGGATGGAAAAAGGAACTCCTATCTTGTTTTTTGTTCTAGAGGACGTTGACTGTATCTTATCTATTCCCCTCCTTAGATTTGAGACCCATGATCGTTTGATTTGGCATTATGATAAATTAGGCCAATAAAGTGGTAGTCTCAACTCTTTCTTCCGACGGACCCTTGGGGTCAGGTTTGAAGGATTGGTGGAAATTAATTTGGGGACTAACACTTACAAATAAGATAAAAAAAATTTCTTAGAGAACGACACTAAATTCACTATTGTGTTTCATCCAACTGGTGGGTAGAGGTGTTAATACCTCTCCTTGGTGCAGGTCTTATGGAAATGAGGAAAACATGGTGCATGCTCTGTTTAGATGTAAAATAGTAAAAGAAGTTTGGAAAATCTCTTTCTCGTGTGTTGTATATCCTTCCTAGGGGTGATGTCCCGGACATGTTCATGACTGCCAAATGCTCCATTAGTAAATCTGATTTTCTTTTCTTTATTGTTCTTTGTTGGCCCATATGGTGGAACATGAATGTGATTTTTAATGGATCAATCACTGCATGGGTGAAGGAATTATTAACAGGGCCACCATGTTTTATGGAGAATTGGAAAGTTGCAATCCCTCGCGGAAGACCTCTCCTCACTCCTCGGCTCATCCACCCCCGAGGCACCAGACTCCCCCTCCAATATGCATGTTGAAGCTTAATATTGACGTAACGTGTGGCTCTCCTCTAGGCACGAGTTTGAGTATCATTATTCGAAATGACATGGGAAAGGTCATGGCTGTTATGATGAAGAACAAGCTCCCCGGAAGACTTTCGGTTGAAGCTGCTGAAGTTACTGCTCACTTGGAGGGTCTTTTATTAACCTCTTCTATTAGTGTTACGTTAAACTTGGTTGAATCAGATTCACTTAACGTCGTTAAAGCTCGTTTGGGCTTTATTAACCCTTCGATGGATATTGCAGCTATAATTAATAACTATTCATCCTTGCTATCATTTTTTAATTGCTATATTAGGCATATTCCTAGGAGTTGTAATAAGCTAGCTCACAGATTGGCTAAATTAGCCTTGTTGGAAGCCAACTTTTCATTTTGGTTTGAGGATTTTCCTCCTTCTATTGGTGATGTTTTGTTTGTAGATTCGATTTCGTGCTATTGAAAATCTTTAGTTAAAAAAAGCTGCGATCCACTTGTTTTAACCTGAGATTTAAGTTGCCAGCAATGTTATAAAAGACAAAGACAACATTTTTGTTAAAGACTAAACGGACTTTGAGTTTGTTCTCTCTTAAATGATGCCTAAAACCTAGTCTAGATACATACTTTTACCTAATTGTGCTTTGTTCTCTCCTTTTGTTTTTTTACCAAAAGTATGGGGGAATTTTCGGGATTAATGTGATTTAAAAAAAAAATTCTAAAAATAAGGTAGTTTTAAAACTAATTCCAAAATTAAGGTAGGATTTGCCACATTGGAAGACGTCTTTTGTAAAGACGACTTCCAGTTGGCAAAAGTCATTTTTACAAAAGACGCATTCAGTGCAGTCTGAAGGCATCTTTTGCAAAGATACCTTCAGTGCAGAAGCTAACACCTGCATACAAAAATCATCAACAACCTAACCTGCGTACAAAAATCATCCATCCTGCAGAATATTTTTATCACTTTACCACACATTCTCATTGAACAACATATATTTTTAGCAAATTTTATGACTTTACATTTTATATTATTCTACAAAAATTCAAATACAAAAAACATAAATTAATCACGTTTCACATGGTGGTCATCTTCTTATTCTTCTTGGGCGTGTTTCATATGTTTGTAATTGAGTTACTTGTGATGATGGATCTTTCTCCATAATAGCTGCGACACTTTCTTCTTCTACAATAAGCGGCAGGTCTTCTGCCACAATATATAGGTCTTCATCCACAATAGGAGCATCTTCGACAATAGGCGAGTTTCAGACACGCCTTCTACCTCCTCCTCCAGGAGCACCAGCTCATCCTCCTCTACGTCGTTGAGGTTGATGAAATGGTTCAGTAGGGGAACCAAGTTGAGTCACTGACTCACCCTCAAATGTATAAAAGGTTGGCGGCGTGTATGTCTCTTGCTGAGACATAAATGGTTCATCTCGAGGCATGTGTGATTCTTGTTTACTTCTTTGAGATGAGCTGTGCACTCCATGCCTTCGGGACAAATGAACTTGATAACGGATTCGAGGCATTGTTCACCCCATGACTCTCGTTGTCCTATTGCTTGTGCGATTGTCTTACACACATTATAGATTCGAGACATTATCCAAGACGGTTCAGTATTATCAAGTGTCAAATTGTTAATATTATCCAGACTCTCCGTCTGTATAGATAAAAAATATTATATAAGTTACGTATTAAATGCACATAAGCCTATTAATTACATAAATTAATAAAAAATTATCATTAAATCATGTAACGTTCCATGTTGAGTTATGTAACGTCATATGATTCTCTGATACCATAACATGTATGAGTTGTCATATCCATGTTTATCCACGTGCCCCTCAATAATGTGTGTCCTACGCTCATCACTCAATGTATGCCTAATGTTGGATGCCCTAATTTAGTTAATTTCTCCCCCTTAAGTCGATGTCATGCAACCGTCTTTCGATATCATATGGCTCGAGAACACGTTGAATCATACTGAATTATCTTAGAACATGACCCAATCGATGCCATTCCACTATATGAAAGTAAATGAGGGGAGAGACAGACCGCCATATATCTCTGTGCATGATGCAGTATTCAAGAAGTGTATGAATAATATCATTATAAGGTTTCCATATAACCTATAAAAACCATACTATAAATAATATGACAAAACCCGAGTATTACCTATGTTATAAATAAAAATCATACTATTACATGATCTAAAGTTTGTCTGTCTAATGCAAATCGATACACTTCAAGAACATGTGTGGAGCTCTCTGTAAGACTAAAAACATCTCTCCATCTATGAGATAAATTGTACAGTTAAATACATGTAAATAATAACATACATATATAATAATCAAATGAGTTGACTTACCGTATACCCAAAGGAGGAGGTAGCATTGGAAGTCCATCTTTCCCGTCATTATCATGTCTCACCCGTTGCAACCTCATTGGTGCCAAATGTGGAAATCGGTCTCATGCCCATAATTGTAGTAATACTAGTCGGCCAGCAATACCAGAAGCATTTTTATGGCTGGCTTTGCACATCTCTTTATACAACCATGCAAGGCATGCACTACCCCAATTATACTGATCAGTTTGAGTAAAATCTTCTAGTAAAAGCAAGAACATCAATTGCGCCTTAATGTTTGACTTATCACAAAAAGGGTACCTCTGATAAGTTGTAGAATATATGCACGTGCATAACGTTGCAAATAAAGCTCGTCAAACACGTCATAAGTAAACCTGACCCTGTAAATCCCGTGTGCCTTGTCAAAATCCTAACAAATCTTCACATATCCTTGGCCAATCTCGATAGGAACTTCTTAATAATGTTCATGTGGAAGAGGGTTAAACTGTGGTTTATAACACTCAGCAAGCCCTGACCAGCGGCAATAATGTTCAATGAATTGAGAACTATCAATACGAGCATGTGCGCACACTACTAGCAAATGGGAACATGGGAGGCCAAATGATTGCAACTTGTTGCAAGTACATGTTCGTTCCTTTAAATTCACATACTATATCTTTCGTCCTTTGTACATGTGACGTTGACTAGTGAGAACCTCGAACCTCTCATTAGCACGGTCAAAAAATATGATCTCATGTGAACTAGCCCTGGCTACCCAAGTTTTCATCTTCTCAACAGCATAAGCAGTAAGCACTTCACCTCGTAGTAAGGCATATCTAGCTTCACTTTTCCACTTTTTAAACCAATTCACATCAACCAAACTCGTAACTGGTAACATGCGAGCTTCCTTTAGTACATTGTTAAAGGATTCTACAACTTTTGTTATCATCCAACCATATCGGTATCCACCATCGAATGCTAGAGTCCATTTTTCATTTTCAATATTATCAAAGAAGTGCACACACCGACTGTTTTCTTCATTTCATCCATGCAGAGTTCAAACTTTCTTTGTTGATATTGCATTCTCACTCTAAATACTAAAATTTTAAGAGTCTTGTTATTGTATTTGTCATTAAAGTTACTCGCAACATGCCTCAAACAATATCGATGATGGCCTAATGGTTCTGACCACCCAAGTTGTTGATTATGTGTTGCAACTTTTATACCAGCATGTCGGTCAGATATTAACACAAGTCTCTTCCTCTACGTAACGTACGCCTAAAGCAATACAAAAACCATGACCAACTATTTATGGTTTTCTCATCAACTATAGCATAAGCAATTGGAAAAATATATCCGCTTGAATCAACTGACGTGGCAATCAACAACTTATGCTTATACTTGCCATATAAAAATATGCATCAATTTAAATGACTGGTCTACAATATTTGAATCCTTCTATAGTATCAGCAAAAGACTAAAACACATATTCCAATATCACATTACCTGGTTCACCGATGTTATGTGTTTTTCATTGAACTACAGTATCAGGATTCGAGTTTACAAGCATATTCAACCATATTGGTAGTTGCTGGTAAGATTGAGCACAATCACCAAACACTTTAACAATTGCTTTTCGTTTAGCTTCCCATACATTTCTATAATACACATTGTATCCAATTTTATTTTTCACCATTTGATGAAGTGCTGCAACAAATGTAGTTGGATCCCATTTCACGACACCCTGTAACTCTCGTGCTATCAATGTTGAGTCCAAATGTGAATGGTCTTGTGATAATTTTGGATAGACACATGTGTGAGATCTGGTGTATTAAGTTATTTCAAACATATTATGTGATTTTTTATGACACGCATGAACTTTCCATTAACAATCTTCATTAAACTTCTTGTATGTTATAACCCAAAGGTTTGTCAATAATTCTACCAAACTAAAATGTTGATGTCTAAGTATCCAGTATCTTTTTAAAGCATACTTAAGGTCTACCTTACATTCAAAACGTAAACCTTTATATAATCCATTTGTTTCATTCCATATCCCATTACGTTGGATGAGTATCTGATCTAGCTTTGCATTTACGGCATCCCAATCTAACTGAGCAAGGAATGGTTACGACGATTCATGCTGGAGTATTTCAGCTGAGGGGTTCACAACATCATCCTCTTCAACTTGGTCATCATCTTCATCAATAACTTTACAAGCATTTATCTCCTCAAACTCTGCCAAGAAGAAGTTACGTGGAGGGCTAGATGGATTCACATGAACGTCATGAGCATCTGCATCTTCATGTGACAAATAACTACTACTAGGTATATTTTCTTGCACTGTAGGATACATGTCATTGTCATGGAATGGAGAAGAAATTGTTGCACTATCGTGTACCTCAACTTCACACATATTGTCATTATACAAGTTTATGCTAAGACCTCCTACATCTCTAACATTTTTGGTTAAATATAACTCAATTGTATTTGACGGAGGAATTTGAATCACAATAGTAAACATCACATGAGCACCATTATCATTCCGTATAAGAAATTCCACATAGTTGAATGACTCAGCACCAAGAGTAAGTGGATAACGATAAACTATAGCCAAGTTTCAATGTAGACGGTCAATTGACAAGGCTTCACATAAAATATTATATAGCTCGTTAAAAATAATCTTATTATGATTTACAATTCCCCTCATTGAAGGTTGATTATAAGAAGCTCCATTTGCACCGATTACGATATTACCATTCATGTAACATAAAACTACCATAGACATTTCCCCCATTTGTCAACCTACTAAGCAATACACAACAATTTTAGAATTAGATCTAGAAATTCTACAAATTCAAAGTTAATAACTACAATTTCATAATATATCAACCCATTCATAAATAAAATTTTACAAATTAAGAGTTTAAATATCACATAATTGAGAAAATGCATCTAAAATTTGAGAACCCAAAACACATGAAAATCTAGGGTTTCAGAGAGATTAAGGAGAGATATTACAAAATTGATGAAATATATCCATACAACATGTATAAAAAATGAACAATTTCAAAATTTGAGGAACAAATTTAAAAGATCAAAGGAGTTAGAAATATACCAAGGGTTTGAGGAGTTCTTGCTAGTGATCTGAGAGATTGAAATTTTTTGTGTGAATGAGAGTGAGATAAGAGTGAGAGGGTGTAATGCCGGCGAAATGGTGGTAAACTCCGGCCACAATCGACGGCGAACGGTGACGGGGAAGGGTGTTCGCGGGCTGATGAGCTGTTTTGTTCGCGGGCTGAGAGGGCTGAGGCTGAGGAAGAACTGCTTCTGCTTTCTGTACCATGATTTTTAAAGGTAGCGTAAAAGACGTCTTCTACTATTAATGAAGACGTCGTTTATAAATACGCCTTCTACTTTTATGAAGACGTGTTTACAAAAAACGCCTTCTACGTGCCCTCATATTTGTGGTCACACTACTACAAAAGTATCTTTTACAAAGACGTCTTCGTCTTAAATGTACCATTACACCTTACTTTTGAAATTAGTTTAAAAAATATTGTATTTTAATTATTATTTTTCTAAAAGTACTTTAGAATACTCAAAAATCCAAAAGTATGTACATTACTTAATTTTTACATTATTGGCTATTGCCCTGAAAATATCATAATTAACCCATTAGCAAGTTTTAAATTGTCACTGTTTGTCTAAATATATAGTCATAGTGGAGTTGGTCTCTATGTGTGATCTATAGGTTTGTTTATAGAAAAACATATACTATTTTCAATGGTATTGCCTGTATTATATTTTTATAGTGTTTTGAAGCATTACAACGTCATTCATAAGTCATGCTCATTGAGACATATGATGCTGATTTGATATAAATTAATTGATTTCAAACTTAACGCAACGTAAATACAATTATTTAGTCCGAAAACAACAAAATTTAGCTTTATTGAGCTGATCTAATTTGCCAAACTATTTAATATATTTCCAAATAATATGGTAGTGAAAGAATAAGAAAGATACGTACCCGCACAGATCTTAATTTGCTAAATTATTTACTTAATTACCACAATTATTAGTAAATTAATGAAGTCCGTGACAACAATTCTAGGTTGTCGCACAGCTCCTTGCCGTGCCATCTAGGTTTCACAATATTTCCAATCTAATTAGTTAGCATGTTTAATTTTTTTTGTATGAATTATGATTTTATGGGTGATTTGATGGAAAATTCTTTGAGCTTGCCACTAGCAATATTAAAAACAATTGCAATGCTATTTTCTTAATATACATTTATAATATTAGATCAACTAGAATATTTTGTTTTCGAAAGGGATTAGATGGAGAATTAAAGACGATTCTTCTGTTCGGGTTTTTCACGATTCGTGACTCCCCAAACCCTCCACTCTTCACCCCATTCCCCGATCAGATTCAAACATGGACTTAAGGGTGGCTAATCTTATAGTCAATGGCAGTTGGAACCGTGATGCTCTGAAACAAAACCTCCTCCGATGATGTGGACTTTGCTTTCTCTATCCCTTTGAGTCATCACACAAGGAATGATTCTTGATTATGGCATTATGACAACAAAGGCTTTTGTTCAGTCAAAAGTGCCTACAATCTAGCCCTTAGCCTCAAAGCTCCTCGGGTGATCCGTTCTCAGATTGGTGGAAAAATAACTTTGGAATATGAAAATTCCTAGCAGGGTCAAGATCTTAATGTGGAAAGCCACTCTCGACTTTATCCCTATGGGTTTCAACCTCTCTAGGAGCAATATTGGTTCGGATCCTCGTTGCTCCTTTTGCGGTAAGGTTGACTCTACTGCCCACATCCTTTTTTTCTGTCCATTGGTGTCTGACGTCTGGTTCGAGGAAAATTTCTTTCCACCCCTCCCCAAGTACTGCCAACGGGGCTCCATGAAGGACCTTATTTCAGTTTCTCTGCTTGATTTACCTCTGGACTATCTTACTCGGGTAACTCTCTTTTGTTGGGGTATTTGGCATTTCCAAAACTACGTTAAGCACAACAAGGTGTTTGCTGGTGGTTTTGAAATTATCTTGCTTAATTCTCGGTGCAAGCTCTTTACTTGATCATCCCCTTTCCCGGAATTCGTCTGCACCTTCTCTGTGGTGTAGGCCTGATTTGGGTTGCCTCAAGCTGAATGTCGATGGAGTCGTGGGATCGTTCAGGGGCTGTGGTACGGGAGGCCTAATCAGGAACAACTCAGGTTCGGTTATTGGTGCCTTCGCGGTCCCGTTAGCTGGCTCTTTCTCCCCTCTTTTGGCCGAGGCTTTGGCTCTTAGGGGGTCTCCTATTCTCTGTCTCGAAGGGGCTGGCCATTTCAGTTGTGGAATCTGATTCTACTTCCCTTATCCATTACCTTTGCGACAGTGTCACCCTCCTTTCAGAGTTGGAATGTATCCTAGAGAACTGCTACTCTTTGCTTCGTGAGCTTGCCTTCCCCATTGCAAAAAGATCCCTAGATCGACAAATGAGGCGACCTACCGTCTTGCTAGATTTAGTCTCTCTATTTCTGATTCTGTTCATTGGTGGAATGCCACCCCCGATATCATCTCTGATGTAATACTCTCTGAGCTTTAGTTTTTCCAAGCTTTGCTTGTTTTAAATAAATAATAATATGTTGTTTTCGAATAAAAAACTTCTCAATTCTTTCTCAGGCATACAATTGTACTTCCCCTTAGCTTAGTCCCAGTGACTTAGACGTTGAATTTATAGCCTTTTCTCTTTATTCTGAGTTTGAATATTCTTAAATGCCCATAAATTCTTTGTCTTCTTAAGTAAAACTAGCTGCTATCCTGATTCATATAAAAAAATAGAACAAACATCTCTTGTAATTTGATTAAATTACACAAACTCTCTCTCTATATTTAATAATTTCACAAACCTTTCATTACTTCACATTCTATAATAATTAGATCTCATTTTTAACAGAGGGGTATTTTTCGGTTTTCAATTAAAACTTAATATAATAGGATGGAAAATTAATAGAGGGGAGGTTTGTGTAATTATTGAATATAGAGAGGGTGTCTGTGTAATTTAATCAAATCACATGGAGGTCTGTATAATTTATCTAAAAAATAATTGCACCAAATAAACAAGTTTTGAAAGTTGAGTTAAGGGATAGCAGGTTTCAAATTTATAGGTAAACAAGAGATTTTTGGACGCCACGTCATCAACCAGTTGATGATTTTCGGTTGACGATTTTACTTTTTATGTTGACAGATTCCATCATCTGATTTGTGGAGCCATTAAGGGGCCATTTCACTTAATGAATTGTCATTATTTTAAGAAATTTTAGTTTTAACTATCCTTAATATATATTCTCTTTAATTTAAATTAAATTAAAATTAATTATTAGATCTGATTACCCTTTTTAGTGAGTTCGGTTATGAAATTATATTTTTCATAACCGAATAATTGCCATCCATATTTTCAGTAAATTTTTAGGAGATATTTGCTTGGTTTTTTTAGTTCTTTACATCATTCATGGTAATATTACTTCATTTTATTTGTTCATTCTATATCAATATATCATCTATATATCATTGATTTACCCGTGAATCATTTATATACCACTGATTTACCATTGAATAACTTATTTGTAGCCTTTAGATGTTTGGTTGATGGATAGTTGATGTGAATGAGTTGATTATTGTTAATGGCGGATTACTTCTGTCAGTAATTTTTTAGGAAATCGCTGATAGATGATGGGAGCTTTTTATTACGGAATTGGTGGTTGCCTTGAATTTATTGAAGATGATAGAAGAAATAAGTTGTACTATTTTTCTATTGACTGAGGTTTTTGTTAGTTTGTGAGTTATTGATGGCGTCAATGGAATATTCTCCTCTACCATGTAGAACGAATAAGGACTACACGAAATACAAGGTAATTTTACAAGGACTACACGATGGCTTCGATGGAGGTTTCGTCGAGAGTATTGACCAATTTTTGAGAGGTTTTCTTGGTTTATGATTGATTGACAAGTGATTTCAGTGAATATTTATCATAGTTAAAGTAGTTTCCATAACTATACTTTAAATTTTTTTATTTTCCATTTTTTTGGTCGGTTTGATTGGTGGAATTCAAACATAATTGTATTTCAATTAATGTAGTAGATTTGATTGTTAACGCAGGTGGGATTTTGGCATTTTAAATTTTTTCGTTATTAATGATAATTGCAATTAGATTTTTTTTTTCATTTTAAATCTTTTGGTAATTAAGTCAACTGCAATTAAATCATGAATAAGTTATAACTGCCATAATAAATACATGTATATTAATTATTTACATATAATTTACTATGATATATTAACTGAGATTTTATAGTTTTTGTTTTTTTTTGTTTTTGGTGATTGTTTCCACACAAATTGTTAATTTTTTATTTACTTTTCCAATATTTTGGTGATTTTTGATTGGGTGAATTTAAAATTGAAATATCTTATTAATTAATGTGTTTTAGGAAAGTTATTATTGAACCCTTATTTATAGGATTTATCAATTAAGTCTATCATATTTAAATGAATGATTTCCTTATTTGTATGGTTTCATAACATTGATAACTATTATTTTCTTATTTGTAAGGTTGATCAATTAAGTCTATCTTATTTAAATAATTTATTTATCTAAAAATATAAGGGGTGTTATTTTTTAGATGGACATATGTGTTTAAAATTATTAACTATTTAAGAAACTTGTCGTGTTTACGTGTAGATCTGAAAAATCTACTATTTCTCAACACCTCTTAATATTGTTTAATATGCAAAATTTTCTTAAAAAATTATGAGCGCACAGATAAGTCTCTTGAGATTAGTGGGATGCACGCCCATGGTTACAATAAAAATCTCAACGTGATAGCCAAATATGTGAATTGTAGAAAGGATGTAGGGCGATTTCCAATTTTTCATTTTATCCTTGGACGAGTGATAAATAATAATAGAAGAAATACAAAGGAAGGAGACAAAATAGCAAATAGTGCAAGGATATATTTGCAAGATGACGGGTATTTTATGGACTATAAAGGAGCCATTGGTCCATTAGGCAATTGCGTAGACGACGGAGAAACAGTTAGTCACAGCTTCCCTTGCTTCTGCTCTCCCTTCTCTCGCTGTTTCAGAGCAGGAACCGGGCATTAAACTCAGTCCCACATTCCACGCCACCGCTAGAATCACCGCAATCTCTGCCGCTAACAACCCCTGCATCAGTCACTCTCCATCTAGTTCTTTCTCCCGCTTCCTCAAATTCAGCTTCTAATTCGAAGGTACAGTAGAGTTACGACTTTAAATCACAAATATTCTATGGTTCTGCAAAATTATTGATTATCCATTTTTGCACGGTTAACTTTATATAGATTTTTTTAAAGGGCTTTTACTGCTTTTCAAAGATTTTTCGAATTCTCTGTTTTTGAAAAGCTGTAGAACTATTGAGACTGTGAAATCTTCTTTACTGTTCAACTTTTAGTGACCTGAAAGTCATTTTTCGGGGGAGGGGTAGATTCTGGTTGGTGAGAAATTGATTAATTTAGAGAGATTTTTTTTATTTCTCTTGAAAATGCTCATTTCTTTTTTTTTTTCTGGAATTTATTAGACTTTGTTTTGTGTTTAGGTTTCGCCTAAGGTTATTCAGTTGCGGAGAAGTCTATGTGTAGTGCTTAATCTCTCTTTTATTGGATAAACATTTCCTAAAGCTATTGTTATATCGTTTTGACCCGTGAGACAAATCGATCAACTTCAATCTCCTTTTTTTTCTTTTTTATGCAGTGGCCAGTTAAATATTCGTATACTATAAGGAATATTTTTTTTTTATTTAATTGTTTGAGATCAATATTTTAATACATCAAATATCATAATGATTATAGATTTCTTGTGATTGACGGATCCTTTGATTGATCTCTTTTTTAAGCTAATGACATGGAATTTTTTATTTTTTAATTATGGGTCTCTCTCTCTCAGTTGAGGGTATAGCTTCTTATTCTTATGGGTACCGCTTTGATTGTTCTAGTATGTGATGGATGACCTGTTTTGGCGTGGCACTGATGTATAACTCTGAAAAATATCCTTATTCAATTTCCCAAGCATTTGTTGGTCTTATAAAATCTTTCTATTTAAGGATAGCACATAATTATTTGTTTAATTGGAATGTAAATAAGTTCTTGAATTTTCCATGTACAAATTTTCGTTTGTTCTTTCAACTCATTTATTATTGAATTTTTGGTCCCTGTAATTATATTATCTTCCTTATACGATCAAGGCTAATGATTTTGTTTCTATTACTGATTTATGTATAATGTATTGGGTTTTTGTAGGTGAATCCTAGGCTCAAATACTAGGCTCAGAAGAAAGTAAATCACATACCATGGCAGAAGAGGACATCTATACAAAAGATGGGACCACGGATATCCATAAAAAGCCTGCTATCAAGAAGAAGACTGGAAATTGGAAGGCATGCCCTTTCATTCTCGGTACGGTTTTAAGGGTTATATCCTTCTATTTTGCTTAGTTTTAATACCTACTTAGATTATGAGTGCTTCCTACTCCTAAGAGTGGCAATGATTTTGCTTATGCAGGAAATGAATGCTGTGAAAGGTTGGCATATTACGGGATGGGTACCAATTTAGTGAACTATCTTCAGTTACGTCTCAACCAGGGCAATGTCACTGCTTCAAATAATGTAACGAACTGGTCCGGTACCTGCTACATCACACCATTGATTGGAGCCTTTCTTGCTGATGCGTATTGGGGAAGATATTGGACAATCGCAATCTTCTCAATTGTCTATGTTTTTGTAAGTTCTCTTAAAATATCCCATTTTTCTTCATGTGCAATGACATTCATCCCCATTAAATGATTCTCAATTCTTTAGAAGTTCGATAGCATTAGAAGAGCTTAACTTTGATTTGCCTCGCCTTGCAGGGGATGACTCTGTTAACACTGTCTGCTTCTGTCACTGGACTGAAACCACAATGTGATGGAAACGGCTGCCATCCTACCACAAGTCAAACTGCTGTCTTCTTTGTAGCACTTTACTTGATAGCTCTAGGCACTGGTGGAATCAAGCCTTGTGTCTCATCTTTTGGAGCAGATCAATTTGATGAAACTGATGAAGATGAGAAGAAAAAGAAGAGCTCATTTTTCAACTGGTTTTACTTTTCTATTAACGTGGGTGCACTTATTGCTTCCTCAGTTCTGGTTTGGATACAAATGAATGTGGGCTGGGGATGGGGTTTTGGAGTCCCGGCAGTTGCAATGCTCTTTGCGGTTGTGTTCTTTTTCTCCGGAAGTTCATTGTACCGTGTTCAGAAACCCGGAGGGAGTCCCCTTACACGGATTGCCCAAGTAATTATAGCATCTATCCGAAAATTTAATGTACAAGTTCCTAATGATAAGTCTCTTCTTTATGAGACTGCAGACGAGGAATCTAAAATTGAAGGAAGTCGAAAGCTTGAGCACACTAACAAATTGCCGTAAGTGCCATCAGATACTTCAGTAGCTCCTTAGATGTTTAAACTTGAAAAACGTATTTCATAATGTTTGGAATAGCGTTATGTGTGCGTTTATTCATTTTCTTGCTAAATTTGCGTTGCATCAATTAGCTGCTTTCTGTTTCTAAATCGTAAAATAATCTTTGTTCAGGTTCTTTGACAAGGCAGCTGTTGAGACACAAGATGACCATGTCAAAGGCCAAACAAATCCATGGAAACTCTGCACAGTAACTCAGGTTCAAGAGCTCAAGGCGATTATCCGTTTGTTACCGGTGTGGGCAAGTGGAATTGTATTTGCAACCGTATATAGTCAGATGAACACCATGTTCGTTTTACAGGGAAACACAATGGACCAACACATGGGACCTCACTTCGAAATCCCATCAGCGTCACTCTCTCTATTCGATACTCTCAGTGTTCTGTTCTGGGCTCCGGTATACGACCAAATAATCGTCCCGTTTGCAAGGAAGTTCACTGGAAACGAGCGTGGCTTTACGCAACTACAACGAATGGGAATCGGGCTTGTCATTTCAATATTCGCCATGGTTACTGCTGGTTTATTGGAGGTTATCCGTCTTAACTTTGTCAAGAGGCATGGTTATTACGAAGTGAAGCAGATTCCCATGTCAATATTCTGGCAAGTACCGCAGTATTTTCTAGTAGGATGTGCAGAAGTTTTCACTTTCATCGGGCAGTTGGAGTTCTTCTATGACCAGGCACCCGATGCGATGAGAAGCATGTGCTCGGCTCTATCGCTAACTACTGTTGCATTGGGTAATTACTTGAGCACTCTGCTCGTTACGATCGTTAGTCATGTGACGACAAAGAACGGGAACCTTGGGTGGATTCCAGACAATTTGAACAGAGGACATCTTGACTATTTCTTCTGGCTATTGGCTATTCTCAGCGTTCTCAACTTCTTTGTCTATCTCTTCGTAGCTAACTGGTATACGTACAAGAAGACGACAGGACGTTTCCGCTGAATCAATACAAGGTGAATTGTTTATTTGGGTTTCCAACTGTAATTTGCTTCAGTTTAAAGATTTGATCATTTTGGGTTATATTGGGTATGAAGTACCTGTATATATTACTCGGAACTCAATTGTTTTCAGATTTGTGGTTAATTCATAAGATGGTTTACATTGTTGGTCATTCACCTTTTATGATCTTTTTTTATGCCATGAGTTATTAACTATATAGATGCTTATTATAAAAAAAAAACTATAGATGCTTAATCTATAATTTTGTCGTTGTAGAATATTATATGTCATACTAAATAGTGACATTAGCTCTACAATGTCCAAAAAACATTTTCTAGAGGTCAAATGAGTGAAATCTATTTCTAGCTACACTCATTCATGATTGAAATTCGTTTCAATAATTCAATAATTCAAATCGTTTCATAAACGAAAGCAAACAAAAAGGATAACAAAACGAACATAAAGTTATGCGATACCGTGAGGATGTCACATACCATAGAATTTGTTTGTTAATTATGTGATCATTTTTTATGTGAAATGATTTAATGGTAAAAATGACATGTTGCAATGTAAGCAATATTTGTAAACAATAGATATCAGACAAGAGATGCAAACAAATAAAATAAATTTGCACGTGAAGATAGAAATGAGACTTATTCTCGAGACACTTCTTCATTTTATGTTAAAACATTCAATTTGATAGTACTCTCTTCTTTTACAAATTTTTGAGAAATTTGTAGCGACCAAGCTGATGGAAAAATACTTTCTTTAAAGTGTTGTTTAGTTCAAACGAATGAATGTTTAATTCAGTAATGAAAGGAAATGATATATAGCTCTTAGTAAAACGTGGTAAAACGATGTTCTCAAAGAGCTAAACGTTGTCTACTTTCCATAGCACAAAAGTGAAATTGTTTTCTCTAAGAGCATAATTTCCCATCACCCCTCCGACATACAAAAGCTCCTGATACAACAACGAGCTTTTCCATCATAGCGAGGCAGCTTGGTGACTGCAACAAATGTCTAAAAAAGATTGAAAAAGAAGAGACTGAAATGGGTTTGAAAGAAGAAGAATAAGGTAGGTGAATGAAGAGGCCATAATCGAAACCCAAGGTGGAGACAAGAGTAGAGGCATCTTTGACAAAAACACTTCACTCTTTCCTTTTAACAAATACAATTGTTTTAGCCCCTCTTCACGTTGAGGCTTATGGGAGAGTAACATGCTTCTTTTTTTCATTGGGTTATGAGCCTTTTTCTTCTCTTTCTTTCTTTATATCCTCCATGACGAAGAGGCTTCTTGGGATGTTTCCTTTTGTTTACCTTTTGACTTTGGAGGCAAATTTTTTGTTGATCCCATTTAACTTTCCTACAAATCAGATGAGAAAAGAAGAAAGCATCAGTCTTAGTTTCAAACTTGGTGAGCGAAAATGTTGAATTGCTTTGACCCCATCATTGCTGAGCTTAGTTCCTATTTTGGCTATGTATTTTAAGGTAATTAATGTTTAAACAACTTTTCATTAGGAAACAAGGAGAAGATTGATATGAAGAAGAAGAATTTAAACAGTGCAATATTTACAAGTTTCAACATGCCTGTGTGGATATGTATCCATATATCCTTTTGCTATAACTTGGAGCAAAGTATTATCATCTCCTTCCTTGTTCATGATAAAAAGCAAAGCTCCAGAAAGTTGCTTTCTCCTGATAGAATAAGATTGAAACATCAGTATTAGCATTTTAGTTGACTGTGTTTAGCAAATGACCCTGACATTTTAGTTAAAGATTTGAACTTTTACTATTAAATTCCGCGGAAAATGATCTTCTCTACAAACAAAAAAGACTAAACTACTGATATGAAGACAAGATGAGTTTACCCCGTGGTTAAGAACCTACATCCACACCTATTCTCCGTAGACAAAGAGAAATTGTATGTTTTTACTCAGATGAACAGAGTAAACACAACCCAGATGCCTAATTCTCTATTTGCAGTGATTCTTCATGGTTACATTCAATCTGATACCAACTCCATTAGCATATAAACTTAAAAGATTTTTCAGACAGTAAGTTTATGTGGGACTAAGGCTTGTTGAAATAGAGATACACACTTTACTCTCTCTTTGCCATTAATCTCTAAGAGGAGGGAGCCCACACTTTCACTGTCTGTCACTGCAAGAATACATAACATGCTAAAGGATTCGGGCACTGCAGAACTTTTAAGAGAAAACATAAAATAAATTTCTAAATAGATTAACTAATAGAAAGCTCCAAATTTGGATGCTGAGACAATCCAATCCTATAATGTCCAAAACAATACCAATATTCCAATTGTCTTAACCTTTTGTGGGTAAGTAAGATTAAATCATATTCCAGCCAAAGAAGAAACACTGAAATTCTTGTTATTGTTGAGTAAATTAAGATTAAGAAGCATGCTGATTACTACTCACATTAAAGGAAAAATTAAGGGTGTCCTCTTATCCATCCAATTCCAACCAACCAACCAAGAAAAAAGAAAAAAAATTACATAACTGCCCAAAAAAATGACAACAGTTTTTCAAGCCAAGGAACTTGGATTCTTTACGGAATTTCTTTCTTTTCAGTACAATCGGAGTACGCTTCTGGCAACGGAGTGAGCTTGATGAGTCTTGCCTTTGCCTGACATACTTCTCCAGCTGCTTCTCATTGGCGTCAAGTAGAAGCGTAGCAATCCATTGTCAATGTTGTTTGGTGAATATCTTGCACTTCTATTTCTCTCCAACACATATTCCTCTCTCTTCTTTCTTCCATTTCCATTGTTTTCACCATTATTATTGCTCTTTCTCACCCCCACCATTTGTGCACTCCTCCAACTCACGCTGCTATTACTTCTCATCATTTTCGGATTGAAACCTCCTCCTCTGCTTTCCCCGTTTCTCTCACCTCTCAGTTCTTGCCACGATTCCGAGAAAGACCTCGTCACCCCATTTGGTCTACTGTATCGATCTTCTTCGCCTTCTTTATTCCCGCCCCGCTTGTATATAAATCCCCAGATGTTCCAGCCTTTGCCCCAACGTCTGGAGCTGGACTTTTTTGAATTCTTCCCATTCCCCACGGTAGATGCTGTGTCCCTGAAAGCCATTTCGAATGTCTCAGAGCAGTCATCTCGCAATGAATTGGAGTTGGAATCTCTCAGATCTTTATCTGGGACTGCCAGTTTCGGTCCGGGGAAGAAATCGGCCGTAGTAGGCGAGACCTTTGCGTTTGAAACCGACTTCATCTCGTCGATCTCTGCAACTACCGCTGCTGCAGTCTTTCTAATGGAGCTCGACCTATCAAGGCTCTTCCGACGCCGGGATGATGAGTCAGAGTAGTAATCACGGGTCTGGGTTGATCCGCCAGGGACCTTTTCATCCTCATTGATGGAATTCATGGGCTCCTCGACGGGGATTTGGGCGTCCGATCGTGAAACATGGACGGGGGCATCTTCGACGACAGAAAGCATGGTGGGCATTCTGGGGAATGTTCTGCTAATCAGATAACCGTCCCAAGAAGCTCGAGGCTCGTCGAACGAGTATCGAGGATCGTCAAAGGACATGCGACCTGCGTCGAGCGAAAACCTCGGATCGGTGTCGCAGGACCGTCGGCCGAACCCATAATCAGCAATTTCCGACTGGGTTTCTCTAAAGTGACGTCCAATCGGCTTCTCCACAGGCAATGTGGCAGACCCACCGCCATTACTACGCTTCTTCACCTTCTGCTTCTGCCTCCACTTCTGCCATTTCTTGCTGAAAACTGAAGCGGCTGACCAGAAGCTACCAGCGAAGTCCCTTCCGGACGGTTTCTTTGTTTGGGAATCAAGATCGATGTGATCCTTCATTGTCTTCATCTCCTCCTCTAATATCAGCCCCGATTCCGGTTCCAGTTCTTCTTCTTCCTCCTCCTCCACGATTTCCTCTACTCGGTCTTCAATTATATTTTCCACATTGGAATCCTCACAAGCCCTAATTTCTTCTTCCTCCACGTGCTCCTCTTCCTCCTCTTTGGACTCAAAAACGAGACCTCTAACACTCGAAGAAGACCCTAAGTTTCTGGTTTCTACCTCAATCTCAGCACCCCCACGACCCCCATTAATAACCCCAGAAGCTTCCTGCTTATAAGGGTTCCGCTCATTGTCCTGGCTAAAGAGGGACCAGAGCGTGCTCCGCCCCCGAACGTCGCAGGATCTCCTCTGCGGCTCAAACACCCCCGAGAACCCCTCGTTTTTTGAGGCCGAAAACGACTTACTCCGACGTAGCTCGGGGAAAAACGATGTGGGTCTAGAGCGAACCGACGAAGTGGGACCACCGCCGGAGGAGGCAGGTTTGAAAATAGCTTTAAGGGCAGCGGCAGCAGTGGAGGAAGTGGTGGGGGGTTTGCGAGCAGAGGAGGTGGAGGAAGAAGATGAGGGATCGAGTACGGAGAGGCGCTCGAAGAGGCATGAGGGGCAGAAACCGGTGAAATGCTCCTCCGGGTGGCGTTCACAGGAGGTGGAGGGACCGTGGGGGAGTGGCGGTGGCAGTGATTGTGCTTCGGTTGTGGGATTCATAACCGATACCTATGGTATGTAATCACCACTCTGCCAATGCTCATGTTACGGAAGCTTAGTGATTGAGTGTAAGAGTGGAGAGAGAGTAAAGCAAAAGCGTTTAGAGAGAGAGAGAGAGAGAGAGAGAAAGTCTGGAATTGGAACTGTTTCGGTTCCAACGGACAGTAAGAAAAAATGAGAGAGAAGTATCGCCAAGAAGAGCTTAATGAATTTAGGATACCCCACACCTGATTTTTGTCTCAATTCTTTTTCCCATTCCTTTTGCTTTACTTGACTTTTATTCGATACATACACTGAGTTAAGGACACTTTTAAGAAATGTACTATAATTTGTTATGTTAGAGTGATTTATTAAATTAATTTATAAATGAATAATATATTGATTAAATATTTAAAATTTAATTTTTAATTTAATCGATCTATAATTATTTTTATCTATAAGACACAATTCATATAATGTAAGCTAATAGTACTAAAGAATGATCTTTCTCTTGCATTAATAAAAAAACGTTAGGTGCTTTTAGATAAATACTCTCACATTGCTAAATATGAGGAATGTGATAAGCAAATTTATTAAGAGAGCTCGCAAATATAAGTTGTGTTTGAGTTTTTTGTTCAACTTTTAGCCTCCTTTTCAAGTTATCACATAAATATGTAACATATATGTGGGTTCAACTCATAATTTACTCAATTTCAAAATTTATCATTTGGACAAAAAAATTAATTTACAACAAATATTGTGAATAATTGTTGACTACTTAATTAATTTGTTATTTTCTTTTCTTCAAAAAAGGGGAAAGAGCTGTTCAATTTATTTGAGCTTTTCCTTACACTTTTAAAAGAATATTGGGGGAATGCTTTGGATTTCAAAGATTCCTGTCGAGAAAAAAGCAGAAAATAAGAAAAGTAGACCACGCCCATGGCAATGAGGTTATGAGATTGTTTGTTTGTAGCTGTTGATGTCTCCTTTTTCTTTTTCCTGTTTTGAGGTTCTTTTTCAATCCCCAAACAGCTCCAAGTCGTTATCTGGTTTTCCCATTTGGATCTGTCTTGCCGTAAGCAACAAAGTAATTAATATTTCAACAGTACATGCACTCCCAACAAAGCATTCATATGGTTCTTTTCAAAAACGGTCCATGTCAAACTTGGTTTTAGAGAAATAGACCAAATTGTCGATAACTTATTACTTGAAGTCTTTTTAAGTCCAAGTAGCTAAGATCCTATGTTTTGGTTCAATGATCGTTGCTTGAAATATACACGAATAAGAGATTTTGCTACATAAACTGGCTTTTCTGCATTATAGTCTCTACTGATCTGTTGTATTTCATCAGAGAGAGAGAGAGAGGGGAGAGAGAGAGAGAGACAGAGAGACAGAGAGAGATTACCACACGTGTGGCTGAAGCCTCAAACATGGAAGCTGTTATTATGAAACAGTCAGTAGTAGATATATAGCTAGCTTCTTGTATTGTCTATGATAGATGTTTAATTACATAACATAATTTCAATCGAAAAGTGTTCGCCTACATTTTCTTCCTCTTTTTACTATAGTGATCTATTGCCTATGTTCATTAGAAGTCAATGAATATAAGTGGATAAAGTTTGGCATGATAGTTAAATTTTTACATCCACATGTCATCAGATCGTGGACTCGATAATCACGTAAAATTATAATTTGATTAGAAATAAATATCACAAATACGAGGAGTGCTATTGTATAATAATATAGTGTTATTGCCATCGTGTCACGAATGTATATTTGTAGTTCACTTAAATATAGCACAAAAGCTATCCAAATGCTATAGAATTTCCCAATAGAAATAAGTACAATCTAGAGAAGAAAAACTCACATTTTCAACAATTAGGGACTTGAATTTTACGAAGTGAAAAGTGAAAGCTAAGATCTTATCTCTCAGCAAATGATAACTAATCTAAATTACTGCTTCTAAGAACGGATCACCTATTGTTCAATTGATCTGGGTTATTGACTTGGATCTGAACGATGCAAATTAACTGAACTCAAAGATTGAAAGGTTGAGATGTGATTTTTTTTATAGATGATATGAGTCTGAGATCTTTATCAACGGTCTAAACCAGACATAAGCATCTCTTAATCGTTAGAACAAGTCGTTAGAACAAGAGAGGATTATGATTCCTGCTTCTCCATTAGAAATGTCTCAAGCTCGGTTATCCGTTGTGACATATTTATTGGTTCTTCAAGCATACGAATTTTATTTTGTGTAAATAAGTTGTTAGCACAATTACAAGTTTTATTAAATTACTTTTATTTCTTATTATAATTCAGTAATAAAATTAATTCATGATCGCATTAGTAAAAAAAGTTACACATAGAAACTTGTATTAACACGAGTTGTAATGAAACATTTCTCTTATAAAATCTATTAAGCATAGATTTAGTACAATAATGAAAGATTTTGAGTAAATATATGTGTCTGAATTAGTAAATATATGTGTTTGAATTAGTTCTTACTCATTGAGTACTAATTATATAAGATTTGTGAATCGTGATCTCATAGATTTATCTACACATGATAGGATAAATCATTGACTTTAATATCAAATATTTGACTAAAAGAATTGTTTATATCCAAAAAGACTCGAGCCTAAGACTTTCACACTTTTTTATATAAGGTGAGCAAACCTCAAAATACAAGACGTTCACAATTTTTTATATAATGTGACCAATTGCTCATTATTATTATTATTATTATTATTATTATTATTATTATTATTATTATTATTATTATAATATAGTTATAATAGGAAATAAAATAATATTAAACAATTTATTCTAGCATAAGTTGAGATGAATAAAATTATAACAAGAAAATAACGAAGTTCTTGGCAAATAAAGAATAAAGAGTAATTAATGAGGAAATAATGAAGCATTAATTGAAGCATAAGAGGTAGGCTAGTGATCACCACTACCGCTAAGTCACGAGGAAAAACCATCGGCCAACTCTGTCAGCCACTGGGCCACCACACCCCCAGCCCACCGCCCTTTACGGTTGCACCTCACGAGGTCCCATTTAAAACCCCACCTTACTCGTTCCCTCACATGGGCTGTTGACACTATGCTTCTAAGTACTTATTTTTGTAATTTGTTGTACTAGGATATAATGTTTTATTTATATCTTGGAAAGAGATCAAGAATAATTAAAAAAAATTACACGGTGATATGAATAATAGGCGAGGACACCACCTTGGTCTCCTCATTGTTTGAATTCTTTGTTTGTGTTGTCCAGGTCTCTAGCAATGACTGATAAACACGTATACTGTTGAGTAAAACGGTATCAACACAACCATTTCTTTGTTTTAGAACGTTTGGGTTTGGTTTGGTGGGGATTATGGCCATTTTGGATAGACGATTGTGTATTTTTGCATGGAATTAGGCGTAAAGTGTCTTGCTGTCCTCTACCTTTTAAGGCTTTAACTTTACCTTTTTCTTTTAATTAAAGTATATTTTCTTTATTTTGTTTTTTTTTTCAATTCAAAGAAGGCCACAAAAAGGTTAATGGGTGTCTCTGTCTTTGGGGGGTTTGTCTTTCTATGGTTATGTTTGGTTGGTGAACATATAATTGTCCATATCCAATGAGGATTTGTTGCATTCAAGTCTAGTTCATTAAACTTGTGACAAAAATTCTCCCCCCCTTGCTTGTGGGGTTTCAAGCCTAGGCCCTACACTTTACAATTATTAGTCACATATCCATTTTTCAAACTATTTTTTTTGTATATATGGGATGCAAATTTGTTTTTCCTTGTATATATAGATGTTCCAAAATTTTATAGTCCCCACAAAAAAAATTTGGTAAATAATCGTACTCTATACAATTAGACTGTTTTTCTCTCAAATCAATCATTGTTTTATATATATATACATTTGGACTATTATAGTTATGGTAAGTTCATTTATGTCATATCATATTGGGTACATATTACAAGTTAGATTACTCATACTAATTCATTTAGACAGTTGCATAAAACTACGAGGAAGTGAATTGATTAAGTCCGGCAAGTGTGATAAATTGTAGGGTCAAAAACTCTAATATTTTATTTGATTATCTGGTTCTCAATTTATTATTCACAACTTAAGTTATGAGAGGCGATGAGTTAAAGTTATAGAGACAATCAATCTAGCATATACATATATAAACAGTTTAAATATATATATATATAGAAAACCGTATCCAAAAAAATCATATTATCTAGGCTCATTAAACAAAAAGAAGAAAAGAAAGGAGAAATATAAAAATAGATGAAAGAATGAAACAAAATGAAGGAGCGTGCATGTGTATTCACAATCAAACCTGTTAGAAAACAGATTTGTCTGATGATAATTGTTTGAATATGTAATGTAAAGTACATATGTGAATACATAGAGTTGATAGAAAAGCATGCAATTTGCAGACAAAATATTAGGAAGTAAGGAAGAAGATGAAGAGAAAAAACACAATATATGAGGAAGACAGTGATCTTTTTGTTGGGAGTGGTAACCTATTTTTTTAGGTTTTGTTTTCTGTTCTTTTGTGAAGAACTGAAGATTCTTAGTCAGACTATCTAGTGTTCTGTCTCTCCCCCCTCTCCCTCCTTTGCCTTTTTCAGTGTGAATAAGCTTTCTCCCATTTTCTTTTAATTTCTTACTCATTTTCTCATTGGAAAAATTTTAATTAGAGTTAGTCCAACTAATTATAATGAACATGATTGTTAATAACCCGATCAGAATTATTCGTCTAACTAATAATAATGAGATTTTATCTACGTGTGATTAATGGTTAAATCCCCGTAAAACTTTACACTTCCATGTGTGAAAACATAATCTTAATCATCCTAGTACTAAAATTAAGAATCTTTGGATATATGTTTCATTAAATCTCATATTTCTTTTCTTAATTTTTTTAATCAATGATAAACACATGAATTATGAAAAGAATTAGAACGTTTTCACAGCTCTTTTTGGTAGTGAAATAAGAAGTGAAAGATGAACATGCGCACCCATTAGCTAGCTAGATTCCCATAAATTTCTCGGACGCCATTATATATATCACATAATGCTGTCTAATTATAAGCCTATATAGATCATTATTGTCCATAATTACAAAAAACCTATTTTCACTGATAAATATATATATTCTAATCACGTAGTCATATTTCAGTCCCAAATAGCACAATTATTTTAGTTTCTGGCTTTATTTTTCTATGAAATTATATCGATTATATCCAAATTAAATATAATTAAGGTGACTCGAATTCATAATTAAATAAATTAGAGCATGGTTTAACTGGTTTTTAGCTTTAATAAATCAAAGAATAAGAAGAAAAAATAGTTTAAGTCTTTGCCATCATTACAAGAGGAAAATGAAGGCAAAAAGGACAATTTTATCGAGCCCTTTTGCCCCCACAAACACACACAGCACATGTAAATTATAGGCTTTTTCTTTTACTTTTTTTAATTGGTTTTTTAAATAAAAACAATGAATAAAATGATAATCCCCCCTTTAATAAAATCATCCATTTTGGACCCAACATGCCTCTCGAAAAAATTATTTCACATTAGCCACATATGATTAGGTTTAATGCTTTGAGAACATTTCAATCACATCTCTAAATCACAATATTGCTTTTCCTAAAGATATCAAAGGATCAATTAATTTTATTTTAAGTTATATATGATAGATTGATTTTCCCTTTCATGCCGATAATCATGCCACACGGCATCTTTTTAGCCAACATATACTATATGATCAAAGCGATCTCAATGTTTTTAATACGTAAGGAAGTAGTTTTCTAATTTTTCTTACCAATGACGTCTAATCTAAATCGGAGTCACCACCATCTCATTCACAGACGTAGCGGAATCACTTTTTTTATTCTCATCGCCAGGCGCAGTTCTTTTATCACTAACCTGACCAATGACCAAACTGGAGTCTAGAATAATCATTAGAAGCACTTACCTGACATCTATTATTGTCTACTGACGGCCACTTGTCATAAAAAAAAGAGCATGCCGAAGAATTTACCAATTTCACTAATCATCTTTAGTTCAATATATCTATAGTTAAGGTTATATTATGCATCTTCATAGTGCCTAAAATGTCCATGATTAGGCACACTAGAGAGATGTGTCTTATTATCTAATTAATACAACTAATGAATCCTAGTAGCTCCTCTAACAAATATAATTTTTTTATGGTAGCCTTGTGAGAAGCTATATGATTAATATATATAGCAAAGAGAGTGAAGGAATCCCAAGAAGAATGTAGAGTTTGGCATGTTACTAAAGTAAGACAAAGGGCAGAGAAGCATAGAAGAGGTTAATTTGTAGGCATATACTTTCTTAGGGATTTACAAATATTCCTAGCATATCTTTGTTGTGATTAACCCCAAAAATACAAAGGGAATAATAATGAGCTTCCCTATAAATATTATATTTTAGGATGCATGAAAATCATCAGGAAAAAAAAAAGGTTTTTCAGAGGTGAAGGGATGGAAAAGGAAAAGATGGGTTTTTGGCGTTTTCTTTCTTTTCAAATGGTAAAGTTGATAGAGATGGAACCCACCCATCCATCTTGCAGCTGTTTCAATGACTCATAAGTTGAAGCTACTCCTTTTGTTTGTTAAACGTTGAAGTCACTGTGGAAACTCTGCGCATAAGAGCCCAAGAATGAATAATTGGGTTGGGCGAAGAAGACGTACCTAATCTTTTTTAAGGAGATTATGGTCTTACAAAACTGGCCATTGGTTAAGTTAGTCATAGACATATTTTATGTATTGGTTGTGTAATAGATGTATCAAGTTATCGTTGCAAACTGTGGAGATATTATTACAGACTTTGTGCACAAAAATTTAGAGTGTTGATTCAAAATTTTCCAATAACAATTGACTTTTAATCCATTCCAATATAAATGATTAGTCAATCTAAAATAAACATTTCTTCTAGTTTTAATAGTTACATAAAGTTACGTTATTCTTAGTAACTTAATATGAAGTGTCAAAAAACGCCATTTCATAATTGATATCCCGCTATTTTGTTATCAAACCATTTTACCTACCATGAGAAAAAAATAATAATGTCATGGATTGATTCTCATAGACTTATGTTATAGTCAACATATAAGTCTTTGAGAAATTTTTGAGTTTAAGACTTGCTCTCGGGCTTAAGATATGAAATTTTCAAATGAATTTTGCACTTGTATCTTAGGGAAGAAAGTTATTATCGGTTTGAATTCGTCTTTAACTTCCATCCATAGCGTTGTTTCTTCGAGTTTGAAGATGAATCCCTCTTAAATAGCTCCTGTTGATGGAATGATTAAGGTGATCTGCAATGCTTCTTTCTCTCATTTGTCGAAGAGGGATGCTATTTAGATTGTGTGTAGAGGGTCAATGAGAAGTATGGTTTTTTGGGGTAGGTTTTCAGGTCAATTCTCTTAACTCAGTCCATCATGGTGAGTTGCTTGCTAATATTCATGGATTCAATTGACTTCTCTCCTCAAAGTGGGCAGGAGGTTCTATTGAATATGATTCAGAGATTGTTATAGATTGTGTTTTATTTATAACATATATAAAACTGACAAAATTGGATAAACATTTTTAGACTATTTTGTCCTTATGATTTTCTTACTAATCCTTAATTGTCCTTTTAATGACATTGTAGCGTGAATTTAATTAGCTATTTATCTATATATTTTATATATATCTATCCAATTTTATTTTTAAAAAAAATCTACTGCACTAAATTTATTAATTAAAATATACAAAGAGATAAAATATTTATTTTGACAAATCAATCTAACTATTATTCTTCTATTTAAAAAAAGAAAAAAAATACATTTGGTATAGTTACCTACTAAAATACAATGGATATGAATATTTGTTTTGTATTTATTATAAGATATTTATTGTACTTAATTATTCATGTCCATACATTTCTGTTGGTTAGTTGTATCAATGTATGACTATACGTATCTACATAATTGATAAAGATAATCTAGATTTAAAAGCTAATTTAACATCTAAGAATTTAAATCACACTACTTACACATTAAGACATATTTTTTTTTGTAAGATTATAAATATCACTACAAAACATAATAAAGATAATGGTTGAATCATATATGAGCGGTCACGTACAGTTGTACGACTGTGATTGTTCAGCTTGTCATCTTAACATCCGTTTTTCAATACTGAGAAACAACATTTATTCTTTTTCTTAAGACAACGCTTCTTATCCAGAAGAATAACAGTTTATCCGATTACAATCATTTTCATGAATTTACTCTTACACATTGAACCACTACAATTCATAAATAAATATTATTATTTTTTGAGTGAAATTCTAACATATTTAAGTAATATACATAACCAGAACTTATCATCATCAACATTTCTCTTATTTATAATTTAATTCAAAACTTCATCACAAAAGGGCACATAATTTTTTTTGGAACTAAAAGGGCACATAATTAAACTATACTAACTTCTTATAAAATCAAAAAATTTACATTTGTTCTATCTACATTTATTTTCTTTCATAATTTTGACTTTGATTAAGACAAAACTCAATGATAGTTGGTGCTCAAATAGTTAGCTAAATCATGATTTCTGACAATTGATGAGAAAATGTCAGGTAGTGAGTTACTGATAGAATTTCAAATAATATTGAAATGAAACGTTGTGTAATGATAAATTTTTAGAGGTTATATTATTTTGTTTACAAATTTACATATATAAGATATTAGAGTATAAAAAATCAAATAATCTTTGTGTAAGTCTTGATTTATTGGTTGCTAAATATTAGTAACATTTATTATTTAAATATATTTGATATGATATTATACGTATTTAATCATTTTAAGCTCAAACGTGTTCGTATTATTTCACACGTGCAAAGCACATGATTATGACTAGTCTAATAAATGTCCAGATTGGAGATTGCAGAACCTTGTGTTAGATATACATTTCAAGATTAATCAATCTTTAAGTATTTCTTTTATTTGAGTTAATAGAAATTTTGTAGCTCAATTGTTGATGTTACCGCAAGATATTACCTAGATCAGGATAGAGTTAGACCCTGTTTGGCACAGCTTATAAACTGCACCTTATGACTTATAACTTAAATAAGTAAATAGTTTATTTTTAAGTGGGTGTTTGGCACAACTTATTGAATTAAGCTAGTAAATTATTTAAGCTAAAAAACTCATAAGCTTTAAGCTAAACTAATATAGCTTTTTAACCTAAAACTTTTAATTTTTTGACCTCCAAAATTACACCTATCTTTTTTAAAAAGTACACAAACGTACATCTCTTCTTCAAGACAGATCTATGAAATGAGAAGGAAATCATGCTACTTTAAACTAGAGTGGTAGCGTCGATGCAATTATCGATTCTTTCAGCGATGCTTTTCACGAGGTCAGGAGTTTAGGTCGGGGCCACAAGTCGGGATGGCTGGGGAGTCGGGTTGTAGGTACTTATTGGCCTTTTGAGCTTTGCAGACTTAAACATTGAATTCAAATATCACTGGAGGTGTGAGAAGCTGAAGGTAGTGAACCCATGCTTTATTGATGACCTTCTTCTATTCTGTATGGGGTCTAAAAAGTCAGTACAGTTTATCAAAGAGACTTTGGAAAATTTTTAGTGTATTTCTAGGCTACAATCAAACATTTAGAAGAGTCAGATCTTTATGTCAGGGGTGCGAGAGGAAGACATAGTAGATATCATTTCAATTATGGGTTTCCCTGAGGGCCAACTGCCCATGAGGTGCTTAGGGATGCCTTTGATCATAATTAAACTCTACAAAGCTGACTATGACACTTTGGTGGATAGAATCACTAAAAGAATTAGGTCTTGAGACTCACAAATACATGTCATATGCATGTAAACTACAGTTAATTAAGTCAGTCTTACTGGCCATGTTTCAATTTTGGGCTGGTTTGTTCATACTGCCAAAGAAAGTGGTCAAAAGGGTGAAAGACATTCTAAGAAATTACTTATAGAATGGGGATAAAACCAAGCATACGGGGGCTAAGGTGGCATGGTTAATGTTTGATGTGACAAGGCTCAAGGGGGATTGGGGTTTAGGGATTTGATTTTGTCCAATGAAGTGGCAGTTGCAAAACACTTGTGGTTCTTGATCTTGATATCTAAGCATTCTATGTAGAAGAATTGGTGTCAAGTGTACTTGATCAAGAAGAGCTCAATTTTCATAGTACATATTCCTTCTAAACCATCCTGGGTTTGGAGGAAACTACTGAAGCTAAGGAGTAACTTTTTTCCCTTCTATAAGGTAAATATTGGTGGTGGTAGGGATGTAAAGTTGCTAACTGAACCTTGGCACACTTTGGGTGCCTTGCTGCCTAGATATGGACAGAGACTTCTCGTTAGGACTGGTTGGAACTAGGACACTAGGGTTAGTAAAGTACTTTAGAATGATCAATGGTTTTGGCCGGCCACAAACTCTGCTGAGCTTATTGAAATCAGGGGTACTCCTCTCCCACCTCATAAATTTGGTTCTCTAGATACTTGGACATGGACTGCAAGCCCTAATGATTGATTCTCATCTAGCCATACATATCAAGCTTTGGTGCAGCCTAAGGACAATGTTAGATGGGCCAAACTTATTTGGTTAAAGTCCAGTATCCCAATGTGCAGTTTTATCTCTTGGTTGACTATTCTCAATAAGTTAGCTATTAGAGATAGAATTGCACATTGGATTCACTCTTCCACTTAGGGAGTCCTTGACTGTGTGTTCTATGTAGGCCATGTTGAGTCTAGCTCCCATTTATTCATAGGATATGATTTTGCTAGATCCATCTAGACTACCTTGATGGACAATCGTGACTTGGTATATAGAGCTTTAAATTGAACTCAACTGATCTATTGGCTTTTGGTCTGGAGTAAAGGGGGAACACTAAGAGCATACGTGATCAGAGTTATTTTTTCCTCTTTTGTGTATTATATATGGAAGGAAAAGAACTCTAGAATCTTTTAGGGCAAGACCATGGACAAGACGGTCATCATCAAGCTTGTTTCACATATTGTGAGGGGAAGATTTTTCAATGCTAAGGGATTCAAGGAAGACCTCATTGGCATCAAACTAGGAAACAAATAGAGCTTGAGTCTCAGGGTTTTTAGTAAAGTTAATGTTTTGGGTGTCTTTAATATTGGCATGGTATTGTAAGACTTGGCCTAAGAGCATAAGGCATAAAAGCATATTTTCGCATCTTTGTTTACTTTGGTTCGACCTAATATAATTTTGGCTAATTGTAAGCTTTAGGCTAATTTATAAAGTCCTAATGTAACTTAATATGTTGTAAGCATTAGGGCTAACTTATAAAGCCCCCGTGCATCTTGGTTTTTCTTTTTGGAGCATATGTCCTGGGTATTTTTGGGGTTGACCTTTGGTTTGTCTTTGGCACCAATTGTCAAGGGTAAACATTGGATATTGTCTTTTGGTTTATTTGGCTTACTTTATCTTACGTGTACATTTAGAATTGGCATCTTGGCCCATAGATATTTTTTCTTTGTTCATAGTGTATGCCCATTGTATTTGTGTAAGTATCTTCTCGGTTTATATAATTTTCATTTACAAAAAAAATCTATTTAATGAATTTAGAAAAAAATAATTAATAAATAATTTTAAGTTATTTTTAATTGATAACTTTGAATGAATTGTAACAAGTTATTTAAGAAATTATATAGAGAAAACTCAACTTTGTACTAAATTATTTCAATATAGAAGAAAAGTAAATTATCTATATAAAACTTAAATAATATAATTTATGATATAATTCAATTTTAAGACACTTTTACAAACTTTATTTATGTTATATTTTATATGTTAGTATACTCAATATGTTACATAAATATAGTACCCAAAATTTACAAAAAAAATTGCAATACAAATGAAAAGTTAAACTCAAGCTAAAAATAAAACACGCAATAGATTATTTAATTCTAATAAAGTCACTTTTTCTTTTAATTTTGAGAGTATATTTCTACTATATATTAATTTTTTCTAAGAATACACATGTGATATTCTACAACTTGATTGAATAATAATATATCAACAAATAGCAACAATATAATATTTTTTATCTTACTCACATAAATTCAAAACAAATATGATGTTAAATACATTTTTTTTTAACTGACATAAATACATCATGAAAATAAGTAATAATCATAATTAAAAATATGATAGATTCATTTACACGTACAACACACGTTTGTATTGACTAATAGTTAGAAATTTATATGAACTACATATATTTCTTATATAAATTCATAAACTTTTTCTTTCTAGAGGTTGTGAATTACATGGCTTTCTTAAATGTTGTTTTTACGTATTCTTCTCTATTTAACTATTTTTAATATTTCTTTTTTAAAAATAAGAAATATAAGATTGTCCAAGTTAGATTTATATGCTTCTATATGAAGTAAAGAACAAGATTATTCATAAAAAGGAAATTAACATACAAAATATACGGATAATTGCTTATAAAATAATAATACCTCAATACAATAACTTATTATTTCATTAATTCAATGGAAATTTGACGTTCTACAAGAAAATAAATTTCCAAATAGCAACGAGTTTGGCACTAGGGAAAATGAATGGGCTGAGTTTGATATTCGCGAGTCAAAGTTTGGGCTGATGTCACCATTGCTAATGTTGACCCATTCTGCTAGTGCGTAATTTTGTTGGGCTCTCTATCACACTCACACATCGACTTTCAAGGGAACAATATCGTTTCGGAGTTGGCAGCTGGACAGTCTTCGCCACCAACAAAATAACTGATTTGCAAGAGCAATTTTTGTGATTTGGCCACGGCATTGGTCAGAAGCCTTCACATGTCAATCTACAAAAGTTTTATCCACGATTCTAAATAGAGTATTTTTAGGCTCGACTGTGATTAGAATCCATTATTTATAGATTATTTATAGATTGATATTACGAGATATATTTTTTTTGTTTTTTATACTCTTCAATTATTTATATTTATTTAAAAACGAAGGATGGATTAGTTTATTAAATTAAACTTAATAAGAGTAAATTACTCTTTTAAAATCTTAGGTATATTATATTGGCTATTCATTTAGAAAATTTAAGGACTTAAACCAACTTTTGTATCAGTTTTATTAAAGTGAAAAAATTTGTAATAATGACCAGTTTTGTTCAAATCCCTAATTTAGGGTTAGTTAGCTTCAATAGTGTCTATTAAAGACATCAATTCCTTCTTCCTCCTCCCGATTCCCACTCTCTTCGTCACCCAAAGCATCTTGATGATATTCTTAATTTTGCAAAAAACTCTTTCAAAATCATCAATCAACCCGAAACCCACTTCCTATTTTCAAGATTCGCACATCCATTCTCTCTCAATTTTCTGGTATTTTCCAGTAAAATTTACAAACACGGGTGGACGTGATGGATCGGACATTATTGATATGTTTTGACACGGTAATCGAGTCGAAATAATAACGTACGATTATATATAGTGGTGTTTAAAATCAAACCGAACTGATCGAATCAAACCGAAAATGACCGATTCGGTCGGCTCTTTTTATGTGTTCGATTCGGTTCGGTTTTATTGTCGAACCGAAGTTTCGATTCGTTTCAAAATTTCGGTGGTTCTCGAAGCCGAACCGAACTGAAACTTTAAATTAATATTATTTTTATTTTTTATATATATACATATAAAACTGAACTGGAAAAAAATTTTGATTATATATTATTTTCAATAATATCATTTAAAAATTATTTTTAATTAATAATATCGAACTGAACCGAAACTCATGGTTCGGTTCTTTTAGCATTCACGGTTCAGTCGGTTTGGTTTTATTGTCGAACCAAAGTTTTGGTTCGGTTCAGATTTTCGCCAAATATCAACCAAACCGAACCATGAACACCCCTAATTACATGATTATGTGGTTAATTAGTAGTTAAATCATTAGATGGGTTGTTTGGGGAAGTTAATTAGTTTCAACTAATTGATGATTGATTGATGTAATCGGACGATTTTGATATTTTGTGGATCTTTTGTTTAGCCTGCTATATAATGCAGTTGTTTGGTTCGTTGAATGGATAATGAATGAAGTATTTTCTAAGTAAAACTTGTGCGTCTTTTAACACCGTGAGTTAAGAACAGTGTCGCATAATACCGTGAGTTAGGAATTTGATCCTCGATCCATCGAGTTTCATCAATTGGTATCAGAGCAAGCGCTGCGTCATGACGAACTTCAAACGGCTCGACTCGTTTGAAGGGGCGGTAGATGAGATTCGCGAGAGTCTTCGTACGCTCATTGAATTATCAACATCGAATCAAGAATCAATTCGACAACTTGTTAGCCCAATTCAGGATAATGTTATAAAAAAGAAAGGAAAGAAATGACATGACACGTCGGGTCGAAGAGTTCTTCTTCTGATGCCCAATCAGTTTCTTCGGCAAGAATGTCAAGAATCCAACGAGTGAGATGTCTTCAGACAAAAGTAGCAACACGTCGAGCAATGGTCATTCTAAGAAGTCCAAGAAGCGAATGTCGCGATTCAAAATGGATTTTCTGAAATTTTCCTACACGGATCCGATGTTATGGTTAGACCAGGCGTGACAATATTTTTCGATCCAAGACATAAAGCAAAGGGGGGCTCAAAACCTTTTCTTTAATTATGATGAAAAAATTATTGTTGGCCATCAATGTCAAGCGACTCAAGCGATGTTGATCGATGCGATGGATGAGGATGAAAAGACTGACCAAGAAGATGAAAAGAATGATGAAGAAAGTGATTTAATTGAGCCAGAGCCTGAAATTTCACTGCATGCTATAGTTGGGGGCGGGGGACACCGAACCATGCGAATGGAAGCGAAAATAAATAATCAGACTGTTAGCGTTCTTGTGGATAATATCAAGCCATAATTTTATTAACGAGCAAGTTGCGGGAAAGTTGCAGTTGGTACTCACGCCTATAACGCCATTCACAGTAAATGTGGTTTACGGAGATCGTATGTGGTGTCGGAACTGGTTTGATGGGGTTAAAATAATTATTCAGAATTACGAGTTTGTTGCTTCACTCTATTCTCTTCCTATTACCGGATTGGATGTTGTTCTGTGGGTTCAATGGTTAGCGGATCTTGGACCGATTATTTCTGATTACAAGCACATGACTATGGAATTTGCTTTAGGAGGCCAGCGGTATCGTTTAACGGCAAGTATGGTTCACTTTCCATCCGTTGTCGGAATAACTGCATTATTACTTGAGTAGCGGGCCGACGCTGAGTTGTTCGCTATATCGGGAGTGGGAGTTCCTTCGAAACAAATTCAAGAAGAATGGCTAAAGGAGGTGGGCAGCCTACTTCAAGAATTCAAGAAAGTTATGAAGTTGAAGATCCATCTACTGAACAACGAATTTATTTCTTTCTTACGTTTAACCGATTATTACCAAAAACTTGTTTGTCATTGCGGGCTCATTGCTCGCTCACTTACTCAATTGTTAAATAAAGGGATTTTATTCTGGATCGAGGTGGCGGAATTTGCCTAGAAGACACGACTTGGGAGCCTATTCTGGTTCTACGTCAACGTTTTCCAGATTTGAACCTTGAGAACAAGGTTCATTTTCGGCGGGGAGTAATGATGGATCGGACAATATTGATATATTTTGACGCGATAATCGAGTCAAGATAGTAACGTACGATTACATGACTATGTGGTTAATTAGTAGTTAAATCATTAGTTGGGTTGTTTGGGGAAGTTAATTAGTCTCAGCTTATTGATGATTAATTGATGTAATCAGACGATTTTTATGTATTGTGGATCTTTTTTTTAGCCTGCTATACAATGTAATACTTTGGTTCGTTAAAGGGTTAATGAATGAAGTATTTTTTAAGAAATTTTTTGCGTCTCTTAACACAGTTAGTTAAGAACAGTGTCTCCTAGCACCATTAGTTAGGAATTCGATCATCGATCCATCGAGTTTCATCAGGGGAATGGGGCTTAGGGAGATGGGGGAGATAGCGAGGATGATGGTCTTCTCCCTCAACTATTTCTCAATCCCCGCCACCACCAAAGAGAGTGGAAGAAAGAAAGACCCATTGTCATTGACCTTCTCTCTCAAATCTCCTCTCTCAAGCACGCCGAACATGCTCTATCCACTGTCGATCCGGTATCTCCTCTCTTCAATCCTTAGTCTGCCGCATTCGATTCGAGCTCTCCAAACCTCGAAATGCTATTTCAACCAAGACCCTTCAACTCTCCAACCTTCATCGCACCACTGAATTTCATGATATATAATTATCATAGATGATATTTAAAAATATACGATACTATATTAATGGTATCTCAAAATATACGATGATATATTAAAATATATTATGATATATACAAATATATCATAGTATACTAATACATATAATTTTTACAGTTTTATAAAAACAATTACATTCAAGAAAGACGATCATTCTTACAAATATAATTTTATTTGTCATTCTCATATTTAATTTTTAAAAATGGACTACTTTCTTAAATCAACCTATTAATTTTAGGCTAATCGGCTGCAATTCAATGAACTCTGTCACACATCCTTCATGAGATGTCAACCATCTACCATCTATCTACTAATGAAAAAGATTCATCTTGTCCCTTCGCTTAATTGGGCTTCATGTTATTTAGTTTGGGCTTTCATTAGCCAGTATCTTGGTGGTGTTTGGTGGGATCATAACAACAGGTGGCTCCTAAGTTGGTGGTTCGTAATACGTGGCGGCACATACTATTCACCCACAAGTATTTGACCTTCCACTTTATTTTGGATCTCTTTAGCTTATACCTTTAAATATTTGTAGGTGTAGTAAAGCATTCGATCATAATTCTCTCCTATCATAACAAACATTAGAGAATTATGATAAATTTGACTCTTATTTATTTAAAAAAAATATTTTTAAGTGTTGCTCATATGCGAGTTATATTATTTTTGAACGACCTATATCTTGTTGAAAATTTAATGTAATAGGCCAATTAGTGAGATATCACATATATAATAATGATGTTATTATCATAAGTTATCTACGACAAGAGGTGATTAATTTAGTATAAGTAATTGGACAACTCATGTTAGGGAATTGAAAAAGATCTACTGAGTACCATAATGATAAGGTTTAAAGTGTCTTTCACATAGTTATTTTATATATCCACAGTGTTCAAGTATGAGTTGAATGACTTATATATATAGAGAGGTAAAGGTGCTCATACCCTTTTTATTGATTTAGTGGAAACTAATGTGTTATGCAAGCTTAGACGTAGGTTTCACCACCCTCTCTTCGTGCTCATATGGTGCATTGGGTGCTTTAATGGTGCACTTTGAACTCCGAATCCTCTTATCCTGTCCCATTTTATGTGATTGTTGTTTTTTTATCAGTGTGCTCGATGTTTTGTTCGCTCGACAATGTCCGTATAGTGTTGTACTAGTCTTGGTTAAGTGCAATGTCTTGGGAGAAAAGACGTCAATTGTTATCTGTTAGCACATGTATATGGGATAAATCTGTCTTAAGAGAATTTACATTTTGCATGCCGCACTCCTTTTTGTTTGTTTTTCCTTTTTCATGTACTTATGTTTATTATTGGTTCATATATGATATGTACTTATTAAGTTTTTGTCCAACAGATCTAACTAACAGATCACCTCGCGATCAAATGGAAACATGATGTGGTCTGTGTAAAGGATTTTTTTCTCAAACACTCAAAAAAGTAAATTGAAAGAGCGAGAGAGAAAGTACTCAAAAGGCTATTTTTAGGTGATTAGCATTGCCCTCTTGAACTTATAATTAACCTTTATTTATAGATTGTTCATGAGATCTCATTCTCCTAAGAATGAAATATTCACTGTATTATAAGGAGATTCGACCATAATTAAAATATTACAATCAGACCTTGGGGGATTCACAAGCATAATTAATAAATTACCAGAATATTCCACCAGATTTGGGGAATTCAGCTATAACTATTAAGTTAATCATTGATTAAATCTTCTGTATTTCCGCTCATCCTTTCCCGTTCTGCCATGTCGGCGGCCTTCACGGCTTCCTCTGGTTGGTTCCTTTTTATACACGTGTCTCGACGGTTTTACTCATGTTCATTTGCCCTCATTACATTCAATAAAATTTTATTTATTGATGTGTAGTGATGATGAACCTCGATTTTTGCGTGCTTTGATCGGAGATTTGATTAAGTTCTTCTACTTTTGTGTCGTTCATCGAGAACCTACAAACATTGGAAACAACAAAAGATAATAATAAATAAGTAAAAAGATATGCGTGCTTTACCTAAGTTGCTACTTCTTCTCCGTTCTCGTTAACGTCCATTTCGTAAAATGGCTCTTTATCGTTTCTCCATGTCTTTTCACCTTCTCGCTCTCAACTATTTCATGTACCGTACGCCTTATCCCTTTTCCTTTCCTAGCTGTCACTCTGTCATATGTAAGTACAAGTGATGGTTCCATTTTGCCAGTCACGATTCTTTCCAATTCTCATTTTCAAAAAAAAATAAGGTGTGTTTCATTTCCCTTTCAAATCCGTAACCTATTTAAGGACCTTTCTTCCATCATTTCTCCCTTACCTTCGACTTTCGCTGTAAGTTCTTCTTCTTCTTCCCTGCAAAATTTTTCTGCGTATTCTTTCTTTTAAGTCCCTTAAGCATGGAGGACATAATAGGTTCAAACCTCACGTTCCCTTAGTTAGGTCCTGAACCCAGCTTGACCATTTCATTGCTTCCCACAGAGCGCCTTCTCTCTTGATGTTGTTTGTGGTTTAGGCTAGGGTAATCATCCTGGCCTAGAATGTAGACCCCCATTCCGAATTACCCTTAGTTCGATGTATATAGCTTTAGGACTTAAGCTTCTTTTTTCTCCTTTTTTGCAAGAGTTTTTATATACAGTTGGATTGGCTCTATCTCAATTCACTCCTAGCTCCTATAGGATTATGTTATGTTTCGAGGCCTTAAACAGAAGATATGGCTTAGATTTAAGCATTGACGAGCTTTGTGCTTGCTATATCATTAAGTATCGCAACAAGACCTATTACCTTTCCCCCTGTCCCGTCTTAAAAAGAGGAAAATGATAACTGGAATTCCAAAAGGGGCCAAAGGCTGGGAACGGGACGTCATTCAAAATGGAGGGAACTGGGACGGTGATAGTCGCCGGACAATCTCCTAGAAATGGTGAGTTTTCAGTAATTCGATGGAGCTTCGGTTCCCCATTCTTGATTCTTTATCCTTGTTTTCATTTTGTCTAATTTTGACCCCTTTTGTAGATAATAAGAAAAACAACAACCGCATCTTTCTAGGGGGTCCCATGAGAAGATAATAGTTGCTTTCAACATCCCAGGATGGGTATGGGACAATCTTTTTGATCCACGATATGAGATTAATGTAGCTTTCATCCCTGACGCAGCTCAAGTCATCGTTTCTTCCGCTCAGCCGTCTTCTCCCGAGCTTCTGAGAGGTATTCCCATCCCCAACTCTCATTTCATTCTAGCCGTTTTCATTTTAAGTACTTCTATTTCTTCTAGGTCTGAACGGGAACAACTTCTTCAGTGAGCCTAGTTATGTCGAGTCGCATGTGTAGCATTATTGTTGGGGACGTCGAAAAGGAGATGAACGTCCCCTCAAGGCACGAAGCTCCGAGTTCTTCCCGAGCGGCTCCTAGTCCTTCTCCTGCTTTTGTTAAAGTTCCTACTACCCCAACAGAGTCTTCTCCCACCATTCATCATATTCATGCAGTTCCAGGAGTGGGTTCTCAAGATCATTCAGTTTCTCCCCCTCCTCCCCCACACTCAGACCAAGGAAGTTTTCATTTTCACGCCTTTGGTTCTTAATGAGGAAGTGAAGATCTTTCTCAATGGAGGTGGAGGCGTTTCACTGGTGTCCCTCCGATTCTGTCTTTCGTAAACTTCCTCATTGATCCCTGTTCTGCACACACAGTGCTCCAGGGTGTTCAATCTGATGTTGACATGGCGACTCCTCACAACATATTTTTCAAGAACCATTTTTGTTCCCTGAGTCATGGTCTGATGAAGGTATTTCTTTTATTCTTTTCTTTTCTTGCTTTCTTTGTTTATCTTCTATGTTTTCTAATGTTTGATTTCTCTCCCTTTGTATATCTTGTAGGCCATTATTTTTCACAACAGTCTCTAGGGACATTTCTTGGACAATGAGCAGACCACGACTCTATGGAAGAAGAAGGTCGAAGGACGCCACGCAGTCCTTGGTCATTACCAAGCTGAGATTGATCGACTAAAAAAGAGGGAGGCTGACCTCAGAGGACAATGAAAGAGTTCTCTTAGGGTGCGACAATAGTTGCGGCGGAGCTTGCTAAGCTGGAGAACTCACTAAAGGCCACAAAAGGAAGATTTGGAGGAGTTTGAGAGATGCTTCACCATTTCTGGGGAGAACTTGAATATCACTGAGGAGAAGTTGGATGCCGTAGAGTTAGCCCGGGAAGAGGCTGAGCGGAGAGAGAAAGAGAGAGACGGAAGACGTCTTCAAATGTTTTTTACAAGGCTGAGAAGAAAGCCTATCGTGCGGGATAAAAGGATGAGAATGAGAACAATGCTCCCAAAGTCCCTCTCGAAGATGTTTTCAGAATCCCAAGCCGAAATGGATGCTTCTACTGAAGATGTTCCCGCTGCTGAGGATGTCGTTGTTGACTCTATTGTTCTCGTCGATGAAGTCATCCCTGTTGAAGAATCTTAACTTTTACTTTCCTTGCGATTTTCATTTTATGTACTTACACTTTTTTAAGATCATATTGTGATTTCCCCCCTTTAGCAATGAAACGATCTCTTCTTTTAACAATTTCTGTCATTTCTTTTGTTATCCATCCTAATACTTAGTAAAAATTCAAAAAGTAGTTTAACACTTAGAATGTTTTCCTTCAACAACTTCCATTTTTAACCTTCCAAATATTTAAGTAAAAAATTAGTAAATGGTTTAACACTTAAGATTTGTGGCAAATTTAAAAGGTTTTCCGCTTACAGTGCTTTGTTTGTCCGCTTTTCTCTTTATCCGCTCTCAAAGACTTTGACTTTTAGTTTCTTTGGAATGGATATTATTTCTTACCTTACTTATGTTTCCTTTGAGCATGCTTGCTTTGCCATCTTTAACTGTTGACTTTGTTTTCGCGTACTTTATCATTTTGCTTCCTTCATTGTTTGTTTTTCATACTCTTTTATTTATTTTTCACATTTTAGAGAGAGAGTTTTTCCCGCTCTAAAGGGCTTTGGCTACTAGGCCATCGACCTTTTGATTTCTTTATTTTTAGAGAGAAGGCGTCCCCGCTCTCAAGGCTTAAGGTGTTAAGACCGTCAACATTTAATTTTCACATTTTAGAGAGAGTGGTTTTCCGACTCTCGAGTACTTAGGCTATTAGGCCGTTGTCATTTTCTCCTACTCTTTTTTTCACATTTTAAAGAGAAAGTTTTCCCGCTCTCAAAAGTTTTAGCTACTAGGCCGTTGACCTTTCAGTTTTCACATTTTAGAAAAAAGATTTTTCCTGCTCTCAAGGGCTTTGGCTACTAGATCGCCGACATTTCAGTTTCCACATTAAATTTCAAGAGATGAGGGGGAGATTTTACACAAGTTTTTTACATGGAAAACCCTTGCAGGAAAAAACCACGAGAAAAATTATTTATTATAACAACATTTAATACGTTAAACAAAGTACTTTTAAGATAGATGGTGTTCCATGGTTTCTTCAGTTCTTCTCCTTTTTCAATTGTTAGATGATAGTATCCACTGCCACATACTTCTTTAACAATGTACGGTCCTTCCCAGGATGGACCAAACTTTCCTTCCATTTGAAAGATCTTCTTCAGTACTAGATCTCCCTTCTGAAATACCACTTTCTGATTTTTCTTCAGAAGTAGGCTTTTCTTTTCTGGTTATAATTAGCCTTTCGTACGAGTGTCGCTTCTCTCCTTTCTTCTAATAAGTGAAGATTCTTTTTCATGAGTTCTTCATTTTCCTGCTCAGTCAGTTCTGATCTCATATTGGGGCTTCCAATTTCCACAGGTATTACGCTTCCGTTCTGTAGGCTAGGGCGAATGATGTCTCTCCAGTTACCTCTAGGAGTTGTTCTTATGCCTATAGTACTGCTGGTAGTTCTTCAATCCATTTTCCCTTGGACATTTCCAGGTGTTTCTCATATTATCAAGTATAATTCAGTTTGACCTCTCAGCTTGTCTATTTCCTTGTGGATAGTAGGGTGTTGAAAATTGATTTACAATTTTTAAGTCTTCACAAAAGGTCTTCTCCATTCTCACAGTGATTTGAAGTCTGTAGTTAGAAACTAGAACTCGGGGAATTCCGTATCGGCACATTATGTTTTTCCATAGGAACCCTCTTACTTCTTCCTACGAATCCTGACAAAAGCCTCTACCTCAATCCATTTAGTGAAGTAGTCCGTTGCAATCTACAGGAAGTGTTTCTGAGCAGGTACCATGGGGAGTGGTCCAACAATGTCTAGAGCACATTGCATGAACGGCCAAGGGCTCGCCACAGTATTGAGTTCCCCATGGGCCATTTTAACTACGGGTGAAAATCATTGCTTCTTGTCACATTTCCTTACATACTTTTGGCATCTTGGTGCATTTTTTGTCAGTAGTATCCTTCGTTCAACACTTTGTGAGCTAAAGATCTACCCCTGACATGGCTTTCGCACATTCCTTCATGAATCTCTGCTAACACGTACTGGGGTTCCTTTGCCCTTAGGCGCTACAGACATGGACCTGAAAAAGATTGCTTATACAATGAATTGTTATCAAGCAGTACCTGCGCCTTGCTGCTAGACTTTTTTGCGCAAAATTAGTCGTGTGCGAAGATTCCTTCCTTCAGATAACGGATTATATCATTCTGCCAGCTTTCTCAATTTCCACGCCTATAACCTCTTTTGCCATGATACTTGGTTTTATTAGAAATTCGACCGGTACATTCCGCTTACGTGAGAGTTGTAGCGAAGATCCCATTTTTCACCAGTGCATCCGCATGTCCATTTTTCACTCTTGAGACCAGATGGATTTTGTAACTCTTCAATTGATTCAGTAATTCTTTTCCCCGTTGCAAATAATTGATCATCCTTTCATCATTTGCCGTGAATTCTCCCGTTACATGTTTGTTGGAATCCACGGCAATGCACGACAGAATGCATGGTGATACTTTAAAAGAAATTATAAACGATAAATGATCGCATCGTTGCAGATCCCAAAGATGAAAACTTTTTAATTGAAAAATATTTTTTTAATCGAATCCATTATATATTTATATATTAAATCAAAAGCATACATGGATATAAAATATATATCTTGTAGTCCAATCAAGCGTCATTGCAATACAACAATTCTGCTATCGCACAAATGATAAACCAAGAGATCCACACCGCGATCTTCCAAGTCAATCCTCAAACACACTAGGGCGTGTGTGGACACATAGAATATATCAAAATATATTTTTGTCTCCAGAGATTTTCAAGAAGGATCAATTTGTGAGACAAAACTCTTATAGAAAAGTAATTAAAAGTTATTCACAGCGCTTTATGATTAACTTTTAATCTTAGAGGGTTTTATCCCTGATTACAACTGTGTTATTAGTACACTAAAGTCAATAGAATAATATTAATATATTTTTTACATAATAGCATATCATATTTTTTAGTGATTTACAGAAAATAATAAATTAATTACAAATGTGCAATTGAAGTGAGACTCATTATAATTTTACAACACAACAGTGTCACACGGCATTGCGGTGTGCCATGACGAGTCACAGTGCCTCACGAAACTGTAATTTCACGACAACACTGTAGTGTCGCGTGACACTACAGTAGTCTATGTCAACCTCTTATTCAAAATCAATGATTGATATATGACAGTCCAACATGCCACGTGATATTTCTGTAAATATATTATTTATTTTAATCAGATAAATATCTAGATATTAGTTAATTCAAAAATTAATGTATCTGATCATCCTTATCAATTAGGTTATATGTTAGTTCAAACAACAAATTTAGTTGGTTCAAATTTTAAATTATTATCTCATAATAATTAAACATTATCTAATTTCATAAATTATATATTTTGTCTCACTTATCCATTAACACGAAATTAATTGCTATTATTATTTTTGACAATTTTTAAAAATTACATTAAATAAGTAAATTATTTATTTATTAATTACTTAATCATACATAATTATCTCATAATTGTATATTTCCTTTGGCAATATAATTCCTTTTGCAAGTCAATCAATTTCTCATGTCCTGAAATATTCACTCCTCACACTATAAAGTACAGAGGTAACTTGGGAACCATAGACTCATAATCATAAGCTCTAATAAATAAGATTATTAATTAAACTCTTTAATTAAATAATTTTATTTATTAATTTCATTATTACTCCACTATAGATATGAAATTGCATTCTTAGTGATTACAGAATGTATTTACAGAGTATTCTCGTGTAGTCCATTGATATAATCATTTCATATAGTTCTGCCCTCCAATTATTGGTTCGTAAATTAGAGCTAATCAAAATTATTATTTTACCATTCTAATTACCTCTTGATCCTTAAGTACCATTAATTTACTAGTGAATGACTAATTTATAATCGTATTATAAATTTGAACTTAATAACCATTCATTTTCAGAATTAACACTTAAATGAACCAATATATGATCTGTTAAGAAAGTTTGGATTCCAAATTTTGTAAGATCATGTTCTTAGTCATCCATATCACTAAATCTCCAAAATAAAAGTTACTAACATGTTTTACAAACAAACATTAAAGAGTGAATCAAAAGATCTAGTAGACATACATATGTGTTTATGACTACTTAGAATTCAGACTGATCAATATATGATCTTCAGATTGTATGTATTTATGATAAACGGCAAGTTAATAAATATATAAATCTACATCGATTTTGTCATATATAATATTATTATATAAAGTACATTCATTAATATGTTTATCCGCATCAATGATCCCGATCTAGATTACATGCAATCATAATACTTAGTGAATCTCACTAGCAATTATTCATTAAAGATTTCATACTTTAATATGTTGTTGACAATTTTATTCATTATTTATGACATTAATCATTTCGTGCTTATACAAGATCATAGTCTCATTAATGAATATAGAATTTTTATATATTTACATAAATAATTGAACAATAATTTAAAAGAATAATTATAAAAAAATGTAATTTCATTAATTTCATATTAAAAATGTCTAAACACATACTTTGAGGGCACTACGTCCAACACTGTTTCACAACTACCATTGAATCAGATAATATTTTTACTCTAGTTACCTCCAGATACCGTAGTAAGAAGGTTCTCGCTATCAAAGCTTTGTATTCTACCTTGTTATTCGAGGCATTGAATCCAAATGAAATGAAGTGCTTTAGTGTTTCACCAAACAGGGTATGTAACACAACTCCCACTCTGGATTCTTTGTTGTTTAAGACTCCATCAACGTACAACTCTCATGTTCCGCTCCCAATTGCATGTGATCCGCTATCAGTTTCTTTCATGTTGTCAACAGTGAAATCCACTATGAAGTCGGCTAAAATTTACCATTTAATCGATGTTCTCGGCTCGTAATGGATTTTGTACTGGCTTAGCTCTATTGCCCACTTCGTCATTCTTCTGCTGACCTCGGGCGAATGTAAGAGGCTTCTAATTGGTGAATCTGTCAGCACATTTATACTGTGTGCTTGAAAATAGGGCCTTAGTTTCCTTGCAGCCACCACAATGGCTAGTATTAGCTTCTCCATTCTTTTGTAACGAGTTTCAGCTACCACCAAGTTTTGCTTATGAAATATACATGCTTTTGTTTTCTTTCCTCTTTTCTAGTCAGAACAGCGATGACAGCTGTCTGCGATATGACCACATACAAACACAATGGCTCTCCAGGTTTTTATTTTGACAACAATTATGGAGTTGTCAAATATTCGTTGATCTTATTAAGAGCTTCTTCACATTTTTTTCCATCCGTCTGTGGAGTTCTTCCTTAGTTTTGCAAAGAACGGCTTGCACTTGTTTATTGATCTTGAAATAAATTTGTTTATAGCTGCTAATCTTCTTTGTTAGACCTTGTATTTCTTTATAGTTTTGAGAGGATCGCATTTCCATTACGACTTTCACCTGGTCTAGGTTGACTTCAATTCCCCGTTATGTGACTAAGAGACCTCAGAATTTTCCCGCTGCCACTCTGAAGGTGCGTTTTTCTAGATTCAATTTCATGGAGCTTTTCCTCAGGATTGAGAAAGTCTCATATAGGTCTTTGATGTGATCTTCCCGTTTACAGCTCCTTACTAGCACATCATCCACACAGACCTCCATGGTTTTCTTGATATGTTCTCGAAAGATTTTGTTCACCAACCTCTAGTAAGTAGCACCTCTATTTTTTAAACTGAAAAACATTACTTTGTAACACAAAATATCATGTTTAGTTATGAACGATCTATTTTATTGATCAGGTTATAACATTTTCACTTAGTTGTATCCTAAGAAGGCATCCATGAAGCTTATGAGCTCGTGTCCCAAGACGACATCCACCATCTAGTCTATTCTCGGTGGCAGATATTCGTCTATGGGGCAAGATTTATCAAATCTGTAAAGCCTACGCATATTAACCATTTCTCGTTCTTCCTTTTTACCATGACAATGTTTGCAAGCCACTCCGGGTAATGTACCTCCCTGATGAAGACCGCTTTCAATAACTTGTTGACTTATTCTTAAATGACCATATTCCGTTCTGGCGTGAAACTCCTCTTTCGTTGCTTTACTGGCCTGATAATAGGATCAATAATAAACTTATGACATATTATATTTCCAGGTGTACCTTGCATTTCCTGGGTTGTCGTTGCAAAGATCTCTTTGTTTCCCCGTAGAAATTCCGTCAACTGTTCTTTTTCTGCTTGCTCGGGGTGGGCTCCAATGTTGGTTGTCTTATATGTCTCTTCATCTAAGCACATGGGTTTAGTTTCTTCCTCTGCTTCGTATCTCAGGCCTACCTGCACATCCTCATGTGATTGTTATTATTTATTTGCAACTGTTAGCTCATCCACCTTCTTTTCCATTATCTTCTTTCTTGCTAACTCCAGTGCGACTATGGCACATATTTGAGTAGCAGTTGGATCTCCCCTTATGGTCTCAATCCTGTCAGGAGACGAGTATGTCAACACTTGGTAATAGGTTGATGGTACAACTTTCATATTGTGAAGCCAGGTTGTCCTCATAATGGCATTATAGGGAGATGACATGTCTAACACCACAAACTCTGTGAGGTAGTTGAACGGCTTCGCACTAACTGAGAAAGTAATGATCCCTTATGAGCGGCTCATGGTTCTGTTGAAGCCTATCAGTGGTTGTGATGGACCTTGCAGCTGTTGTTCCCCCATAGATATTTTCTTAAGTGTTGACCGGTGTATAATATTGACAGCACTCTCGTCGTCAATCAGCACCCTCCTTAGCAAACAGTTTCCAACTTGTATTGAGATGACTAGGGCGTCGTTATGGCGTATGTCATGCTCCAAATCCAGGTCATCAAATATGAGTGTGAGGTTAGCGATGTCGTTCGAGGAACTTCCCCTTTCCCAGTTCTCTTCCAGCAACGATTTCTCAAAATATACTTTCCCTTCATTTCTTGTAGTTCTCTCTTGTTCAGTCAACGCGATGATAGTGTCAACTATTAAGTGGTTGTTTCCGGTTATCTCATTTTTTCCCATTACAGGCCTCTTTTTCACTTTCCCGTTTTGACTCTTCTTTCTTCACAAACTGATGAAGGTATCTTTCTTTCACCCGCTTTTCGATGTAGTCCTTCAGTTGATAAAAATCCTTCGTGTAATGCCCCATTGCTCCTATGATATGAGCATTACTTATCTTTGTCCTTGTAGTACGCTTCCTTCGTGAGTGGGGATGGTCTCTTCAACCACGACTTATCATTTATTATGTCTAGAACTTGATTTATTGATACCGTCAACGATGTGTAGACTTTATCTCTAAGATGGATGTTGACAGCATATCTCCTCTAGCTATCAAATCTGTTTCACTTACTATCTTCCCGTCCACTGTCCTTTCCCTCTCTCTGATTCTGTTTTCTTTCAGTTTTGGAATTCCATTCCTCTTTTTTTACTTATCATTCCGTCGTTCCATCAGCTTTAATAGACTTTTCTTTTCTTCTTCCAACGTGATGTAAGTTTGCGTCCGCTGAAAGTTTTCTACCATAGTCAAAGGTTTGACCTTCGATAAATCTTCAAAGAGTGGGGATTTCGGGTCCATCCCCCATCTAAAAGATAGCCTAGCAACTCTATCATCACAGTTCTCCACCTTGGTCATCTCCTCTTTAAACCTGTGGGTTTAATCACGTAGAGTTTCTCCTTTTTTAGTAGAGATTGTAAGTAGATACTCTGAACCTTCCATCACCGCTCGATATTAGAGTACTGCTCCAAAAAGACAGTAGACATGACATCAAATTTAGTAATCGAATGAACGAGAAGGGAATGATAACATTTAAGTGCAGCTTCATCCAGGTTCGTTGGAAATATTAGGCACATCAATGCATCATCATGTTGGTACAACGCCATAACTTGCTTAAATCGTCTAGGATGGTCCACCGGGTCAGACTTCCCTTTATAGCACTTGAACTTAGGCGCCACGAACTTTTTTGGTATAGGGGCGGTCAGGATTTCCAGGCTCAACAGGGTTCTGGTGAGTGACTCAAGGTCTGCTTTTCCCGCATTCTCCAGATTCCTCAGCTCCGTCATCTTTCTTTCCAGCATCTCTTCCATTGCCGCTTCTGTTACAACTTTTGGTGGACGAATTTCTCCTGTTACCTTCTTTTCGCGGATTTGGGACTCAACTTCCACATCTTCATTTTGCATATTCTTATTGTTTTCGTTGTCCTCGTGTCTAGTTTCATGCCCACCTCCTTCTGGATGATTTTCCCATTCCTCATGGTCAGTATGTTGACTGACTTCTGCACGTGCATGTGCGAAGTGCCGCTGCAGCGTAATGATTTGTTCTTGCATTGCTTGCCATGCATTATGTAGCGTTTCAGCATTTTGTTGCTCCATCTCTTACATTCTGTTCAGGATAACCTAAAGCATATTAGCTTGGGGAGCGGGTTGATTGACATGATCATCCTCATTCCCATTTCCTTCATTGAGGGTAATGTTTGATCTGGTTCGAGGCATTGTTTGGTTTTCAGAGGGTTTTTTTAGGTTTTCACTCACTCTTAATGAAAGCACCAAAATGTAAAAGATTTTTTTCTCGCACACTCAAAGAAGTAAATTGAGAGGGGGGGAGTACTCAAAGAAGATTGTTTTAGGTGATTAGTATCGCCCCCTTGAACTTACAATTAGCTTTTATTTATAGGGTTTTCATAAGATCTTGTTACATCTCTTAAAATGAAAAATATTCCCCTAAGAATGAAATATTCATTGTATTCCAGGAAGACTCGACCATGATTAAAGGATTACAATCATATTTTGTGGGATTCACAAGCATAATTAATAAATTACCAGAATATTCCCCTAGATTTGGGAAATTCAGTTATAACTGTTAAGTTGACCCTTGATTAAATCTTCTATCTTTCCGCTCATCCTTTCCCGTCCTACCATGTCAGTTGCTTTCGCGGCTTCCTCTGGTTGGTTCCTTTTTATACATGTATCTGACCATTTTACTCATGTTCAGTCTATTGACTATTCACTCGCGATAATATTTTATATTATTAATTTCAACGACTTACACTAACTCATACAATAAAACTTCAAATGACCTAATGCACATACTCATTAGAACTAATCGAGATGCTCGTAAATTAGGTCGTGTAAAGATAGATCTAGAAAAACCTTTCACCGGTATATGTATGTGAACTTTATAATTTAAATCGGAGTAATATAATAATAATATAAAACTAATAATCGGATTGATTATTCAAATTATTTCATCACGCAGCCTCCCCGTGTGTGCTGAACTCTAAACAATGACCTGTCGTTTCTTGAATGACAGAATTTGAAGGACACCAACCCCCTAAGGACCTTCCTTTCCTTACCAACCCCCAACCCTTTTCTTCTTTTATTTTGTTTACGCTTTCTTTCAATTCCACCCCTCCTTTTATACCTCTGGTTTGGTCCTCCACACCGTTCAAAGTTTTTATTTTATTTTAATTTTTATTTATACGATCACGCTGATCATTGTAAACTGTTCATTCAAAAGGGATATACCTTTAACATTTTCTCCATTAATGTCCATTTATTTCATGGATTTCTGACATTGCTCTCTTCCTCCCTCTCCATTTTTTTTCACATATAGCTTCTCTAATGGCGGCTGTAACTCCTGCTAAATCTATACTGCGTTCGCCTTCTTCAAACCCCTCTTGTTTCTTGGGCTCAAAATCAAATTTGATAAAATCAAGAAGGACCCATTTAGGATTTGAGTCGAGAATCCCCACCAAATCGTCTAGATGGGAGGGTCTGTCTATAGGCTCTGAGAAAAACAGAGGAGGAATAGTGTTTTTGGAGGGGAAGAAGCAGAGCCAATGGAAAGTGAGGTGTACGGCGGAGGGAATAGAGAAAGGATTGCTGTTTGGGAGGAGAGAAAAAGGAGGAGATGAGGGAAAAGCTACGGTCGCAGAGAGGTTTAAGGTGGTGGGATTAACAGCGTGCGTTATGTGCCTGTGTAATGCTGATCGGGTCGTCATGTCGGTTGCCATTGTTCCTCTTGCTGCCAAACATGGTTGGTCCAGCTCATTTCTAGGCATCGTTCAGGTACATAGCTCTTTCTTCTCTCTTCTCCATTTGACTATTTTATTTCTGCTTTTATTGGCTCTGAATTTTCATCCTCAATGTCAGATAGAAAACTCATTTGCCTTGAACAGTCTGTTAATCTTTCTCCTATGGAATGAAACGCCCGGCCTGCCGCTACCTCAGCTGATGTTTACAGTAAAAACCCTAGAGTAAAAAACTGGGCCCATCAGATTCCAACATATATATATTATGGTAAATTACACCGATCTCATACAGTAAAAACCCTATAGTTTGCTTAATTACACGAAAATCTCATTTAATTTAAAGTTCTGCACTAATACCCCTTCTAGTTTTATTTTACTTGTCAAATAAATCCAAATGAATATTTTCTTCAAAATATTGTCACAAATTGCAAGTTTTTTTGTGTGTAAGAAATTCATATTGATAGGTCTTAGTATTAATTATTTTCTCAATTTTATTTTACATACATACTATAACTTATTTAAATAGATACTCGGCAAAAGTATAGACTTGTTCGTAGAGAAAATAAAAATAGATGCTCGCATTCACTGTTATATGAAATTTCAAATTGACAAGTCTCTTAATATTCTCTCTACCATATACAAATTTACCATATCAAATATTAAAAAGATGAGTTATAGAAAATTAAGAGACATATTGGTTTAAATGAATAATTAACACTTCAAATTCCTTTTACCTTTTTATTTGAAGGAATAAAACTCAACAACAAATCAATGATAAGAAAACTAGCTAACAAGAGTTAATAAGCATCGGTTAAAAAACATCAAAAGAAATCGCATTAAACTAAATACAACAAGGAACCGAAGTAGAGACTAGATTCGCTTGACGATCAACAATAAAATTATAGGACCTATGAGCATGACAAACTAAGATATTAACTCAAAAAACATTATAATTCTTTCTAGCAACATAAAACCACTAACAGAAAACATCATTTATCTTTAATAATTTGAAATATTAATATTTTACATCAACAAGTTAAAAGGTGATCAACCAATTTTTTGAGTAGTCTCATACTTATTTTCTTGNTATATATATATATATTTGTTGCAATAACACGTGTAACGCATGTACTCTGACTAGTATTACAGAATTCATATGAGAGCAAAGACTTCAAAAGCTTGTATTCTTCTGATGGAACTTCACCTTCAACCCAACCTTTTCTCCTTAAATTCTAGCAATTATTGGTGGGAGTGGGCCATCCATACCCACCAATCTTTTTGAAACTGAAAGGGATGTTCACCAACTACCTGCTACTCTTTCTGTTCCTTTGGAATGAATGAAGGTGTGGACCAGAGAATCCAATCTCTAATTGGGCTTCCAACGTGTATTGACCCAACCTAAGCCCCTCTCTACCGAAATGAGTCTAATAGCCATGCCCACACGCCTATCATACATGTAGAACTCTCTACATAAACCATTTTGAGGAACCGCTTAGATAATTCATAGTCCTAATTCTAGGGTGCTTTTCCTTCTTTTCCCTTTTTCTTGTTTATCTGTTTATTGATGTTGTGAATATGAAGTACTAAAACGTTAAAATTGGTGATCACTGTTGAAGTCATCCTTTCTATGGGGATACATATTCTCATCAGTGATTGGAGGAGCTTTAGTAGACAGATATGGAGGAAAAAGAGTGATGGCATGGGGTGTAGCCTTGTGGTCTTTGGCCACTCTTCTCACTCCTTTGGCTGCCAATCACTCCACTCTCAGTCTCTTGGCTATTCGTGCTTTCTTTGGTCTGGCTGAAGGTGTTGCTCTTCCCTCCATGACGACCCTTTTATCAAGGTACGTAACTAATTCCTTCTTATCTTCTGAAAACATGTGCATATGTATTGTAAAAAAAAATTCAACCAAATCAGTGCGTTTTGGGTAATTTTCAATTTCATTAGGTGGTTTCCGAGCGAGGAACGAGCAAGTGCAGTTGGAATATCCATGGCTGGGTTTCATATTGGCAATGTCATAGGCTTGCTTCTAACACCAGTTATGCTGTCATCAGTTGGAATTACTGGTCCTTTCATTCTCTTTTCCTCTTTTGGGCTTCTCTGGTTGACAACATGGACAAACGGAGTGACAAACGATCCACGCGAGAGTCCTTTTATCCGTAAATCTGAATTGAGGTTAATTAGAGCCGGAAAAACTGATACTCCAACAGCAAATGATGGAAGCTTCCCACCTCTGCGTCTCCTACTTTCAAAATTACCAACATGGGCTATTATTTTTGCTAACATCACTAACAACTGGGTGAGTTTCTGATGATCTTTGCTTTAGTAAACTGCTTTTGAAAGATTGTACTAAGAATCTTGAATGTTCTACTGTACAGGGATACTTTGTTCTTCTATCATGGATGCCAGTTTATTTCAAGACTGTAAGTAAAACCATTTGAGACTTTAGAAGGATAATGCAAGTCTTTACTAAACCCAATTGTTGGTTGGGTGAATACAGGTATTTAATGTGAACTTGAAGCAAGCAGCATGGTTTAGTGCAATTCCATGGGGAACAATGGCAATTTCTGGTTACATTGCGGGTGCAGCTTCAGATTCATTAATCAAAGCTGGATACTCTTTGACACTAGTCCGAAAGATCATGCAGGTAAATCTTAATGAAGCGCTTCTTCATTTTTCATAAGCTGAATTCTAATAAATTTTAAAATTTAGATTTTTGATGAACATTTTACAATCACTAAACTGAAGAAATGTTGGTAAACAAACAGTCTATCGGTTTCATTGGCCCTGGAATATCGTTGCTTTGCTTGAATTACGCCAAGACTCCAGTTATAGCAGCTGTGCTAATGACAGCAGCCTTGAGCTTTAGCTCATTCAGCCAAGCTGGATTTCTCCTCAATATCCAAGTAGGTTTCTCGCCTAAATAAAAAGGAAAATTCATCATGTGCCGAATTGAATCATTTTTCTGAATCTGATTTTCCTTATATTGGTTTATTGGATCAGGATATAGCACCTCAGTACGCCGGATTTCTCCATGGTATGACCACTTATATTTCCTTATCAGAAACATGTTTGTTTTATTAAAGAAAAGTTACAAACTTCTAATCTGCCAATTGTGTTCCTCGCAGGAATCTCAAATTCAGCTGGGACATTAGCCGCAATAATCAGTACAATTGGAACTGGTTATTTTGTAGAAAGGCTGGGATCTTTCCAGGCATTCTTAACAATCACAGCAGTACTCTACTTCATGACAGCCATTTTTTGGAACTTGTTTGCTACTGGGGAAAGAGTCTTTTAGATTGATATTCATATGACATAATAAGCAACTAGCACATTCTTTGATAAATTTTGATTTCTGTTTCAGATTCAGCAGATTTTAGGCCTAATAATTTATTTAATCACGTAGAGTTCATTCATTATTAGCAGGTCAAATCTACTCTATGTACCATGTAAATAATTGTTAGATTCATTTATAGAGAAAATAAGATGAATCCGACTATTTTGTGTTTATCATTTTATTTCATCTTTGTTCTTTTTTTCTCAGTCAAAATTACAAGTTCAACCTGAAGGTGTGGATATGAATGACTTAACTATTGTGATAATTCATCTTCTCGTCATTTTTATGTCTAGTAAACAAATATGAATTCTCTATAGTTGGAAGCCCAATGACAGATGAGAGATTAAATTTGAGCAAATCAGATTTGTCAAGAGAAAAGCAAAAAACATTTACGTAAAAATTAATATTTTAATGTAAAAACAGTTGACGTAATCTAATTTGTAATATTTTAACATAAAAATAATTAATTTTAAACTGATCTGTTTAGTTCTAATCCAATTATAATCTCTATCATTACTGTGCAACAACAGAGACTCCTCATCCGTAGATTAGAACGTATAATTTTGTTGGCTAACTTTGTCAGGTGATTAGTAGGATCATCATTTGAAAGAATGAAAAACACTAATTGTATATGTCGGCCGGCCTTTTTCGGTAGCATGCGTAATGGAACTTAACAAGATTTGATTAGTTTAAATTAACTAATAATATTTTCTGTCATTACACGCCAACCACAAATTAAACTAATAAGAAAAAACAAGTCATTTCATGATAATAATAATAATAATGTTGTTCTTTTATTCGTTTATCTTTAAGGTATGTACCCTTATCATTCCATAATCTTCTGAGTCACACATCTCCGTTCCAAACGATAAGTCGTTGTCTGATACGAACGAGACTGTCAACCTACTTCGATATTTCCATACCTTCAAAGAGAAAGAACTGAGACCAATCTTCAAACTCAACATCCATTTGTCCCAAAATCAAGAGCTGATCAATCCTACCACACCATAGCCATATAGTTGATTGGAAAATCAGAAAATTCCCAACTTCAACAAAGAAATTTAATCAGATCACGAAGATAGATTCGTGGGTCTTATCCGCATGGGAATTCAAGCTTACCCATAATCAGGTTAAGCTACAAAATCGAAATTCAATGGAAATTGAGGAAACCCAGATTCATATTTTCGGCTATGTGGATGATAAATGAGGTTTTCAACTTTGAAGAGCAGTCAAAATTCCGATTTGGGATCTCACTGGTAATCAGGTATTTACTTTCCGAGAAAACCGATCCGTCAGATTTCAACTTGTATCAAAGATATGAATTTCAGGAGCTTAGATGAATTTTGGGTGTTCTACATGAGCCAGCACTCAAAGCCGTCGACAAGACGTTGGCACTTTATAGGCACAGTTAGTTCTATATTCTTCTTCCTATGTTCACTATTCTTTAGCTGGTGGTATTTATGCTTTGTGCCATTTTCTGGATATGGGTTTGCCTGGTACAGCCATTTCTTTGTGGAAGGGAATGTCCCTGCAACTTTCGGACATCCAATTTGGTCTCTGCTATGTGATTTCAAAATGTTTGGTTTGATGCTTACAGGAAATATGGATAGAGAAATCAAGAGGCTTGGGAAAAGACCAATGTTGCAAGCCCTTTAGTTCTGTGCTGTAAACTTCTGATGCTGCTCATAGCTTGTTAATCTTTCTTAGTTCTGTTAATTACATTGTTAATGTTGCTCTTTCGACCTGCTTTCAATATTGATTTGTAATTAAATGATATTCCAATTTGATGCAAATGCTTCTCTTCTGGATACTGTCACGTTTGGGTGAAACATATCAGCATGTGATTCCGAGGACAAGTTCCATGATTGATGAAGGTATGCATCGATTTCAGAGTGCCTTGTTTGTTGAAATACGTTAAAATATTTCAAAATAAAAATAAACACCTATTCAATTTTTAAATAAAATAATATTATTGTAATGTATAAAATGTTTGTAATATTATCCGATCTTAGCGTTTAATATTGTTTGCAATTACAAATACACCGTGACACATGAGACAGAATATGAAGCATCTATGGTCCACGTTAGTGTAAATTTTAGAAGATTTTAAAGCAAGTCATCCCCAATTGAAAGACCAACAAATCTTGTCATCACCATAGTTTTCTGCACAACTTCATTCATACAATGACTAAAAGCTCTCTCCGATCAGTACATGGCCTTGCTTTCACCAATGACATTACACATTTAGCATTTAGCATCAGTAGCATAATACATCTAACTCATCTTTAAGATCACAATGGATTTCAACAAGTCCAAGAGACGACACATCAAGATGTTGAAATCAAAGTAAAAACTTGAAAAATAAAGTCAAGGAAAAGACCAGCTCAATTTGAATTCTCAATATAACAATATTCACAATACGGCGAAATTGCAAAACCATATCATAAAACCTGGCTCTGGTTCTTAAAATTGGCTGCCCTTTTTTCAACTACTTAATAATCACTTTATGAAAAAGATGAAAATACTAATAATTTACATTGATCCTAAACCTAATCTCTCTTCATCTGGACAACTATAAGAGAAACAAATTTCAGAGGCCTAATTGTTGAGAGGACTATCAGGTGTACCAACTGGGATCTCAAACAAGTCACCAGAACAGCACACATTACTAGATTATGGGAACTAATTACAATCTCTGTTTACCCTTTTGACTCTCCCAACTTCATGTATAACATTTCCTGCAAATCACTTGGCCATAGCACACTTAACTGTATACTTCCAGTATCTGGATCTCTAAACAATTGACTAAGGTAACTGACGTTTCTGATTCGTTCACTGATCACCTCCGTCTGGCTGAATTTATGTGTTGGTGAGCTTTGCTGTCATTCTTTATCCTATCTGCATACATGGGCAGGCGAATGATCTCATATATTTCGTTTAACAAGATATCCTCTGTGATATTATCTCTTATGCTTCGCATCACCTGTCACACAAAATCAATCTAAACATCATATTTGCGGTCTATATGAGGGATGGCATGGCAAAATCAATGAAATGGGCAATAAGACCTTTTTGTACGTATTAAATTCGTTAGGAGTTGTTTTGTCTGGTCTGATTCGCATATAGATCCATTCCTGCTCGCCTCCATCCCAATGGCACTCGATTATCTTTCCCGAGTAAAATGACGGGTCTGAACCATCTGCATACAAAACAAATAAACACTAAGCAAGCCAACTCATAATACACATAAATGTATTCTGAAAAATACGAGCGCACAAGCCTAAATTTATAGCAATCGAGAATCTATACTAATTAGAACTCCACGTACTAATCTTAAATAGAAACAGTATCAGAATTAGATCTAAATCTAACTAGAAATTGACACTCATAAAATATCCAAGCTGCCTAATGAAATAATAATTAGAAATCCGAAATTCTAATATCATTTCCAAAATATTTGTACTCTTGATTCTTAGTTTGATAGGTCCCCCCCCCTCTTTTTCTGTGTTTACGTCAGGAGATAAAGGCGGGAGCTTTGAACTTGGAAAGCTAAACTAGGAATTTTTTGGATATCTTATTTTTGCGGTCCCATTGATATACTTCTAAGCATAGGCGAGAATTTACATTTATTAACAACAAAGCTGAAAATGAGTATCTCAAAAATAAGATTTTGAACACTGTCCAATGATGTAAATCCATAAGAACGGAGGAAAAGGAACTACTGGCACTGACCTTTGAATACAACCCTATTTCCTTCCATTAGTTTCTTCTTTCCTCTTTCATGCAGAAAAAGGAATTGACGATCATCATCACCAAGCTGTCCACATAAGTAACTTTAAATTAGAAGATCACAATCAGTAAAACAATGCATGTACTACAGAGAGTGAAAGATTTCCAAGCAATAGCCTAAAGGAAACAACCTCAAATAGGAAATCAACTGAGTTCATTTCGGGATATTTCCACTTCAAAAGGCCTTCATGCGTGCGAGGAATATAAGGATCATCCCAACCCTGGTGGTAAAGGTAGATAGTAACTATTAACGAGTGAAAAACATAAATGGCTTCTTTTTACCAAATACAAAACCTATAAATCTATAAGTAGACAAGCATCTCGGGCAGAAGAAGAAAAAACTAAGGGCCAGATGGCCCAAGAAACTTTTGTGGGACAGCAATATGCACCCGGGATTGAACTACACAATGTTGTTAGACTATAACTTTCTCAAACAAATCATATCCAAGGCCTATGAAACTTTACAAGCCAGACAGAAAATGATCAAACTTCCTATACTTCCTACTATATCTTCATTAACCTGGAATATTAGCCCATCTGCGTCATGTGAAAGCCTTGGAATGAATTCCTTTAGAAGCTTGGTAACTGTGGAGAGCAACCAAAAATCTTTCCTCCTTACCTGATAAACCATAAATAATTAATGACCAACAGTTGCAGCCAAAGTAAATGCCAGATTAAATATTAATGCATACCCTGAATGGCTCCAGATCATATCTATAATAAGGATTTCTACTCTGGTAAATATTTTGGCGCTCATGATTCCGAGGTTCAATAACTTCTTTCTCAAGCATTTTCCACCGTTCATAAAAAGGCCGCTGCACCAAGTTTTAGTTTAGAACATGCAATAAGGCTCTTCATTAAGATAAAGATATAAATCAAACCTCTATGACGGAGAGGTGGTTAATCGCGATCATATCGTATATAAGGTATCTTCTTTCTTGCTTCCGTGAGTCCGGCACAGTATCAATTATCATCTCTCCATCAAGCAATGTATAGTGATGAGTCTTCTCAGCTAGGCCCTTGTAAGCCAAATAAATAAAAACATGTCAATATATATAGACATAGAAGAAGGCCCAAACTAAATAAATAAAAGTCTACACTTATAAGCTATGCGCATCCTACTTCATTCATGTTTCTGCAGGGGAATCTCATTTGAACCCTTCGGAAATTGAAACCTCTGTCGATCAAGTAACATCCATCCAGAGTTATTAGCATCATATATCGTGTTCCATCAGCTTTCCATGTGGCATAATAATAGCGCTGCCTTAACAACTGTAAATTGTCCCTGCATGCCATTTAACACAAAAGTTCAAACAAATGACTAAGAGAATTGGCAGAAAACGTAAGATACTTCAATAACTCATGAGACATAATATGAACTCCTAACTGATTGGATTATAAACTGCACTCTCGTGAAGGAATATCAAATAAATACTTTGATGTGATAAAAGAGCAGATCAGCTATTGAAATTGTTTCTGCTTTCTATTTATCAAGGCAGAAAGAATGTAAAAATGCATTCCACTAATAAGAGAAGTGACTGGCAGATATCTGATTTTTCTCCTTTTAGAAAATTGAAAGGCGCAAATTAAGTCATTTCCCGAAAAAGAAAACGACAGAAGAGGCTTCGTAGATATCTGGCCCTCCATCTTTCCCTTGTCAGGGCCATCACCGTGATCAACTTGTCATTGGCCATTCCCCACTAAAGGGAGACACCCCCAAATCATCAAGATTTATGTAAATGATGTAACGACTGCATGCAAACGCCAAAATATGCACACATAAAAAGAAAAGAAACAAAAAACAAAAGTTTCTTCACAGAATGTTTGAGAAAGAGACAAAGGAAACTTAGTACCAGTTTATTTGTAACAGTGCTCTTAAATCAAGTACACTAAAATATAGGCATGCAGCAGCAATCTTCACAGTTTTATTTTATTCTGTAGCAAGGATGCTACCAAAAACAAAACACAAAAATAAGTAGGTAAGGTATAATGCTTATGACTGAAAACAGAACACAAGCAAACAGCCGCGTCAAGAAAAGATAAAGGCTTTATTTAGACGGAGTGTCATAATTCAATTCAACAGACAGCAAGATAGCACTGGAAGAACAACAGGCACAATAATACAGTAATGTAATGCAATGAGATGAAAGGATAGAAGAGAAATGTCGATGAAGAAACTGAACCTGTTAAGAGAAACTGGATGTGACCCAGGGAACTGTGAGTTTCCTCTTGCCTGAAAGCAAAAAAGAAATCAGCAAGATACAACCGAGCTTAGTCAAAAATCGTATCTTCCATACAGCCTACTTATGCTTGGTCGGCTTGGATATATAATTAGCATCCCAAATACAGATAAAAAGAAAACAATTTATACACGTCTCAGATGTAAAAGCAGCTAGGACAATTGGACAAGACAACTAGGCTTATTTACACCTAAAAGCAGCTCATAATGATATTTTCTCAGTTTACTGGTTCCCTCTTGTTTTATAGATGATTCTGCCACAACATGGCTTTTGATGCAGGCACTAACTTTGATTGACAATGAATTTCTAAAAGATTACATGCAGTTCTGGCTTTGGTGCATGCTCATCACCGACCAAGATTATTATAGAACAATATTGATTACCATCCCCCCCCCCCCNCCCCCCCCCCAAAAAAAAACCCATATTCAAATCCTGCATACACACGTAAACACACAAAAAAAAAGAATAGTTGCCAAATCAAACGTGAAGCAACCCAATAAGTAATTGAATCATGGCTATTAGGTGAGAAAACCTCTGACAACAATACATGTAAGAAAGAAAATGGAACTTCTAAGATATGAGGGGGGCTTGTAAAAACAAAATATTCAGATGCAAACCAATCTTCAGATGTAAACTGTAAACAAGAAAGCTCTACAGTTCATAGAAAGGTCTTTAAAGCACGTACACCACCACCACCCAATTTAAGCATTTGATAGCAGAAGTTTCGGAAATTATCTTGCTGCTCCTTGGGTATCTCATCTCCCAAAACATCATCATTTGTCATCACGACACTAATATCATCATTCTGCTGCAGAGAAAAGTATGTCGAAAGTTAAAAGTGAATCAAAGATGTCTGTTCAAATTACTAGATCAGATGCTGAAAAATCGTAAATTTACACCTTACTAGTTAAATTAAATAAGATTGTTGCACATCTTTAATCATTTTCTCCTGAAACAATACCACATTTGGAAGCCCCATTCTCCTTGCTTTTCTCTTCCTCCATCACAGTCAAAACCCTACTCATGACTCCGTTCCTCCTTGCTCCCCTAATCTTTGACCCCATAATCCAAAAAGGTATGGAGCCTATGCAAACATGTGGATAGACAAACACAAATGGGTATACAAATACACACACACGTGTGTTGAATGTATGCATGTTAGCATGTCCATGTTTTTCTATCTTTCCTTACTGTGATAAATAGTAAGGTCTTTCCAGAAAACTACACAGTAGGTAACCTACAACTTAAGTTCAGCAAACAATAAGTGATTAGTGATTAGAAAAAACTAAATTCATCACCAGCCCAAAAACCAACAATTGAGACATGAAAAATCATAACCCAACAAATAATTTAGTAGCAATACCCCTCTATATATATAAATATATATATATGCCCAAAACTCGAGAAGACATATAGCACTTGTCAGACAAAATCCTAGGCCTGTACTCTTAAGGCACTGCTGTCTTTCATGCAGACATGAAAGTCAAATTGGTGAACAAGTATGTAAACTAAAGAGATTATTTGCTACCAAATGCATCAACAGCAACAAAGAATTTATCTCAAGGAAAATATATGAAAAATGAATAACCAAATTATACTCTCAAAACCAGACATACATTCAAAGAAGCAGCAGCACCAGCAGGACCTCCATCATCGTCATCATCTGGCAGTGCTTCACCATTAAGATCAAGTTCAGAAGATCTCTTCCACTCTGGTGTTGGTGGACAAACAATCACTTCAGGTTTTTTTTCATGATAAAAGGCATATAACGCATCAATGTAATCAGGCTTGTAGATTCCAGGAGGACGTGCATCAGCAAATATTTTTATTGCCTGCACATGCAACCCAACCCACCAAAGGAAAAGAGGACATAGTCAATAGCAGAAGAATAGACATAGATAGGAACGTCAACATGAAACCAACTAAGACACTTGAAACAAGCTAAAGATATAACCTGTGTAACAGATATTGGAAGTGTGCGCATAAGATAATGGATAATCATATATCCTGTGCGATTATGCCCGTGCGTACAATGGACAAGGATATACTTCTTTGGCGGTTTTTGACGAGCAATAAACTGACCAACCTAAATAAATGAGTAATCAAATGTAAGCTTTTTTCAATCGGTAAAATGAATAATCAAATGTAAGCTTATGTTCAGTTTTATGATTTATCAGCTGGATAAGCATTTTTTCCATAAGAAACTAAAGAAGCATATCTTTATGTTATCCCAATCTCCATTGAGATTAATCATATATAATATTGATTTTTCCAGTGTTTTCAAGGCACAAGGCGCACTCCAAGGCGACAACCCTCTTGGTCGCCTGGGAGGCGAGAGGCACTAGAATGGCGTCGCCTAATCGAAGAGAGGCCCCAATTATGTGCGTAGGAAAAATAATGTTATAGACTACACATTAAAACTATATAGATAACAAAATAGATATAATATCATTTTAGATAGGTAACAAAGTTAATCTTTCAATTGTTTAAAGAAAGCATTAAACAATATCAAACAAAAGTAAATCTTCTTCAACTCCTAATCCTCAAAAGTCAAGACCATCATCTTCTTCATCCAAATTAGGATCTAGATCATCTGCTCCATCCGTAGACTCATTGTCATCCACGTCAAGATCTTCTTCCTCACTTGTCTCTTCAACTTCCTCAACCTCATCTGCTAAATAAATAGACGCATTTCTTTTTCTACCAATAGAAGTTGATGTTGGAGCTTCTTCTCGTGATTTTGATCTAGTGTACGTCATAGGCTCTCCTGCCCCACCAGCACGACCAACATCACCCTATGTAAAGCCAACATCTCCATCAAAAACCATGTCATTTTCAACACCTTCATTCTCATCTTCTTCCATAATCCCAATCAAACATTCATTGCTATCATCAACCTCATGTAATGATATGGGATCAAGTCCATCAACTTCATCAAAACGATCCTTAAGGGCTTGGTTATACTTGATATATACCAAGTCATTAAGGCGACCTTGCTCTAGTCTATTTCTCTTTTTAGAATGTATCTGCAAAATTAATTTGGAAATTCATCAAATATTATGATTGTAACATAACTTATGCTACAAATAGACTAAGTAATTATGTGAGATGTTAAAGAAATTACATGCTCAAAAACACTCTAGTTACCACCACATCTTGTAAATGTTGGGTCATTGGTTACCACCACATCTTGTAACCTTTGCATTACTTGAAGTAGGGCATTGGTTACCACCACATCTTGTAAAATGGCATCTTTATTATCATAAAAAAGTCCTGGATTCAAGGAATATCCAGCTGCATGTAAGGGTCTATAGAGCTGACAATTTCACCTTGCATCGACAACGTCCCAAATTGGCCGAAACTTAGCTTCCTTATCTTGAAAAGCATGCTTGATTGCTTCCTTTGCTCTATCTATTGCTTCGTAAATGTAACCCATGGCTGGTTTTTCTCCATCAACAAGACAAACAACCTGTACTAAAGGACCCGATGCCTTCAAAGTGTAGACAACCGCATTCCAAAATGATGGCATTTAAATCGTATCAGCTGCCCTTTTACCCTTAGCCTCATTTGCCCATCTACTACCATTCCATCCTTCAGATGTAAACATTTTCCTTAATTATTCTTTTGACTGTGGATGCTTGACAAAGATAAAAATGAAGTGGCAAAATGAGTAACAGCTGACCTCACCAATTCTTTATGATCCGTAAATCTCCTCATCATGCTCAATACATACGAGTGGTTGTAGATGAAGCCAATTAGTGCCATAACCCTTTGAAGGCATCGTTTCACTTGTGGTAACTTCCCTATGTGTTCTAAGATCAAATCGATGCAATGAGCAGCACATGGAGTCCAATACATATGTGGCCTTTTAGCTTCCAGCAGTTTACCAGCCAAAACATAGATTGAACGGTTATCCGTAACGACTTGGGCAACATTGTCCGCTCCAATCTTTTCTATCATTCTATCCAAAAGCTCATGTAGCTTCTCTCATGTCTTGATGTATGATGAGGCGTCAATGGACTCCAAAAACATAGTTCCAGCAGCGGAATGAACCAAGAAATTTATCAACGTCCAATCTCTCCTATCAGTCCACCCATCTGACATAAGAGAGCATCCTATTCTTCGCCACTCAGCTTCATGATTTTGAATGAGATTTTTCGTGTATTCCACTTCCTTCTTTAAGAAAGGAACTCTTGCCTCAAGGTAGCTTGGAGGGATAAGACCGGGCCAAATTGTCCAACTGCTTCTAACATCACATGGAAACTTTTCAACCGAATAGTATTCAAAGGAATTCTAGATTGGTACACCCAACGAAGAATGAATTGCACAGTAGCATCCCTGGCCTCTTTGTTGTAAGTTTCTGAAATTGTTGTTTGCTTCAATTTCTTCAATATGTTCCTCTCCTCAACAACTTTCACGAGATTAGGAGTGACGAACTTATCCATAGGCCCTCTATGACGAGCTTGTGAATTTCCACTACTTGATGCACCACCCCCACTTCCTCCCCTCTTTCTCAATAAGTTAGGAATCTCAACAACATCTTCCTTAGCATCCTCATCCTCACCAACATGTATATTTTAATTTGGAATCAAAGTCCTCTCTTTTCTTTGAGCCATAACTTTCAATTGATACTCCCTTATTGTTTCCCTAACATGTGTTGGGCACCTCAAGCACATTTTGGTATTTTGATAGCCACCAACTAAATGTTGGGTCACTCGAGAAATGCCACCTGTAGTTACTACTCCACAAAATGTATATTTACAAGAATTTGTATCTTTTGGATTCTCTAAAATCACATATGCCCAACATGGGTGTTTTCTTTTTGTTTGATGGCTTTCTTCCATTCCTACAAAAAAATTATCCTAGATTATTTTACGAGCATAGCATAGGGAGAGAAGAGAACCGAGTTTGCCCCTGTTTTTAGTCGACTGAACAGAGCTCTGTTCAGTCGAGCAAAAACAGAGACTAACCTCTGTTTTGCTGGGTTCCGTTGGACAGATTTTCCTAAGGGAAAAAAATGGAAAGAAGAAGAATGAAGAAGAATGTAGAGGAAGAAGAATGGAGAAGACTACTGACTAAGATGGAAGTAAGTAAGAAAATAAGAGTGAAAACTATACCTTTTGCTGCAACTCTAAGGAGAATGAGGCTACATTGAATGAGGGAGTAGAATGAGGCTTCACCGAATGAGGGAGTAGAATGAGGCTTCACCGAATGAGGGAGTAGAATGAGGCTTCACCGAATGAGGGAGGAGAATGAGGGAGGAGATGAATTTGTTTTCCCTTCCCTATGATGCAGGTGTACGAAATAGGAAAAGAGGGGGGGAAATCTGTTTTCTCCTACTAAAATTACTTAAAAACCTACTTTTTAATGACATGGTGAAGGGTAAAATAGAGAAAAAAAATATTTTCTTTCCTATTTGGTGCATGCAAAATCTGCCCATATCTGCCTATTCTGTTTTGTTGCAGGCAAATAATCGGTGGATTTAAAAATATATACATATATGTGTGTGTGTGTGTGTGTGTGTGTATATATACACGTTGGGGGATTTCAACCAGGCGCTCGCCTGGGTTATTGGCGCACAGGCGAGTGGCGCAACTTGCATGCAACAGAATAGAATAGGCAGATATGGGCAGATTTTGGTGCATGCAACAGTGGATTTAAAAAAATATATATATAGGCAGATATCTTTTCTTTCCTATTTTGGTGCATGCAAAATCTGCCCATATCTGCCTATTTTGTTCTGTTGCATGCAAATAATCGGTGGATTTAAATATATATATACGTTGGGGGATTTCGACCAGGCGCTCGCCTGGGTTATTGGCGCATGGGCGAGTGGCGCAACAATGGCGAGCAAGGCGCTCGCCTGCCTGAAGTCGTGCGGCCATAGGCGAGCGCCTGGCTGCGCCTTGAAAACACTGGATTTTTCCTGAGCATGCAATGGATATTTTTTTAGTGTTTTTGACAAGAAACGAGTGAATGACCTGAAGAATAAGTAATTGCATATAAGCCTCTATTAGAGTTCATGATTTTACTCCCTTCATCCAGTCGATCGAACACGTTATGCCTCATCCCCTAATTATCGGGGTAGCAAGAAATTTTGTTCAGAGGCTGTTAGCATGTCAGACATAATCTCTAATAAAAGAACATGTTCTCCTCTACGACACTAAATTCACCAGGACACTAAACTAGAAAAACGCCTAGAGGAAATAGCAATACACGCCCAGATAGGTCCTTAATCTAGCGCTATCCAGGACTAATCGATACAGATTCTGGCTCAACCATCAAGTGATTAGTAAAAGACAAGGGAAAGATAAAAGTCATAGTGTGGATACCCAGAAAGTACTATAGACAATGGTCAAAATAGATGGATATTTTTAAATACTCGCAATAACGGTAATACAGAAACAAAAAATTAAAAGATAAAGAAAAACAAACCTCAAAGATAAACTGATTTACAGAACCATGGATAGTTTTAAATACTCGCAATTAATGGTAATGCAGAAAGAGAAAATTAAAGATAAAGAAAAACAAACCTCAAAGATAAACTGATTTACAGAACCATTGTCAGGTACAGAATCCCTCCCTTTGCATGCAATCTGTATCAGAAAACAATATTGACTGCCAAGAGTAGCAAAATTCAATTGCTACAACTAGAACCATAACTAGAGTTATGATATCATTATATCATTATCAACTACTCACCTTAACATGCTTAATGCCCTCTCGCTTCAGGTCTGACGTTGTATAGTAACGAGAAGTATTTGTCAAATCTATCACCAAACCAAGCTGAATAATGTATGAAGAAAAAAAATAATATATCAAATAAGTAGCATGGAAGGAAGGCATGACTTTTTCAGCAGAAATTAACATTTTCCACGTCTTAAAAAATAGCTTCCGAGAGTATGTTGCGTGCCTTTCTTCCCAAAACTCTCTGTTGATGAATGACTTGCTTAAATGAGTATCTTTTACCCGGAACAACATGGTCATTGAAGGACTCATCAAGTGGAACCTTAGAAGGAATCATATTAACTATCTCCTGACCAAATGCCGGGCAGTCCAACCAACCTGCAACGAAAGGGCAAATAGATATGTCCTCTTAATTCACATCATAGTCAAACTCTTATTTCTTTTCTTTTTTTCTGGACAAAGATACAAATTCCAAAAGGATTGGCTTATGATAACTCACACCCTCAAGGCCCAACCTCATGAGGACGTGTGGGTATTAGGCCTTAACCACCCGTGACAATATATCTCATATTGCCAACATTGTCAACTAAAAATGATATGGAAATTCAAGAATATTCGACAATGCAGAAAAAGAAAAACCTTATATGAGAAAGCATGACAACAAAAAGTAGACGCCGACCTCTACTGGAAAAACCTTTCACAGTGAAGTTAATAAGAGCCACATAAAAGCTACAGGAATTCCAATTCCTAATCCCTTGAAGAACATCTTTAATGACATAATTCCATCCTTATTGACATAACTATTTGGCACAATCACCAAGATAGTTGAACCAAAAAGGCCAGAAAGTCATTACAGCCAACAAACAACCATTTACTAGATTCCGTTGTCAAAGATACAAAGTAAAGATATTGTCTCCAAGTTTTAGCAAAAACAAACTTCCTCATAGTCACTAGTCAGAATAACATTGCAATCTTCAATTGTAATAAACAGATATTCCCAAAGAAAAAAAGCCCTTAATGAAGAACACCCCCAAGGAAAGTAACCAAACAGAAAAGGTGCAAACTTTGCAACGTAAAACCTTACCTGGGGGGAGCCTGTTTCTATCATAAGATTTGACGGTTTTTGTTTGATACATGTGATCATATACATGAGGTTGAGATCCATGCATTGGTCTCTCATCTGGGCGTTCTCTTTTCAGTCGCTTACGCCTCTCATCTCGCTCCTATCAGCACATAAAAAAAAGAAAAATAACACAATCACACACAAATACATACAGTTGCAGAGAAGTCAAATAAGTAAATTCCTCCTTGGTTAAACTAGACCAAATTCCTCCTTCATTCATTGCATGAGAAAAACAGAATTCAAGAATGAAAAAAGGAATTGAACATATTTCAAATACATCGATGTTCTGAATTTAAAATAGAAAAGCCGTAAGCTTTTCTCTGCTCGGCTAATTTTTATCGTCCAGTTTGGGTCCCAAACTACAAGGACTTATGGGAAGTCTTGGGGATGCTGTTCATACATCTCATTTCAAGAGGTCTTTTCTCTGCTGTAATTATATTTTCCGGCAAAGCAGTATGGTATTTGTCAAAAGAGGGAGTATAAATACCCGACGAGCTATATCCACGGCCGTCTCTATGCGTTCTTCTGGTGCACTATAATCTTCTATATGCCTCTCAAAAGTTTCTTCATCCTCTTCAGGTATAGGAGATGCATTTAAGTCCATGGGAACTATCATTCAACAACCACCAAGCAACATTCACTGTACAATTAAAAATGCACACAGCTCGTCTCGCAGGAAAACTTATATTTGTCTCACCTGCGTAAGAAGTAGCACTCGGTTATTGTGCACCCACAAACCAACAAAGGAGAAAATAAAGAATTAACTTCCTCAGACATTCAAATACCATTTTCCATTAAACTATGAGCCTCCAAGTCCCAAATGAAGGATAGTAGTGTAATATCTTTCTAACTGTAAATTTGAATAACCTCATACCAATTAAGTAGCTAAATCTCAAATTTTCATTTCATTTCCCCGGTTGCTCTTTCTCATCACCCAAACAGTGCACAATGTGATTACAACTAAAAACTATAACCCTAGCCTAGGTAACAAATTTCATGCAGAAGCTTTAAACTTCGTCCCCTTGCAGCTTCTAATCAACAAATTAGCACACGCAAGAAACAGAGCTCCGGAAAATAAATAATAACCCCAACCTCAGCAGGCAAATAGAATCTGCATCCATCATCGCAGAAACGAAGATCCGCCGTGCCCGCTGAGCTTCACATATGACAAAACTCCTTCTATTGCGCGGAAATTGAGACCTCCGGGATCATAAATGACTATAACAAACCAAGCTTTCAACCATGTGAAAAATCAAAGAAACCCTATAAATCTCAGTATTCCAGCACCCTTCCAAGCCACTGATAGTTCTCTTCAAACCCCAAGCGAGAGAAAGAGGATAGTGAAAAAATCCAGAAAAGGGGTTTGACGATTTTAGAGAGAGAAGTAAAAGTCCATTATTAACCGATCAAAGAAGTAACGAAGAACAGGCAAGGAGGAAGTATTGCTCCGAGTCGAACCTTGGAAATCATATAAATAGGGGATAATTGGAGCATTTATATACGATTGCTAATTTTCACTCTATTTTAGTTTCTTTTAAAACAAATTTAAATTCGATTTTTATTTTCCCCCTTGAGACAATGACTTGCGAAACCATAATATTAATTTATGTTTGAAAATTAAATATGAGTTAATTTTACAGAGAAGTAAATTAATTAAACAACTCAGTTATTAAGTAATTAACCACCCAAACTCAAATATAGAGTCACCATCCAAGCTTCTCTTTAATTTTATTTTTAGTCTTATTTGAACTACTTTTGCCTATCTGTTTTTAAATGATAGTCTCGTCTTATACTTATAGATTCAAATAGAGTTCAGAATAAAGTTTATGAGTAAAAAATGGCTCACTAATTTAATAGTACCTAAAAATAGCTTATTTTTCTTAAATAAATTCATTTAAAATAAATTATATAAAAAAAATACTACTTTCATTTTCTTCTCTCTTCCTCTCTCTCTCAGATCGACAATCACACACATCTCACATCTCTCTCTCATCTCAGATCGAGGATCTCACACCGAGCTCGACACCGACAACAACAACCACCGAGAGCTACACCGACGACAACCATCAATACCACGACAGCAAGTGCCTCCGTCTACAACCACCAAGAGCTTCACCGTCTAAAACAATAGCGATTCGACCTCGAGTGTCGCCGTCTGCAACCATTGAGCTCGGGAAATGTGAGCGCGTGCAATCACATAGATCGGACACCGAGCCTCATCGTAAGCCTTCAACTTAAGTCACCACGACCTGAAATGAGAAAGAGGAGAAAGGGAGATCTCCATTATGTTTCGTATTATGTGTGTGACAAAAAACAAAAATGGAATGAGAAATCTATACATCCATTGCTCGTTCGATTACATCTATCTCACCAATAAATAAACATAAGATTATTTGTCGTTAACAAATTCTTTACTTATTGTTTGACATGATACATTCTAATATTTTTCGCAATTCTCTTATCTTTGTTGGACGCTGATCAGATAGACATCATCTTCAGTTTTAGAATCAACATCTCTGTATATGTGCATAAAAAATAAATTAGAACAACCCACTGCTAAATGAACAATTTGTTGACGATAAATAAACAATATGTTTATCTATTTAAGATTGTGAAAATAACTTGTAAATTAAATCAAGAACATAAAAAAAATTTCAATGATTTTTGCATATTTGTTGCAGATTAGATAATTTTTTTTATAGTAAGTTGAACAAGTTTGAGTAAAATTTGAGGAAATACTATCAATAAACATGAAAAAAAACGAGAAGAAGTTACTCTCGGTGCTGATAAAATAAGTAAAAATATAAAATAGTAAGTTCATAATCAAATTAAAACGTTATAAACTTAAAAATGATCAGTTTTACATATATACATGATCATATACATCAAAACTCTCAATAATAGTTGAGGTCAATCATTCAATTTAATAAAAGCAACAATACCATAACTGAGTCTTAACAATATATGCATTCACAAACAATTGATAATAGTGTATTATGTAAAGTCTGTTGCCTAAAATCAAACCAACAATTCAACCAGGAAGAAAACGCTCAACAGGATTAGATGGACGAGTGTTAGCTTCTCTAGCTTTTGATCATAGGAGGGCCGAAGGAAATCATTGTTTCACTATCATTCTTTGCAATTTCAAGTAGGTCGTGAGAATCGTCAAACATCTAAAATACAAATAAGAAATTTTACACTTTGCATTGTTGAAGTAGTGCGCGTAAAATAACAAAATTATAAAAATAAAAATAAAATGAGAAGTAAACCTTTTTAATTTATTTTATAAAAAATGGGAAGTAAATGATGAGGCAAAGACCCCATGCTAGAGATAACGATAGCTAAGCCTAAAAAGTGTTTATTGGACGCCGAAAGGCTTTTTGATACATCAGCAAAGTTGTAGTGCTTAATAGGTTTATTACACGTGTCTTGATGTATCTCGTTGATTTGACGATCGCATGAAGACGATGCACAAGCACACGTGACTGGTAAGTTGAAATTCATGCACGCTACAAAGGACCGTAGTGTAGGCAAAATGGTTCACAAGCTCACAGTTCAAAGCGGTGTCAAAACTAAGATACAAGCCTGGAGGAGCTGAGCCTCGCGCTAGTGTTTACTGCGCCTCTCGCATGTCATCTATATGTTTGATGAATTGCCAAACTGAAAAGATACAAAGAAATGTGAGGCTCATGAACCAAAAAGTGGTCCATGGCCTCTTGTCTTTTCTAATTTTCATCCTATATTTTTTTTACCAATAATTGAACTTGAAGGGAACAGCTCTCAAAGCTCTCACCACTTATTTGCAGGGGTGAGTCTCTGTCGCCATGCTGCTAATGGGACAATTGTTGAAAAACTCAGTCCAATCACTCCTTTAAAACATAGGTGCCAAGTAGAGTGTTACTAAAATCTTATAATTAACACATAATGAGCAAGCCTAGGCGATGTAGGACAACATTCAAACACAACCTCTTGGACAACAATACGATAGCCGAACTAAGCAGCATACCAAACAATTTGAACTAAGGGGACAAAGAACCGAACTAAAGCGGCACAAATAAAGCCTCAACCAAGCTATGATACTTAGTTAAAAAACTTAGTCCGATCACTCCTTAATGTTGGAATGTGTGCATGAAGTAACGTGTAATAACTATTTATTTATATTTAATTATTTATCAGACATTAGTATTATTGAATTTTTATAAATTGAAAGTTTTGTTTTAAATTAAGTGTGTTTGTAAATTACTCAAGTCCTGAAACTTTCATCAACGAACGAAGAATGAAGACAGAGGCGTCTCCAGACGAACTCTTCTGAGAAAGTTCATAACGATATCCACATTCTTAGGATCGACTGAGCAATCGAATCCGTTACGACTGTTAGGTTGAACCAATGTTGAATAGACCGGTAATAAATTAGTTTAGAACCCAAAATCGTTTACCTAGCTCTAAATCTAATTGTTACACCTTAAGGGTATTTTCATGATTGCCTTAAATTCTGAGGTGAATACGTAGCATGACTTAGTTAGTTGCAATATTTGATATGTCAAATGAGCGAGTTTGAATTGGCGGGTAATACCTCAGCTGTTGAAATTATAATTCAATTAAGTTGGAGTTACGTGATTCACAAACATGAAAATTCGTGGTTGGATTGCGAAATCAACAATATCAGCTCATGCTGTATTGATGAGTGTGTGAATAAATTAACATGGTCATGTATTCAATGAATTGAGTCATTGATTAAGACTTGTGAATTATACGAGACATTTCACTATTATGTCTTTCTTATTCACAGTCAATAAAATAGTTAATGAAGTAATAATAATAGGGGTAAAATGGTAATTTTATATTCTGCTCTTGTTACCGATTTTCGATATTATGTTAAAATATTATGTGGACCGTGAAAAAAAAGGGTTTATTTACACCAACAGAAAAGTAGAACGCATGATCAAAAGTTGATTCGACATCGAACATATAGTGGAGTCATACGATGTCAGGATTAAACAGGTCAGAAATTTATGAAGATAAAGTTCACCTGATATTTGAACCCTTAGATTTGTTCATGTGGGTTTGTCTAGTCTCAAAAATAACTCACGAGAACAGGAATAGAGAAACGAAGTAAATTGGATCAAATTGTGTTTTGGTATCAATCCATATTTTCTATGCCTATATGTGATGAGTGGTGTTACTTAATTAGTTAAGTGTGATTATTTGTATTGAAATTAATTAATTTATTATTTTCTAATTATGGGATAATTAGTCAATAAACATAAATAAATTATTTGATTGATAATGATCAACTAAATTTATCAATTTGATTGATAAATTTCGATATAACCCTAACAATGTGGAGATATATTTATTTTCGGCAATTTGAATATATGGGGGTAAATTTTTTAAAATTTAAAATATTTGAGTATTTGTAAATATCAAAAATTAGATTTTATAAATATTTAATACCAATTTGAATGCAAAGAGGAAGATAAATAGATAGATCTCACATCTGATACAGAGAAAAAGAGTTTTCTTCCCTCTCTAGTGGTTGCCGCCGATTGAGAGAGCATTGAATGAAAAATATTCAAATTTTTCCTTCCATCGTTTTGAGAGCTCACACTCAAATTCCTACCCAAAGTTCTCGTGAGATATATTTATGAAATTAACGAGTGGTTGTTGGTGGACGAAATTCATAAATCTTTCCTGGAGTTCAAGTGCGTGATTCGGATCCTGAAACTTGAAGAATACGAAGAACGCTCAAATGAATTCTACCAGTTCAGAAATTCTCCAACACAAAGTATATGTGAAAAAATGTTTCTAACTTTATCTTCTCGTTTAATATCGCATATGCATAATCGCACGTTGCTTGATTTTAAATTATTTATTTCGATTAAATAAGTTAATTGAATTTTTTTTATATTCCGTCCACGAACCGTTCGTAGTTCAAACTTATTTTTTAGTTAATTTTCTAACATATCGATCCCAGCACTTAAAACCTAGGTGTTAAGTAGAGTGACACTAGAACTTTATAATTAGCAGGGAATGAGTAAATTTAGACGATATGGAAAAACATTCCAACAACAATTGCTCGTCTTTATTTTTGCACTTTTAAATTAGACTAATAATGATAGTTATTTGTTCCCTTTCATTCTTTCATTTAGTAAAACTATGGTAGGATATGTACGTGCTCTATATGCCCCTTTTGAGTTTTACTTTTCTCTAGTAATCTTTACTTAAAATCAATAATCTGTACTAGAAATTAGAAAAATACTTCTTGCATTACTATATACCAAATAAAATGAGTCTTTTGCAATCCACCGTACTGGACAATATACATAGGAACGATACTTCTTTTGTAAGTAAGATAAGATTATGTGCATACATATAAACACATTATGTATGTTTGTATGTACGCGTATGCTTGTATATATATGTGTGTATGCATATATTTATGTGTACGTACACAGTTATGTGTGTAAGTATATATATATATATATATATCTTTTTATAATTATCATTTGCCCCTATCACAAAAATTTATGACACTATCTATGTTTATTTAAAGTTAAAATTTTGACTCATCTCTCGTTCGATTGAATATATGAAATGATGTTTGACAGATCTTGACTATTAATGTTGTTTTCAATCTATATATGTTCAACACTTTTTCTAAACTTCAAAATAAGAGTATTTGAAAATCGTGACACCGGTAGCTTTAATGGTTTCTACTATTGTTCCACATTCTTTTAGGAAATACTAAATTGTAAGTTTCCTAGTAAAAGGTTTAGGAAACTTTATTTTCATGGCTTCAGAAACTTCTGTTGAGTGGAAGTACTAGAGAATCAAGCAACTAAACTAAATTATTGAGCATAAAGTGTACATAAAACATACAAAAAGACGACTTGCTGTGCCATCAAAGTGGGTAATTTGGTTGATAAATTGCTTCCTGCGACTTTGCAACTTGTAAGTGCTTGTTCATATCGTAAAACTGCAAGACGACGTGTGGCCCTTCACTTATAAAGTTAGTTCAACATAAAGGAGACAAAAAAGAATAAGGTCCGACCTGCCGGATTCGAACCAGCGACCTAAGGATACCTACCAGGTTATGACCCCTCTACAGTCCTCCGCTCTACCAACTGAGCTAAGGTCGGTGATGACTTGCTGAGGATTGTTCTATACTGGATTGTAGAATAACTTGCCTTCATTCTCAATAACACAGTAGATTTCATGATAGATTATTTTTTTAGGTATGTTTTAAGAATCTTTTAAAAGAAAATAACGTAAAATGATCAGAGTATTGTTAATTGAGATGGTCATTATGAGACTCTGACTCCATGTGATTCAAGATTCGATCTCCGCATATTCTTCATTTCAACGACAAAAAAAATAAAATAATGGAAGAATATGAATAATCTAGTACAAAAAATATTTTCTTATCCATTTCAGCCTCTCTCCTTTCTCGTGAAACCAAAGGTGAAAATAAAATTGGCATTATTTTTTCATTTCTAATGTGTTTGAGATCCAAAGTAATCCTAACTTATATAACTATTGATTCTTTTAAATGATCTTTGCATAACAACAACCGCTAACTTTATATTTTAATAATCTAAAATTAAATTCTATGCCAAGTAAATCTTGTTAGCTCTTCTGTGTTGATTTTTAATATAGTAGATCAATTTCTTGTAATGAAATTCCAACTATAATTTATGCCTACATCACCATAGTGAGGTTTTATAGCGAAACTCGAACTATAGTTTAGAAACATTGAAGCTATTAACCTTGATCAGAAACAAATACATAAGTTTATCACATACTTTATCACACAGGGTTATTTCCTCAGAAATGGTAGAATTCGCGCGAAGGCAAATGGAATGTCAAAGAGGTAATCCAGAAAGGTTTTTTCTTATTTGATTTCCCATGCAGAGCTTCTCTCAATTAGTGAAAATCGGGGTCAGAAAGTACAATAAAAATGAGAACTTTATTCTTTTCTCTAAACTTGTATTAGTTATAGAGGGCAATAGCCTTTCAAAAATCAAACTTGCAGGCTCCATTGTGTCCATAAGCTCAAGATGATTCTATACTTCTGACGAATTTTTTCGCCTGTTTAAAGGTGACACAAGATACAGGTTCAAATAAAGAAGCCAAGAGCAAGTGGAATGAAAGTTGAAAGCCAGATATGCAAGATAAGAGAAAACAAGTACCTGTTCTAGAGTTAGAAACATGATCACATTCCACGATCCTAACCGTCCGAAGTTTGGGATGAAACCCTTATAAAACGCCAAAGGACCCTGAAAAATGACAACCGATTTGTAAGTAGCATAATATAACATAACATTTTCAATGGGCTATGAATAGATCCTTTTATATGGCTTCTCCATTCACAGTTTTTTCTTCCTTCCATATGTTAACCATGTTCATATAGACAGAATAACATAGCTAATCGAAACATGTTTTCCATCAAATTATGGTTAAAAAACATGTCATTTATAGATGTTAAAATACCCAGAAGTGTACTATAAAGATCCAGTGAACATACATCATTTTTTAAAGTCTTGAGGAAACAATCGACCGTGCTTTTGTAAGTTGAATCACCCATCATTCTTGATTTCACCTGCCAAAATGGTAAAAAATCCAAATTGATTACATCGTCCACCTTCAAGAGTCACAAGATGTTGCACGAAAGAAGTATACTTTGAATGGATTCAAAATGGTAACTGTATTAGCTACTCTCATCCCGAAAATCAAGATTGAAGTCCTTTTAGCTTGAATATTAGCAAATTAATTTTGAATTGGTGCTGTGGACGAGAAATGATAATAAATAACCAATTTTCAAGGATTGGATAAGGAAGTAGATAGATTATTACCACATCAACTGGAGAACCAATACAAACAGCAAAGAAACCAGCCCCTAAACCAGCAAATAGATGAGTGACAACATTATCTGTGAAACCTGGTATTTTCAATATCGTCTGCAACAAGATACATAAACGAGAAACAGCATAAGAAATTTGTAAGAAATAGAAATCTATAATCCTTTAGGAGTCTAAGGCTCATTAGACGAGTTCTTTAATAGGTATACCTGCTTCACTTGATCATAACTAGCTAGCTCAGCAGCATTTATAATTGCATTTCTTGCGACATTTGGACCTAGTCCAGTCCAGAGAGCCCGAACTCCTTCCTATGTATCAAGTAATAAACAAATAGATAAATAAGAGAAATTATGTAAATACTGAAAGGATAACGAGGTGATTTTTTGATTATCCTTGGCTTTCCAGATCAGATGGACAACCTGTTTCGCAATTGTAGAATAAGCATTCAATGCCCCAGAATAGCGCCTTGGAACACCAGGAGGCAATTTTCCCTCAGCCTGTAGTCTAACTTTTACAAGATCGGTTGGATTTGCTATTGTGATTGCCACAGCACCTATAATATAAAACAGGCACCTCTCAACGAACGAAAAGATGCAAAAGAAGAAAAAGGTAGCGAAATCTAGGAGAGCTAAGTTTACAGTTCTTAAATTCTCTCATGTAGAAACTAGTTATCCAAAGAGGAATAGATAAAATATTTTGAGTACAGATGACTAGAATCTAAGTTTAGATCAAGAAAATCATTTAAAAATAGTGAAACGTACAGGTAATTCAGAAAAAAATGAAACTATCCTTACCAGTTGTAAGCGCAGCAAGTACTTTCTTGGATAAAGGTACATCTCCTACGAAATCACTGCCCACATAAAAGGTCTTAACCTGTCATACACACAATTTATACAAGCATTGGATATCAGCAAATAGACAGAATATATGATATTAGATTAATCAGGAAAGTCTCAGAACGTACAGGCTCATATAACCCAATCCTCAAACCTCCAAAGAGGCATTGACGATGCAATCCTGGTACAATTCCCTTCCATAGAGATGATAAACCTTCTTCTCTAGCAATGGTAGCAACAGTACCCAGCATGCCTCTGTATTTTGGTAAGGTGATCCCATCTCCCACAACAGCTGTCTTTTGGAGTTGTAGCCTAACTTTGGCTGTGTCTAGAGGAATGGTACAGATCTGCATCAATCTCAATATGCTGATCAAAATAAGCCTTCCAGCCTACTAATGTACTATGATGCAGCAATCAGAGTTGTTTAATACATGCATAAATTTTTTCAATCAACCAGAATACGTGTATGAAATAGCATCATGTACCCGTGCATAATCAATATGAAGCAGTTCTGGTAATAAAGAACGAAGTTGGCTTTTGAAGAATCTGAATCTTCACATCGGACGAAATATTTCTGGAACGAGCAATAAGAACTAAAATACAAATCCAATTATGCTTCTATGTACTTTCTGGTTCTAGAGATGTTAAATTGGATAATAGATTGTGTGTCACTTACTATAGCATCACAAACAAAGTAGCAGAGTCCAGGAGTTCATATTGCTAGCAACATTAAGAACTTTTATCACTTTTTCCTAATTAACCACAATTTACCGGGAAGACCAGTTCAAACATGTAGCACCAATTAATATGCTGCTTCCTTCATTTTACCCTTCCAAATTGTTTTAACGTATAGACGTCATTAATTAGTCCTCATAGGCTCCAGAGAGATTGCAATATACACCACACCAATGATAAACTAAATTGAAAATAAGTGGCTCTTTGATAATAATCCAAGCACCTATTACTAGTTAAACTCCTATTGGTTTCATACCCACATCATTCAACATATTGGTGATACAAATGCTTAAGAATATTCTTAACATATATGATGAGGAGAGACCAATAAGCTTAAAAATCGCATAACTTAAGATAATGCATCCTGCACTAATTTAAAAAAGCAGAACTTTGACCCAGAAAGAATCTTAGTAGATATCACCAGAATCAAAGCGCCTATTTCAGATTTGGTTTGATAATCCTTATATCAGCAACTGATAAATTACCTCAGCGAAACAAGCAGCGAAAGCGCTACTGGCAAATGTCCCAGCAAAAGAAATGTCGGATTTAGACTTTTGATCTGCCACCATAGCTTAGCTGACCTCTAAAATCACGAAAACAACCGGGTAAACGAGCGAATGCGAGAGATCTTTAGGTACTTCAGCAGAAAATGGTTAAGGATGAAGATGAAGAAGCACGGTTTTTGTTATATGGGGATCTCGGGAAAAGCGAAAACCAAACCGAACTTTATTGTGGCGAACGCAAATGCAAGTTGGGTCGGTGACGTCTGTCTCTATTGATTTTGAGCTCTGCTACTTTCTGTGCGTCATTTCCCATTTACACAAATTCTCTGTTTCTTTTTCTCTCTGGTTTTCTCTTTCGGATTTGGTGCAGCCGTTTTTCTTAGATAGCGTTGCAAGCACTGATTTCAACCAATCAATGCGTTCCACGTAAAAAGACTAAGAAAATAGATTTTGAAAGATTATATGTGATTGGTTAATATGTTAATATATGGAATGAACATTATGTTAGCATAAAATGGTGAGTCCACAAATAGGAAAAAACACCCATTATTTCTATATGTTTTTACCTATGTACATTGTACTTTTTGGCTTAGTAAAATCATAGACTAAACCAATAATTGTAAAGTTTTAAACATCAAAGGATCTATTAATTATTTATATATTAAAATTTTATGTTCATTAAAATAATTTATTTTCATATATTAAGTGAATATAAAATTATTGACAAGTCATTTAATCAATTATAATGTGATTAAAACTTAGTTAATGTAAAACTAGATTAATTACTCGTACAAAACAACTATTAGTCTTTTTCTAGCAAAAAAGGGAAGAAAAAGATAGCTATTAGGATGAAAATCATTGAACGAGAAATAAATTCCAATTGATGTGATCATTTAATTTAATTTTTTTGATGATTATATATAAAATTATGAGTAATAAAAAAGTATTCACATATGTATAAATTAATCCTCATGTATCAGCCCGACTTTTGTTTAATGTATAGAATTTATCTTGTTTACGTATTAAATTGTGAGTCATGGTTTTTGGAATTATATGCTGCTTTGGGAAAATGGTGTAAATTAAAATAATGGAAGTAAATAAAATAATTTAGTGGAAATTAAACAAAATAGAGTTGAGCAATTTGCAATTATAGGGAATGGAATAAGCAACGGCAGAATAGTATAAAGAAAAAAGAATTGTTAAATGGACCACTTGCAGCATCCGACAGTGGAACATATCTTATGCTCGGCCTCGGCCTCTTCAGCATCCAAATGGCAATGTCTTCAGCATCCAAATGGCAATGTGTACGTAGCCTCAACTGTCACAGTGATCCTATTCCTCGAATAATGCTCATATAGACATGTGAGAGGAGATCACCCAATTTTTCAATGTTACACTTCACTTCACGGGAAATGACTCAAAATTTATGATCATATTAAATAAATATAAAATTTAACTATTGTATCAATTTATTGTCAGAACTATATATTGTCAACACTTAACAGTACTAAGCATTACTATTTTATATAACATTACTATTTTATATAACATTTATCATATATGGGTGTGGGACGGATGATAGTTTATTTATTTCTAACAATTTAACAAGTAGCAAAGTGAATATTTGACTTAATCTTACTCACATTCATTGTCATCCGTTGTTGGAGCAAAACTTAGATGGAGGAGAAATTGTGCTGATGGAATCACGAGTCTAGCATTCTTACGTTAAAATCAATTTTAAATTAAAATAACAACTTAATATTTTCCGGCATCAAAATGTTGAATTCTGTTTTTTAAAAAAATCTAGTATTAGAATTTCTTTTGTTTTCTCAATGGAATATCCCTAAATTTTACTCTAGATGGATTTACAAAAAGTTTGGGAATAACTCATTGACACTCTACTTTAAAGAATTATGATGAGGTCGCATCATGTTATGAAAGTGTCCCACTTTTGATATGATCTCCTTAGTAGGTTTTAGGCATGCCCATTCTCTACTTAAGGTAGGCCTAATGAGGTAGGTCATCCTAATCGACATGGCAACATGATAGCATGTCTAGTCCTGCTATCAGCACTAACAATGTTGATTGATTTGTCCTTTAAGATGGTGTTACTGTCGCTTCCTTCATAAGCGTCTTACAGATTTGTCTAAGTTACATCTTATGCATCGCACATGAGCTGTATTTGTTGTACATAAGTATAAAAAATTGATACATATGTACTTAATTTATAAATATATACCAAAATACAGTCTAATACTATATAAGGGGCTACACATAGAACAACGCACCGTTTTACATAAAGGGTTTGTGCATGAGTGTTCCTCTGTCACCAACATGATTTACCCTTATAAATTTGACTCTCCACAATGACACATGATCACTCAAATGAATTATCGTCAAGTGTCATCTTTGACTTTACAACGTGTTTGCTCGATCCACATCAGTGACGACTGTGATCATATCTTGTATTTGTTTCATAAAGTATGGTATTATAGTTATTTATGAGTATTTAGTTATTTCTCAAGCATTTTGTATTACTGAATGAGTAAAAGTTTTTTTATTAATTAAAGTGTGCTTATAATTTACTCAAGTCCTGGAACTATTGTCAGCGTAAGAAGAGTAAAGACAGAGGGGTCTTCATGACAGACTCTTCCAAAAGTAGTTCAGAATGTTATTCGTAGTTTTAGGATCGACTAGACAATCGAGTCCAATTACGGTTGTTAGGTTGAACCAAATGATGCCGGTCTTGGGGCATGGGAGTGGAGACTCTAACGGTTGACCTAGACATGTTGTGAAACATGTTGAATAGACCGGTAACTAATTAATATAGAGCAAAGTTGTTTATTTAGCTTTAAATCTAATTGTTACACATATACAGGTATTTTCGTAATTACTTTAATTTTGAGGTGAATATGAAACTTGACTTAGTTAGTTACAATCTTTGATATGCCAAAGCAGTGAGGTTGAATTGCCGGACAATACCTCGGCTGTTGGGATCGTGATTCAACTATGTTGGGGTTACGTGATTTACAGATATGAAAATTCGTGACAAGATTGCAAATGCAACAATATCACTTTATGCTATATTGACGGGTGTGGGAATAAATTAACCTGGCCAAGTAATTGATATAATGAATCATTGAATAAGACATGGTGAACTGTATGAGATATTTCATTGTTATATCTTTCTTATTCATAATCAATAAAAGAGTTAAGGGAATAATAACTAGAGGGGTAAAATAATAATTTTACATCACACTCTTGTTACTTATATTTACGAAGGGTAACATGTTAAAATATTATGTGTACTGTGAAATAAAAGTGTTTATTTATACCAATAGAAAATGTAGCGCGCATGAATCGAGAGTTGATTCGACATTAGACTTATAGTGAAGTCGTATGATGTCAGGATTAAATAAGTCAAGAATTTATGGAGATAAATTCACTGAGTATTTGAGTCCTATAGCTTTATTCATGTGATTTCATTCGATATTAGGAGTAGCTCATAAGGACATGAATGAAAACAATATCAGTTGGAACAAAAACGTGTTTTGGACCAAGTTATATTTCGTGAACTCATATGTGATGAGTGTTGTCACTTAATTAATAAATAGTAAGTAATTAATGTTCAAATTAATTAATTGGCTATTTTTTAATTATTAGATATTTAGTAAATAAAAGAAATTAATTAATTGATAGAGATCAATTTAATTTATCAACTTGAATTAATGAATTTGGACAAAACATTGACTCTAGGAAGATATGCAATTTTCAGCAATAACAAATATTATGGGCTGAAATTTTGATAATTTAACATATATAGGTATGTGTAGGGGTGTAAGCGGTTCAGATCGGTTCGGTTTAAGGGATTATATGAAACCGAACCGCACCAAACAATACATGTAAACTGAACCGCACCGAACAATATATGTAAACCGAACCTATCCGCAAAAAAAACAAAGGAAACCGAAAAGAACCGGACCAACCGGAAGATTAATAGAAACTTACAAGAAAACTCCCGAACATCCAAATCTCAGAAAAACAAAGATGAAGAAGTCTTTATTCCTATACATCCAGATCAAATATCACAGAGAAAAGCTAGAAAATTAAAACCCTAAAATAAGAGATAAAACTTTCTAAAAAAACAAAATACATAACAAGTAATTTGAAAAAAAAAACTCTCATTCTACCATATCTGGATGAGATGAACACAAATTCTCTGGTGTGGATTTCGGCTCATATCTAAAAGTGGTGAACACAAAATCTTCGTAATCTCCGTCGGCTGTGTAGTGTTGGCCGCCACTAACCACAAAAGTTCATCAACGGTGAGATATTTAAGAAAGAAGAAGGAGTATATACAAGAGAGAGATGATGGACAGGGAAAATGAGATGGAGAGAGATCGATGGAGACTTGAGGAAAGAGAGACAAGGTCTGAGTCTGAAAAAGAGAGAGAGATTGCAGGCATTTAGAAAGCTAGAGCTATTTAAACTTTAAGTCTAGGGTTTTTAAAAGTTGAAGGGTTAAAAAATAAAAAATAATGGAAAAAAGTTGGGGATGAGATTGAACTCATGCGCTGCCACCTGTAAGAAGACTTATCTAACAAACGCCTACCACTAATCTAGCCGCTAATTTACTAGTTATTTGTACCATTTTAAATATATATCGGTGCGGTTCGGTTCCTAGCGATTTTAATCTCTTTAAATCGCAAAGCCGAACTGCAAATTGCGATTTTTCTATATCTTGAACTGACAAAAATTTGAATAATATGATAACCGACCGAACCGATACGGTTCAGTTCGGTTTGGTCAGTTTTTTTATTTTGCTTACACCCTTAGGTATATGGGTAAATTCTGTAATTATTATATAAGGATGATAATAAAGTTATATCCTTAACCCTAACACAATGTGTGATTACACATAGCAGAGAAAATGCAGTTTCTCTCCCTCCCATAATTGCCGTTGAAATAGACAAAGGAGAAGGAAAATCTAATTTTTCTTCTCTAGTTATTTTTGAGAGCCTACACTCAATTTCTTATCAACATCCGAGTGAGATATACTTATGAATCCTACTAGTGATTTTTAGTTTGAAATTCGAGTTCTATGAAGAACGAAGAACACAAAGACAATCAATAGGATTCCATCAAAGCAGAAATTCTCCAATACAACATAAGGTATAAATCTTTTCTACATCTATTGAATATGTTTAAATAAGTATGCATAATTGTAAGTATGGTTTTAAAATGATTAAATGGTTGACGTGATATTTTTTTTATTTTCCGCCCACAAACCGTTCGTGGTTCATTGATTTTTTTTCAAATTTTAAAATCGATCCAACACTATTATACTCTTTCAATGTCTTCGGCCATACCCATGTAACCACTAAGTCAAGAAACTTAAGTGAGTAAGTTGTCTAGGAACATGTTTAGAGGTTGTGCACTGGTAGAATTGAGGTGAGGTTACACTGTATTAAAAAAGACGTCTCTTCGCTAATATGGCATCTTTGAGGGTCGTGGGTGTGTTGTCTTCTTACTTTGAGGAGAGGCATAACTGTTAGGTCACCATTGGGGGGGGGGGGTCCCAGATGAAGGCTGCTTATCTCATCGATGGGGCACGTTTTCAGCATTTTTCCTTCCTAGACTTGCAATCACTATACGTGACACACGACGCAACGTGAAAGGCAGTATATGGTCCATTGCTAGCTGGTTGAAGTGGACCTCGCGTGGAAGCTCACTATAGACAAAGACACTCCCCAAATTGTTCAGGACTTTTGGTTTCACTTTTGACATTTCTTCACTTTTTTTAGACTTTAAGAATTCTCTTTGAATTCCTCATCTCTATAGCATTTTGTTACTTTCTACATGCTAACTCAAAGTGTTAGTCCATCATTATTCAGACCCCCAACCCCCTATTCTTAACTTATATTTGTTGTTAACTGAGGTCAGATCACACATGTACTCTCACACGACATCATGGTCACACTCCTTAACTTCAATATTAAGTTCATTTAATCAGCAATCAACTGTAAAGGAATCATACCTACAAAGAATCACCAACCACGTAGCTTGTCACCAATTGAGGCACCCTAAGGATCTTATCATTCACTTCAAGTTATAGAAAAATTTTACAATGTCGGGCCAGCATTGATATCGGGGTTCAACAAAATGTTGAAGCGGTTCAACAAAATATGTTTGAGATTTAACTAGTGTATTTTGAGGTTCAACAAATAAGAAATTCAACAAAAATTTTTGGAGTTTAATAAATATGTCAAAAGAATTCAACAAAATATGTTTAGGGTGCAATAAAAACCTGACATCTATGCTGGCCTAGACACCAAGTTATCGGAATTACTCATATGACTAGACACCTTCCGTGCACATCACACTCACACGTATGCACAAAGTAAATGAGAGCCCAACAGCTAAAGGAAAAGAGTTGCAACCAACTTCTCCGTGTAAAAGTAAGAAGGCATAAAACTTTTGCTGGATTAAGAGTTGTTTGACTATGAGATGAGAAGGGGCGATTAGGATTGAATGCCTCAACAATTTAGTTTATTCTTTAGAAGTTGTAAAAAGCAACCTAGAAATCATCAATCACGAGCCCAAAAATGAAAGAAAAATCTCTATTTTATTATCAATGATTCAATCCCTTGGTAATTAGCAACGTTATTCTTATTCCACCCGAAAGGCAACCTTGAATTTGGGCTGAGAAGGGGCGATTCGGATGTCCAAAGACCAAAACAATTTATCTTTTCTTCCTTCATAACAGCCAAAACAATTGATCTTTACTTGTCAAACCTCAATGGGGAGCAATAAATTATTTCAGAAAGGAGCAAACTTCCATCTCTTCACACTGTATAAGCTTGAATAAGTTGAATGGTTGGAGCAACTGAGATGGCAAAGATTGAACTTGAGCTGTCCTCCATTGAAGATATGATTATGTCCATTTTAGGAAGATAGAGAATGTATCTGGCCTGGCCTGCTACCAAAAGCTTTGTTTCAATTATATAAATTCATCTATATATAGTCTAATAATAAAAATATGTTAGGAAAATGTAATGAAATATGTAAAAAGTAGCATCTTTCTGCGTTTACTTTCTGCTGCATTTGACGATTCACACAAACTCCGACCAAAAACACTTGAACTTGTGCTGCAGGGCTAGTGTCTCATTATGAACAATTGCCAACCCTATCACGAAGAAGTACGACAAACAGAACGGGATTATATTGTGATACTAAATGAAAACTAAAATTATAGCGTTTTGGTCATTAGATCATCGTACAAGTAGTGACCCAATAGTCCAAAAATTTAACTGTATCAGAACTTTTCAGACGACCGAATTGTGAATGTTCATTTTTTTCAGTCATCACTAAGTTGTCATCTGTCTCTCTTCTTATCTTCACTGCAGAAACAACATACCAATTACCGAGATGGGATTTTTAAACATCAGAATTGAAATAACCACAGCAGCAGCTCCTTTTGCATTTACCAGAACCTGATATTGAGTAACACTTGCATTCTCAATGCGTTCAATATTGATGAACACCAGAGAGAGAAGAAATGGGGAATTAGATAAATTTCTGAAGCTAGTAACTATAGTTGTTCATTAAGAAACAAAAATAAAATTGTTAAGGTTAGAAAACTTTGTTAAATCAAGTTTAAATAACTAGTATTTTAGCATGAATTGATAAGTGAAATGAGTTAGTATGGGCCATTTGCACCAGAAAACCAGATTTTCGAATTTGGATAAAGAATTACTTAATTTCACAACAAAAAGTTATCATCTTTTCAATACCCATGAACAAAGAGAGAGAGAGAGAGAGAGAGAGAGAGAGAGAGAGAGAGAGAGAGAGA